>JAKXYG010000536.1:0-92500 GCA_025895645.1 Cardicola forsteri
GAGATGACCCTGACAAAAAATTAAACGGCCTCGTCAATCTTTGCGAACAGTGGCGACATCACAAGGATGCCGCCTACCAGTCATGAAACTTCGTTATTTTTTTACATCTGTTACGCTTATCAAGCCATCAAAATCAAATAGTTTTATATGCCGTAAAAATATAGAAAATAATAAAGAGCCGATCAACTAAAATGAATGAAAAAACAATATTGTTGAGTTGATAAAAGGCTTATCCGCATAAAATACTATCTTTGTAAAAATATCAACAATATGTTAATATTAAAAAAAGATTAACTCTACAATGTATCATTTTATAATAAAGCCAATCAAGAATAAACAGTATATAATTTTTATAAAGCCGGATTGTTGTTAAACTGTCTAAATATAAATACAGAATTGTGTAGAGAAATAAACCCCAATGTATCTACATTTTATAATATTGTATGTAGCGTGTTATATTGTTACAAAATTAAAAATACAACCCCCCTATCAACTTACATCATCTCCACTTTTCTGAGCATAAAGAGTAAGTTTGTAAATTCCGGGTTTGGGAAATCGAAAGTCGAATGTAACCGCACAATCTGTCTTGGATGTTTCGTGCATTCCGTATCGAGATAACTTCAATGACTAAAATGGAAAAAAAGAATATATTGTAAATTTAAAATTGAGTTCGTTATACCCACGACAATATATGGGAGTAGAAAATGGGAGCAAACAGATAAGATCGATGAGATGGTAGCTGTTTTTCATTGCCGGTATCTTATAATTATTTTAAAGATTATCAAGCTCAATCACATTTCAAACAATAAGCTCATAAAAAGAACTAACTCTCGTTCACTACATGACATCATTACAATTAGACGAAGAAAATTACTTAATCAAAAATGCACGTTTACCGCGCCAAAAGACCAGCAAGAAAGATTGTAGAATGGACAATTAAAGATGGTAAAAGGAAGGTAGACGACAGAAAACTTGGCTAAGAACTGTTCGGGAAGATCTAATTGAAATGAATTTCTCATGGGGGGATCAAACGAAGCGTTTAGCAAAATGTTCGAAAACATGAAATAATTTCATTGCTCCATGTTTGTTTTAAAATAATAGGACTTTGTTGTTGGTTTTTGCTGCAACTGTTATCTTGCTGCCCTATGCTTATTTTTTTTTAAAGCAAAAGGGTTTTTGTAATGTAATGTTTTATAGTGTTCGTTATGCTATCTTGTGTTGACACATTGCATTATTTATTTATTTATTTAATTTTACTACTTTGAGTATTTTACGCAAAGCATCTTTTAGCAGCCGACACTTTAGCGAAGATTAACGTGGGCCTGCATTTTAGTACCGGTGGCGGGATTTGAACCCATGCCTACCCAGGTCCAAATCGAGCGCTGTACCGCTAAACCTCCCCGGCCTATAGTACAATAGTTAAATTATTGAATATGTGAACAAAGAGTTTGGATCCAACATTACATTTGGTCTATTGCTCAACTGAACTAAATGCTAACTTGTTGGATAAAAACAACTACCTACATAGCACGATAACACAATTGATTCTGCATTTGCAAAGTACCTCAAAAGACAACTTTATAGTGTTTTCAAATTCATTCATTCATTTTTGTTGGTGACGTGGTCACCTCTTCATTATTTCCCATATTTATACGACCTGTAGAACGATCGATTTCGATGGCTTGACAAGCGTAGATAAACGTGGAAGAATAACAAAGTTTCTTGGCTGGTAGACGGCATCCTTGTGACGTCGCCACTGTTCGCAAAAATTGACGAGGCCGCCTGATTTTTTGTCAGGGTTATCTCCCTTAGCCCAAGAGCTACATATGGTATAGGTATACCTTTAGATACCTTTTAAGTATCCTGGGTGTATGTTTGCACCCAAATGAGGAGAAAACATTGTGTATCTATGTGTGTGTGTGTGCATAGCAAGCGTAAAAATTGTCAAAATGTTTCCTGTGACAGCACTACTGTTTACACAAGGTCACTTGATTTTGTATCAAGTTGTTCTCCCTCGGTCGAATGACTACGTTTGGTAAATGTGTACTTTTGTAGAAACCTTTTAAATCCCCATTCGTCAAGGAGGAATTCCAGGTGTTGCATCTGTGCACTTTGTTGTTTATTATTGTTAGTCGGAGTACAGAATATATCCCATGGCATTAAAAATACTTCCATTAATAAAAATTAAAATTTTCTAAGCAATACTTAATACTATTAAACCTATATAGGACCTGCATGGTAAAAAATTCTAAAAAAGGAATTGTTTATTTGCTTGGTAACGTACAACACTATAAATGATACATTTGCAGGGTTAGTTTCAACCATCCGTAGATCAGTGGTTAAGAAACTGACCTGACACTAGCTGACGTGTCGGTAAGACTTGAAAGGTATGCGCTGCTAATAATTCCTAGCAAGAATAAAACAGCTGTACAGTGCTCCTGGTTGTCTAAAACCAAGTTGATTTATTATTCAAGTAAATATGACGATACTAACCCTTCAAAATTTTGTATTTAACAATATTTAAATACTTAGGATTATTATTATTGCCATATCAAAATAAATAATTAAAAAAAGAAGCTTAAATATAATTAATCAAAAACACAAAATAACAAAAAATATTAAAAAAAAGTATTCAATGTTTAAGCAATACCGCTCCGTATAATGGAATATCAGCAATCTCCTGTGTGTCTTACAATACAACAATGTATGTGTTCTGTAATATCATTTTAATATGCATTTGCCTAAACAAAAGTATTTTAAAACCATCAATGTTATTTGCCAAATACATTTCTTGTTTAATCTTGATACAAACAACAACTTTTGTTACGTGATTTAAAAAAGAAACATTGAATTGCATTTTATTCAAATAATGATAACAATTAGATTTATAATACACTTCTCATTTAGCTACAATAAGCAAATTGAAAGTGTTATTTATTTACAAGTTAAGAGTACTTAATAATTATAAAGTTTTTATTAAATATATATATAACAGGCACTAATTGAATTATTAACGGGTTTTTAAAGAATTAAAATTGTTAGATTTACCTGAATAATCAATCAGTAAAACAGGAACACTGTACATCTGTTTTATCCTTATTTTGAATAACCAACACTGCATACCTTTCAAGTCTTACTCACAAACTTGAAGCTACGTCCTAGCTGATGTCAAGCCAGGTCAGTGGTGTTAGGCAGTGATCTACAGATGGTTGAAACTAACCCTGCAGATTGACTATTTATAGTGAATCTGATCATTGCTAATTGTTCAGTGTTATCCAATGTCATGTGTTACTACTGCTAACAAGCAACTCAATGATGCGTTTTCTTATTGACTATTTAATTGCTACTGGTTAAATTTTTGATGAGAAATATTTTCAAGACATTTAGTAAAATCGTATATATAAATATATAAAATATATAGATAATAACCGGCATTTAGTACCGGCGGTGGAATTCGAACTCATTATATACAAAACGTTTTTAATGTACCTTGGTACATTCCATTGGTAGTTTCCTAAATCTTCAGTTGTTGAATAAAGGTTTCTTATTGAACATGGAAATAATAAACTTGGAAAAACAGGAATTTAGAAAATGAATTACTAATTAAACTATTTACTAAATGACATAAACTCCTGATTATTACAATTATTATTATTACTGTTATTTCTATTGTTTTATTATTGTCATTATTAATTTAACTGTAAACTAATAGATTTTAGTAACCTTTAATTAATCTACGGTTCTAATAAAGGAATTGTATATCACGAGTCAAACCATATTGTCACGGGATTGAAAAGTGAATACCACCATGACATTATGTAATGCAAGTTGTATCTAGTTTAACTGAAACATAGGAAAAAATGACAACAGTTAATTTGGACGTGGCTAAGACGGTAGACGCGTAATTGGGTTGATACTAAATCCAATCTCTCATCCAATGGTTAAAAAATGTTTCCCATAACTCCACCTAGAAAAGATCACGATTAAACCAATCTAGCCAGTCTCAAGCCTGAATTTGAGCTCAAAGTTAGCAATCTGGTTTTTGTCAAACAATCTACATATTGCTACAAAAATAATAAGAGGATCCCATTCCGGCCAATAACGGCAAAAAAGTGACAATTAGATGAATACAATTACTTGGCCAAATTCTACGTTTGCTGCCCAAAAGACCAGCACAAACGGTTTTAGAATGGACAACCAATAATTACAAAAGTAAAATCGGTGTAAACGACAGAAAACTTGACTAAGAACCATTCGGGAAGATCTAATTGAAATAAATGTTTGCCAAAATGTTCAAATACATGGAATTATTTTGTTGCCCCATAAACTTTTAAACTTATGAGACTTTGTTGTTGTTGTTTCTGACGTTACTGTTATCTTGTTGTCCCATGCTTATTTTGTATCAAAAAGTTTTTGTAATAATAATAATAATAATAATAAACCATTTTAGCAATTAAAATTGATAACAAACAACTTACATTTAGAACCTCGTCCGTGCCTTCATATTTCAAATTGAACGTGAATTTTAAAATTTCAACTTGTGTTTTAGGAATGGACAGTTTGAGAACCAGCTTGTTGGATACGACAACGACACATTCCTGGTGCGACAACAAACCCAATCCGTGAAGGAAAAAGGCCGGTTTTAACAGTGCGCTTGTTTCGAATTGCTTAAAATGAAAATATATTTATTTTATTTGATGCTTGCTACTTTGAATGTTTTACAAGAAACATCTTTTAGCAGTGGACATTTTGGCAAAGCCAAACGCGTGGGCCCGCATTTTAGTGCCGGTGATGGGATTCAAACCCCCATGTCCGCCGAGGTCCGAATTCGAGCGCTGTACCGCTAGACCACCCCGGCACATTTATGAAATGGCTGATGCATAATAGTGTTTGAAATCAACAACCCATTGGTGTTGGTATCCCTTTTCGGGCACGTATTGCACCTTTGGCCGGAACTTTATCTTGAAAACGGTGCCATGTCATTGGCCTGATATATCTCTGCAAGCCTCTCAAAACCGTGAACAGTGGAAGAGGATGATACGAGATAATATGCAAACGGGGAATTAATAAAGAGGTGGCTCTTTTACCTACTTTTGTTAATGTTGTTGGTGTCCTGTTAATAACTCAAACGTAGCTGGTCCCAACTCGGGTTCAAAAAAGGAAAAATGGGGTTAAAGTTGAAAGTTGACAAATGAATGCCAGAGAAAACCATTTGATCAAACCGTGACAAAGAAGTAAAACCAGGATGGAATACAAAAGTCGACCTCAATCTTTGATAAACATAATTTTCAATGCCAAAAATTTGAATTTTAATCACATGAAATCGTCCTGTTGCTTTATCGGAGTAGTGTAGCGCTCGACTCGAATTTGGGCGAGCATTAGTTTGATCTCCACAACCGACCCACCAAATGCGCGGGCTCACATTTGGCGTCGCTAAAATGTCCACTGTTGAAGGTTGCGTTTTCCCTAAAAAACGGTTTTTTGTTTTATCTACTGCAAATAAAGTTTTACATTTTGTATAAAAACTTTGTATGGCCCGAATTCTTAAACAATCAATGTAAACTGATTATTGTTATTATTATTATTATTATTATTATTATTATTATTATTATTATTATTATTATTATTATTATTATTATTATTATTATTATTATTATTATTATTATTATTATTATTATTATTATTATTATCTAACTGCATAGATCACGTGTGGTATACTTTGCTTTAGCAAAGCAAAGTTGTACTGGTCACATGAATTGTATTACAAAATGTCAATCTAAGGTTTGGTAGCATTTAACGTCTATTTAAAATGAAATTTAAATTTTAGTAAAAAAAACCAACAATATTTATCGATTTTAGTGAGATTGCATTTTTCCATATCAAACCGTCATAAATAAATAATTAAAATAAAATAAAAAATTGTAAATATCCGTTGTTTATTTTTTTTTCCAAAAAATTTCAATAGACAGTAAAAATTAATTTTGACATGAAAAGTAATTCAAAGTAGAAATTAAAATTCAAAAATGATTAATTTTAATAGCACTGATTTAAAAAATTTTATGAAACTTTATTTAAATATTTGAAAATTATAATAGTTAAATTATATTATTACTTAATAATATAATTTCCAATTAAGTTTCGAAATGATTATCGTTTTGTGCTTGAGTGATCTGGCGGTACAACGATCAAATTGAACCTGAATGAGCATCGGGGTTCGAATCCCACCAGTGATCCTAAATGCAGACTCACGTTCGGCTTCGCTAAAATGTCCACTGCTTAAAGATGTTTCTTGTAAAACATTCATAAATAGCAAAATTAAATAAATAAATAACGACATTCATAATTGATTGCTGTGTAGTACATCGTTAATGCTTTAGAATTATTATTATTATTATTATTACTACTACAATTACCAATAATAGTCCGTTTTTAATTATACAGTATGCAAAATGTACTTCTGCTAATATATACAAGTTATTTTAATTATTATATTTTTATTACTTCGAATGTTTTATGCGGGGGAAACGCCTTTTTTGACAGTAGACATTTTAGCGAAGCCGAACGTGAGCCCGCATTTAGTGGGTCGGTGGTGGGATTCGAACCCATACCCACCGAGGTCCAAGTTGAGCACTGTACGGCTAAATCACCCGGGTATTAGCAAAATACTTTACATAAACATTATGTTAAGTTTACCGAGAATATATATATATATATATATATATATATATATATATATATATATATATATATATATATATATATATATATATATATATATATATATATATATAAGTAGTGACTGTAGTGTAATGCATATGTAGTTCAAATTTTAAACAATCAATTGCAATCAATTTTAGCCACTTGTAATAGATTTGTATTCCAATATGCCAATATGCCAAAAATGATTTCATTTAAATCACACGTACAAGAAAAAAAAATGGCAAAAACATTTAATAAATACGCATTTACAATGCAAAAAAAGTCATTATTGTTTTATTTTTTCCAAATCACAAAATGATTTGAGCAAAATAAACACATTTTATCAATTATAATGTGGAATTATGAAAAATTTTAAATTATTTTAAATTTGTTTATTTTTAGCATAAATTAAAATGCAATTTTCTGGGTTTGATTTTATATTTACACAGTGATACATAGAATAAGCCTGCACACTTTTATAGAAGAAGATTGAAAGATATTCTGTATGTTGTTTAATTAAAAAAATATTATTACATTTGCAGATTTATGTTTATTTTCTTTAATATCCATCAATCATGTTGTAATGAAATACAATAAGTTTATCCTTTTTAACAATTTATTGCTAAAATATTTCACAAAATACATTTTTAAGAAAATGGACATTTTCGTACAACAAAAAACGAAGATTTACGGTAGATAGGCAAAAAAATTAATGAACTACATCCAAGTTGTACTACAACATTTTTTAAACAGTATTTCATTAGTAAAATATTTTTATACCAACATTATTACAAAAATTCTAATTTAGGTCACCAAAACAAGAATGTACCCATTTTTTAAAATTTAAAAACAAGCAAATTAGTTGCTTAAAAATAAATTATATTGGAAAATATGGAGTAGGCATGTATAAAAAAAGATAACTACGTACTTTTAATATTTTGGACAATACTCATTACTTTCAAGAATTTTTTACTGATACTTCTAAAATAATGTTTCCATAATGTTTTAATACAACTTAGATATGCTTCGTACAATTAAATAGTGTCACACAACTGAATCGATTATACTGCATCCGTTTTGACAACAGCTTGTTTATCTACAGGGTCCAAAATGGTACTTGTCAGTGAACTCTTATTTTTCAATTTTTGCTGTTTCAACTTGAAAGTTATACTTTTTTCAACAAAGTAATTATGCTAAAATAATATGGACTATCAATACTTAAAGTTAATTGTTTTTTAACTTTTTTATAATTATAAATGGTTAAGTGTCTTGGGTTTTTGGTCTAAGCGTAAATTTGATAATGCTACTTGTAAAAAAGAAATATTTTTAGTGTTTTGAATATTGGTATTGCTAATGTGATGTTTAATGCTTATTTTAGTAAAATGTTGATGTGCCTAATATGCTTAAGTGATGTAAGGAAAGTCAATCAATTTCAATGTGTTAATTTTGACAGCTCCCATTTTAGCCCCTGTACTGTACAATTGGTGACAGTAATGGGATTTAAATCCAACTCCACCTAGAGAGGATAAAAATAAATCGATTTGACCAGTCTCAAGTCTGAATAAAAAAGGAGAGTTTGGGACAGGAAGAACATTGGGCAGTAAAAACCAACGTCGAACCTATTTAATGGTTCAATACTTCAAATTGGTAATATTACAAATGGACAAAACAACCACCCTTCATAAAAAAGGGAAAAGCTGTAAAAAAAGAAGATGATATACAAAAAATGCTTGAAGTTGCCATTTAAGTTCAAGTTAGTTACAAACTGTTTTTGTAAACACATACTGGGTTTCCATGAGTAAATATAAGCCGACTTGAGTATTCAACCTGTTTGTTTATTGTCTTTCAATGTGTTACAATTTACGAGTAGGACTCAAAACCATGTCAACTCAGATAGGAGTTTAGTTACTTGTGTGAACCCCCGGCACAAATATTTGAAATACAAATAGTAATTAATAAGTTTGATTAGTTTTTCTGGAATCACGTCATTTTTAATACAGCTCATACATATAATTTCAAAAGTTTTCAATAGGTATACAATTTCATACTAAGCATCCATCGTAATAAAACACGTCTTTTTAGTATTACGCAATTTTTCTAGACAATGAAAAATGAATTAAATTAAAATTTTGTACAAAAAACACGTAGGGGTCACTTATATTGATAATGGGAATGTGACACAGAATTGTTTTCGTTTTTTCTTATATGTAAAAATATTTAATTTAGTTCGGACCAATATAGCATGATTTTTTTGTATTTTTAAGCCAAATAATAGACTTCAAAAAAGCGTCTTAAATATTTCTGCAAAAGCACATTTGATATTTTATATAATTGTAAATATATTATAATCATTGTTACTTTGGCATTTATTTAATTGTAAAAACATAAATATTATCTGATTGAAAAGGCGCTTTATTAACTCATACATTAGATATTGGCACTATTTTTGAAGTTGTATTTGATTACAAAAAAAGAATAATAATCAGCATCAATATGTTGGAACAAAAATAATTTTTAACATGTTCAGAAATGATTTAATCTAGCCAGTCCCAAGCCTGGATAAAGGAGGAGGGATTGAGCGCCCAAGGTTAGCAACCTGGTCTCTGTAAAACATTTATACTGCGACGGAAACAATCAAGAGGACGCCATTCCGGCAGCCAACGGCAAAGAAGTGATTGCACGTATCCGGATAACAGAGTTGAGTGAAAGCCGAAAGGAAGCTCAATATTCGATTTACAAAATTTTCAGTGCCAACGAGACTTTGTTGTTAGTGTTTTGCTATAATTGTTGTCTTATTGCCCCGAGCAAAAAGGTTTTGTATAATATATAGTATAATATATAATTAACCTACAATATACAATTGGCTTATTAGCAATATTTAATTATATATTCAATGAATAATTGTTAAAATGCAAACAATCAAACAGTAGAAACCAAATATAACACGTAATTAACTTTCTTTGTGTTCTTCTTTCTCCCTACTTACTGAAAGCTTGCATTGCCAGTGACTAATTATTAATCACCGTGTTTTCGATTAGTCAGAGATCGATATCTTCGAGATAACAAACTACTGGACATTAGACATCATTGTCACAACTCGATCAAAGAACACTAAGACAAGTTGTCACCAACTGCTGTTCCATCTCACAAAACGACGTTTTTAATCGGACGAATTGCTGCATAAATTAGTTGCAAGTCTGGTTTGGAAAGAAGAAGGATTAAGGCTCAAAGTTAACGGCTTAATCTGCTTAAAGGCGTTGCTACAGAGACGAGGGAAAACCACTGTATCTAGACGACGGTAGGAGAGGTAACAACATGACATTGAAATTCAAGCTCAATTTTTGATGCTAAAAAATTAAAGTACAATTCCATGGAACCATCTTGCTGCTATTCAAAATAAAAGAGTTTTAAAATAAATAAATAAATACTAAACACAAGTAGTTGGTAGCACAAATACGTTTAGCATGTGGATAGCAATTGTAGGTACATTGTATTGATATAAATATGACGACGCTTATTAGATTGTCAAATTACAGACAGATTAGTCAATAGAAAAACATGTTATTTAACTTTCAACTAGATTTATATCAATTTTCAAGTCCGGTTATTAAACCAGTTTAATTGAAAACAGAATTGGCAAAACCGTTTTATCTAAAAATTGAATCAATATGACTAATCACTTGGCTAGAGAGAACTTGAACCGACAGGACGAGTATCTGGAAGTAAAAACACGTACGCCAAAACATTTTATTCATCTTAGTGCTTCAAATTGGTGTCGGACACACCGACTAAGTAGAGAAAACCGACCAAAAACAGCGACTTTTTGACAAAATGCTAAAAAAGAATTGCTAATTACTTAGTCTAAAAAACAACATGGCACATTTGAATAAGTGTAGCAGGCGACCCCGTCACAAGAATGCCTTCTATTGGCAAAAAACCTTTACCACTTTTGCAACGTTTTTAAATGCACAAAATGGGATGCAATTGCTAGAAACATTCTGGATAATGAACAGCAATCATATCAGGGAGCATTTAACAACACACAAGCAGTTCAACGCACCAACCACAACATACATTTGCACTAGCACAACTACGCATCATTCAAACCGATCGTGTCACTACACTCACCAACAGCGATCAAGTGTACGCTCTATTTAGGAGTTCGCTACATGCAAGGATGTGTAAGTGCTGGTCAATGCACCAACAACCCATCTCAAATATAACAAACAAACGCCCATCATTTTCAAACCAATCACAGTTCAAACAACCATCAGAACTAATCAATCTCGCATTCGTCCTTAGAGTATTACCATTCGGCGACCACACTCTTACACCGAATGCCTATCTGCATTTCGAATGTGTTTCAAAGCATACCAGTTCACACTGGCTGCATGCGACCGCATCTTCATTGATCACACATCGCACACACACACACACACACACCGACATGTCACAGTATGGCCATAACTCATTGCCGATACCAACCAATGAGTCAAGATTCACCGTGTCGCATCGATCCATTTAATCTAAGTAATGTAAACCAATCACCATTCGGTTATGTGCAACACCAAACAAATTCATCAGTCATTCGACCTATCCATCATATCGCTCGCACACAACCGAAATTCTCTGCATATTTGCTAATAACCGATTCATTGATTCATTTAAATTGTAAACGTAATTTATTTCAAAAGTTGGTTAGAATTGTAAAAACGGAGTTTTTAAAAAAAATGTTTACTACTTTGAATATTTTGACAAGAAACGCATCTTTAAACAGTACACATTGTAGCAAAGCCAAACGTGAGCCCGCAGTTTAGTGCCGGTAGTGGGATTCGAACCCATGTCGATTAGATCCAAATCGAGCGCTGTACCGCTAGACCACCCCCGATATACTATTAAGACGATAATAGTGTTACTTAATGACAGATTTGAAAAAATTAATACTCTTATAAAATTGTAATTTAGATTGAGTATTTTATGTATTGAAATCAAGTTGGTTAGTTGTTTGTATGTTTAAGGTAAAACGGAAGTAATTATTTCTATACAATTTAAAAACTTTTATGTTTAAAAAACTTTTTGTAATTGAAATGTTTCAACTTTTGTAAAATATATGGCGACTCCAAACTGAATTGGCATATATTTTTTATATTTACTCATCCAAGTTAAAATGTATAATAAGTGAAACAAAAATGTATGAACTAGCTACAAGAAATGCAAAAATAGCCTTTTCAATGTGACTGATTAATGGATAAGATATGTGCAAAATTTATACATTCAATTTATTGTATAATCATCATTTTTTGTGTTTGGATCACGCAAACTCAGTCCTTTTATTTGTGCCAAGCCTCCTCGTCCAAATGACTTACTTCATTGGACGTCCGTTTGCTTACCGTTTGCAGCTAATAGAGATCACTGGAGGGGTTTAACTTGGGATATAATTAACGGTAGATGATAAAACCAACCAAAGGAAAAAGAATTTAAAAAATTCTATTGATCAACCTCCGTGAGTGAGTGTGAGGCACTTTGGTGCATTCTTTTATTAAAAAGGGATTGTTTGACCTTGAAAATGTATATAAGGTGGAAAAATCAATATTTACATAGCACTATACGATTTGCGTATTGCGTCATTGTGCTGTCGAGTACTGCCGAGTAATCACAAACACTCATACAAAAGGTTATCTGTCTCTTATTGGCTCCTTCTTTCGCAACTTTTTCTCTTGCGGTTGGTTTTATCATTTACCCCAATTAACATTTAACGTCAGCATAACGCCGACTGTCGTTTATTAATTGCACAGTGCAAAAGTTGATGTTTTTTTGCAAACATTTTGCAATTTGGACTCCCCTGGGGATGTTTACGCCCGATGATAATTTTTGCGTTTCAACACTGATTGTTTCACATTTGGTATAGCAGTATTATTTATTAATTCAATTATAATGTTTTTATCTTCATTTTTAAGTTGTCTATTTGTTCATTTTGTTAATAGATTTTTTATCCCGATTCATCGTTTAAATGTTCCGCGAGAAACGTCTCCAAGCAAGTGGACATTAGGCTATATTTTGTGCTAGTAGTGGGACTCGAACTCATGTCTACCCAGATACAAATCTAACAATCCAGTCACTTGTATCATCTCTGCACTAGAAGAATACTAAAGATTTGTAGTAGTGAATACGCTGATAAAAAAATTAGATACTAACAAAAGCTTTTTTTTATAACTGTTTTTTTTTAATTTTAACACTTCCTAAATTACATTAGACACGCAATATAATTAATTATCACTATAAATATATTATCCCATTATATTTGTATAAATAATCCACAATCAAAAACTAGTCTATTTCTATAGAAAAAAAATTAATTGAACATTAAAAAAAATTAAAATGTGCAAACTACCCCATTTATTTAAAAACTTTTCCGTGAGGTTTACAATACGCTGACAATGTCAATCAAATATTTTTTTAAAAACACTCAATATTGTACAAAAATGGTAGAAAGCTTTTGTAAGTACCACATCACATACACGCACACACACACAAAATATATTTTGTACACAAGTGTTATTTAGTCCAGTAACAATAGCAATTGTTCGTTAATGCGTTCATTTTTGGATACTTACAGATGTATAATAATAATAATAATAATAATAAAAATAGTAATAATAATAATAGTAACAATAGCAATATTATTCTTATCAATAATAATAATTGCAATAATAATAATCATCATCACCATCATTTAGCTTGATGAGTGTTAACAATTATTATGTTTTGACTTTGACATAAGATACAGTTGTCGATTTCGTTACTTAATGCTGGACTTAACTGGACAATAGAGTAATTCATTTCAACTGCAACTCCAATAATACAATGAATTATAGAAAAGTAGAAAAACAGTTGGAAAATATTGCATGATGCACGTGTTTAGATCAGTCAGTCAGCTAACGATTTATTTGTTTCAATCTAATACATTGCAAGCCTTGAACTGTGTTAAAGTTATCTGTGCCACTTGATAGTCATATATATATATATATTTATATATATATACAGAGAGAGAGAGATTTTATTGTTTAAATATTTAAGAAAAAACACTTTTCGGCAATTAATCATTTACACAACCTTAAATGAGGGCCCCCCAAGTAGTACCGCTAGTGAGATTCTAACGAACATCTATCCAGCTACGAATTTAGAGCCTTAGACACCCAAGATCGTAATACTGTCAACATGTGCAAACTCAAATGACCACTCTCAAGCGTGTAAATTATCAACCCATCAACATTCGGAATTGTCCACTCATATTTGTAAATGAACGTATCTTGCAAGACATTCTTCAATCATTTGTAATAAGAGGAACATTTTCTAATGCATGTAATAATTTATTGTTTAAAACTAATATATATATATGATAACCAGATAAATGTGCAATTCGAAAGTTTTGCTATTATTTGTTGATTTATTTATATTTTGTACTACTATAAATGTTTGCACGGAAAATGCGCATCTTTCAGCAGTGGACATTTTAGCCAAGCCGAACGTGAGTCAACATTGAATGGGTCGGTGGTGGGATTCGAACCCAGGTCTTAGTCGAGCGCTATACTCCTAGATTATCCCCAAGGTTGACATCTTGTGTAATTATAACAAAGAAAACGAAATAATTGTAAAATAGTCTAATAATGTCTTAATTCGTTGTTGACAAATTATCACATAAATGAGTCATTTTGGTAATACTACAATAACACGTTCCGTTTTATTTAATGTTTACGAGTACTAGAACTTAATATAGCACACAACTGTACATTAATAATAATAATAATAATAATAATAATAATAATAATAATAATTTTTTAAGGGATTATTTTTGTTTTAGAATTGTCAGATTATTCGAGGGCTTAGATACTTCAGCAATATATTTTACATAAATTTACATATATTTTCTAACATGTATAAACTTGTTTTTGTGAAATAAGTTTAAACAAGAATTCCAAATAAGCTTTTAAAAAATTAATATTGTAAATTTTGTTTTACAATCATGTAAAGTTTATTATACTTGAGTGTTAGGTGTCGATTAACGTTACAGTAGGGTACTTATTGCACCAAAAACTCTAACTTGCTAACCCGGCACTTCCAAAGACTAAACTGAGAACACAATATAAGATTTAGATTAAAATCCTATTAATCTAGGAAACAGAGTAATGAAATTACTTAGTCATCTCATGGTCGACTAATTCACTTATTGATTATGATTCGGTGTTGTCCTAACAAAGTTTTTTCTATCAGTCACTGTATAACACTTTTGTGTAATCTAGTTGCTAACGTGGCAACAAGAAATATTAAGGTGGATTCACCATGGTGTATGCTATTTGCAGATAATATTGTCCTATGCAGTACAATACAAGAGGATCTAGAAAAAGGCCTAGAGTATTGGAGCAAGACACCCCAAAAGTCGATACTCAAACGTCAATAAGAAAAAGACAGTTATATGCATACAGTAAAAAAGGATGTTGTTGAAATCTAAATAGAAAACCAAGGATTGTCGAAGGTTAAAATGTTTAAATACCTGGGCTCTTTGCTAAAAGAAAATAGAGATTTAAATGCGGAGGTAGGGCAAAGAACACACAGGATGGAATAACGGGAAGTAACTTACGAGAGACTACTGTATGATATAAGGATAACAGTAAGGACAAAAGGCAAACATTTTAAAACAAAGAAAATTACTTGGTCAAATTGTACGTTTACCGCGCAAAAACGGCTTTGGAATGGACAATTGACGATGGTAAAAGAGAGGCTGAGGTAAACTGCAGAAAACCTGGCTAAAACCAATTCGGGAAAATCTAATTGAAATGAATGTTTCATGGAGTCAAATGAAACATTTGGAAAAAATGCTCGAATACGTGGGAACATTCTGTTGTCCCCTGTTTGTTTTAAACTATGAGACTTTGTTGTTGTTTTTTGCTGTAACTGTTATCTTGCTGTCCCAAGCAAAAGGTTTTTACACTACTACTACTACTACTACTACTACTACTACTACTACTACTACTACTACTACTACTACTACTACTACTACTACTAATAATAATAATAAAATAACGTAGTAATAACCGGTTATGATTTACGGATCGGAAAGAAAGCACAAGAAGGGAAACTGAACTCAATAGAAATGAAGATGTTCGTTGTGATTGTCCGAATTAGACAGAAAAAAATGACAGTCATTGAAGTCCACAAAAAGATTCAAGAAAAAAGATTGAGTTGGTCACATTCTACAAAAAACCGAAGTTGATCAAAGAGCAGATGGTTAGATTGTATAAAAGCAGATATAAGTAGAACCAAATGGAGAATGGTAACTGGGAATGGTGTTAAAAAAAGGAAGGAAAAATACTTTTCGAGACAATTGAGATGGCTAAAGTTGTAGACTGGTATCGGGATAGACGTGGGGTTTGAGTTAGTTTTATTGAAATGTCCACATATCACAGATTCAAAAATTACCAATTAAAATTGATTACTATCCAAATGTTCAACGTCAAAAAAACCCCCATTTTATTCGTTTAATAATTACAAAATTGTTTTATTTTTGCAAATAAAACGAAACAATTTTAAAATAAAAAAATGAAAATGTTTCTATAGTTGTGAGCAATGTAAATGTATCAAACAAAGCTCAATCCTAATTAGCGTAAACATATTTAAGCCGTTCAATATATAGAACGTTTCTTATTTATGCAATTCAACCAATTAAAATCTCGAGATGTTGTTATATATATTAGTTGTTACAGTTTCCTACTTAACAATCCCGTCCATTGTCGCTCTTTGTTTTCGCTTTGTTATATTTATCAACAAAATTGCTTTGTTTTAATCGATATTATTCTAGGCTACGTGCTATATTTAAGACTTTTTGTTTGCTTCCTGTAAAATAAACATTGGTCTAATATATGGTTTTTACAAAAAATAAATAAACCAAATGATTAAAATTTTAAAATCATTGATTAATAACCAAGTCAGCAATGTACCGCGGTGGTCTAGCGTTAGACATGAGTTCTATAGCTACTACAGCACTAAATGCGAATTGACGTTTGACCCCACTGAGATGTCTACCGCTGAAAGTAGTGGACATTTTAGCGAAGCCAAACGTAGGCCAGCATTTAGTGCTGATGGTGTAATTGGAATTCAGGTACCGCTGGGACCACCCAGGCTAAAGGAACAACAAAAAGGCGCCATTCTAGAAAAGACATCAATCCTCAATTAACTGAATTATCAATGTGTGAGTGGTCTTTATGCTGTATGCTTTTTAGATTGATAGGGTTATTTTTGTAATTGTACTTTGTATCGTAACCATTTTCGTTTAAATATTATGACTTCAATAATTTAATGTTCCGCAGTTATTAGACACGTAGTCCAATCAGCTCAAAAAATATATTTACTTAAAAACGTTTATCGCCCAGAAACAGAAAAATACCAAGTCCAAAATATACTTGTATACAAGTTAAATCTATTGCGCTGGGATAGTGTAGTCAATGGTATAGCGCTGGATTCGAACTTGGATAGGCCGTTGGTGCTAAATGCGAACGTCCGTTCGGCTTCGCACTTACCGAAAGAGAAACTCAAGCAGTAACAATGAACTAAATAATATGCTTACTTTTAGAGACACAAGAGGTTTGAGCATTTGCCATTGATCGTCAAATGGAAAATGTGAAAAAATCAATTTAGCAGGATCGACCTTGTAATAAAACATGTCCGTGTCGTATTTCATTTCTCGCGATTCGACCATTAAAGATTGTTGAGCTTGAGCACTCAAGGCCATTCTTTGGGCTGCCCACATGGGATCGAACAATTCCCAACTGCCGTCCAAGTAAACTGCACACCACGCGTGCTGGATACGATGCATTAGAGTTGTCGACGCCGCTTCGTTGTCGGATATGGCGGATTTGTCTAGGGGCATGCCCACTTCATAATCGATACCTTTGGCAAGTCCTTGAATTTTGACACAGGGTATGTTCAAATTTAAACACAAGCAGACGAAAGCCTGTAAAATGAAATTAGATAGTGAACGATTAGTATAAATTTTACTGTGGTGACTTTTGATCATATTTAAATTATTATTATTATTATTATTATTATTATTATTATTAACTCTGTCTGGAGAAAATCTTAAATGGAACAATCTAGCCAGTCCCAAGCCTGGATAAACGAGAAGGCTTTGAGCGCAAGCTTAGCAACCTGGTCTCTGTAAAACATTTATACTGCGACGGAAACAATCAAGAGGAAGCCATTCCGGCAAACAACAGCAAAGAAGTGATTGCACGCATCTGGATGACAGAGTTATAAAAATGACAGAGTTGAGTGAAAGCCGAAAGGAAGCTCAATCTTCAATTTGCAGAATCCTTAATGCCAACGAGACTTTGTTGTAATTCTTGTCTTATTGCCCTATGCTTATTTTTAAAGCAAAAGGATTTTGTATAATAATAATAATAATACTCAACACTATTTTGAAGACAAATAAAAACTGAAAGATGCAAAGTAGTTGGCTAATGTCAACAATAAACATTTGCTTTGATTTCGAGTTATTGTGCACCTGTAGTTGCGAGTGAAATGTACTATTTTAATTTAATGTAATTTTTAAGACTTCTTACAACTTTAAATGTTTTAGGGGAAACATTTTTCAGCAACCGAAAGTAGACCCACATCTGGTGCTCGTGGTGGGGTTCGAACCTCCATCCACGTTTAAGTCGAGCGCTGTACCGCTAGACCACCTCGGCACAACACTCATTATCAAATATTTACTTGTAAATATGTAGCTCTTCCACACGTCAATTCATTGACAATATATTCGGGTGATTCTTGTTTGACTTTTTTCGAAGTGCGGCTAAGCGCTTCCTTGGCATTTGGCACCGAGTCTTCGGCCGCTTTTTCCAGTTCGTCATACGTTGCAAAGGGCACTTTGCCAACAGCAATCGAACACAGCCAACTGAATACAGCTCGGACCTTTTGTTCGTCCGTTTTCAACTCACGTCGACCAATCAAAGCCCAATGCAAATCAGCCCAACTGCCAAGCTTGCCCGGTTCTTTGGCCAATTCGCGGGCCACTGAATCGACGACTTGTACAATGTGCTGGTCTTCCAAACTGGGCTGATCAATTTGCAATTGCGGTTTAAATTTGGATGTGTCCAAAGGCGGCTTGATTGCGTCCGAAGTTGCGGTGCTTTTTGCCAAGGGCAAGGCGGATGGCAGTTTGTAATTTTGTGGCGCCAGGTCAAACAAAATTAGTTTTGATTTGGCCAATCCAACCGCACTATTTTGGGCATTGGTTTGTTCGACTTTTTCAACTGTTTGATTTAGAAAAAATATTTACAAATTACTTTTTTTAAAAACAAACCAAAATCTCATTTTCCTAACAAGCACAGTCAACAAGATTGTTGTTTTACGCAATACAAGCTTGGTATTGTGTATAAAAAATTGAGTTTTTGTTGAAAGTTCACTTAGCCATTGTTATCGTGTTCGTACTTTGATTTAAATAGCTAATTGTTTGGACATATTAATTTTATTTAAGAAGGTTGCTTTTGCGCACTAATCTTGGACTTGAAACAGATTACGTCACTTTGTTACAATACAACATAAATTGCGATCAAATAATTGTATAACAGATGTTGCATCCTGTCACAGCTACAACACAATTGCACCAAACTTAAATTAAACGCCGCCTAAAGAGAATTATAAATACACCAATACAGCCAGTCCAAAGCCTAGATAAAGTAGGACGGATTGAATTAGGAAGGGCATCCGACATTAAAAAACCAACTCCAAACGCTTTCAATGTTTACTACTTTGAATGTTTTACAGAAAACAACTTTCGGTAGTGAACATTTTAGCGAAACCGAACTCATGTTTGAATTTAGCGTGGTACAGCTAGACCGCGGCCTAATACCTTAGAATAGTTTGATAGACTAAGCCTAAATTAGTCAATAAAATTTTAAATGGTTTATTTAAACAAAATGGTAATTTGTCACACATTTTTTTTTAAATTAAATTTATTGCGTTTATTTAACTTTGTGATCTGTCGCAATCAGAGTATTTGGCATTGAAAATTATAGTCACGATTTATCCTTTTTTAACGTCCTTTACTCAAGGTCACTAAAGATTTGATCAATAATAATACTTGTCCTACCACCGATAAATACAGATCTGTTCAAATCAATTGCAAGAAAAAAACGTAAAAATCAATACATTTAACTTGTTTGATTTCAGTGATAACTAAAGGTCACTTATCAAATAGGGTAAAATAAAATAAAATGTAAGCACTCAATGTAATGCATGGGCTAATGTTTTAAAAGATGAGCCAACTTGAATTAAGAACATGTAACTATGTTAAACGTGTTCCATCTATAATTATTCATTGATCTAAAAAGTATACGGTGAATTTTTAAAAATTGTATAACGATTTAAGCTAATTTTGTGTGTAGATTTATTTATCTTTAAAAGAACAGTGTTGTTTTAATAACTTGAAAAAATAATAGTAATAATTTATTTTATTTTTACTATTTTAACTCCGCCTAGTTTGGATTAGAAATGATTCAATCTAGCCAGTCCTAAGTCTGGATAAAATAGGAAGGTTTGAGCACAAGGTTAGCAACCTGGTCTGTGTAAAAAATGTATACTGCTACGGCAAACAACAGCAAAGTAGTGTTAGCACATATCTGGGTGACAGAGTTACAGAGGTGACAGGGTTAAGTAAAATCCGAAAGGAAGCTCAATGTTCGATTTGCAGAATCTTTAATGCCAACAAAACTTTGTTGTTGCTTTGCTGTAATTGTCTTATTGCCCTATGCTTATTTTTAAAGCAAAAGGGTTTTGTATTACTATTATATTAGATATTATACAAATATATATATATATAATTACTACTTTAAATACTTTACAAAAAACATCTTTCAACAGTGGACATTTGAGCGAAGCCCGCATTTGGTGTCAGTGGTCGGGTTCGAACCCACGCCCACCGCTGGACTTCTTCTGTCACTAGTTAGCTAATAACTGATTACAGTTTTGACTGTAATGTGTATAATAGTTACAAACTCCACTCATTTATCTTACACGTTCATGTATTTTTGTCGTTAAATTTATTATTTTTAACAAATTGTGTTTGTTTTACATTTTAGTAAACGATGGTAAGAACGGATGTTGTTCTATATTATAATTAGAAATTATTTATGTGAGTCATGCTACTTGATATGTACTGTTAAAGTATTATTTAAGGTATGTATTGGTAAGAAGTAGATATGTTAAAGCTAAGTAACTAGAACACAATGCTACAAAGTATCACAATGCGTCCTTTTTACACATCAACCCTTACTATTTGCAGTTACAAAACCCCACTCATTGCGGATAATTGTGCCGCGGTAGTCTAGCGATACAGCGTAGAATTGACGGACATTTGATTGAGTATTCACTTCTAAAAAACTGTTATACTGTCAGCCTATTTTGTTTCAAACACAAAGCAATATTGATATTCTATTTACAAATTTTATTGTTCCAAAACGGTATTTTTTACTTATTTTTATGTTAAACTAGTCAGCAATAGTGTACAATACAGCTAAAATCATTATAAGTTTTCAAAAAGTTATTTTACAGCACATTAAGATTTTAAACATTGTTCAAATCTAAGACGTAATTATTTATTTTATCTATGTTTGAATGTTTAAAGACAAACTTTTACAGAAGTTTTATTTATTTATTTTATTTTTACTACTTTGAATGTTTGCACGGAAAACGTATCTTTCAGTAGTGGACATTTTAGAAATGCCAAATGTAGGCCTACATTTAGTGGGCTAGTGGTGTGATTTAAAGCCATAAAAATATTAAAATTATAATTATAACATGAAGCATACTAGTTTTTTATTTTAAAAATAATAAAAAAACCTTTGTTTTAAATTAGAGTTCTCACCTTTAATGCTTAGTTCATCTGGTTTGGAAACGGGTTTATTTTCTGATTTTTTTGGATCTTTCTAAAAAGAAAATAAAAAACAGGATTTGAATGATGATGTAAGTAAACATTATTTTGAAAGGTTGTTATTGGTAAACAAAATTTGAATATATATATATATATATATATATATAATTTGCACATTCTTAAAACAGACATTCTTAAGACAGATTAATTCAGGGTAATTAGATAAAATGTTTATTTTTAAATTAGTTAAGTGATGACATGTTTATTTATGTTGCGATTAATTACAACGTAACTTATAATAAATATTTATTATTATCATTATTATTAATATTAGCTCCAGTACATAAATAACAATAAATAAATAGCGGTGATAAAGTAATATAATGTAAAAACAGGGTTAATATATGTATAGATCTTAATACCCTATAAGGATATATATATATACAAAACCAAGTTAATCAATACATAGATAATGTGAAAAATTAATAAAGAAGGACGTAATCTTTAGATAATACTATAATATCATTAAGTCATTGAATAAAAGAAGGGTGTACAGTATAAAAAACAAAAAAATATAATTAAACATCTAATGACAAAATCATTTTTCTTTTTTCTGTATCAGTCAACTATTATTATAGCTTTAATAAAGAAATATAACTTTTGTTCTTTTAATTACTTTTTGTGTTTTATACAATAGATGATAAGTATTGTTGCTTTCAACTAATATATATATATATATATATAGAGAGAGAGAGAGAAAGAGAGAGAGAGAGCATTTTTATTCAAACTCTTCCTAGTGAGGATAAAAAATGAACTAATTCAACTAGTTTCAAGCCTGTATAAAAGAGGAATGTTTGTGGCAGGAATGGAATCCGCCAGTAAAGAATTCAAGTCAAAACTATTTAGTGACTATAATGCTTCAAATTGGTTCAATACAGAAGCGGATGGAGTAAAGTGACTTCTGACAAAAGAAAACGTGTATTTTCACACACCAAATATAGACCCAATTATTAAAAAAATAAAATTACTTTAAAAATTATCCATCAATTTTAATTATATAAATAATATTTAACGCTATGGAAACTTTAATCATTTTGTATTTTTGTTTACATTAGTAACTTTATTACTTTTCATTTATTATTTTTTAAGTATTGTATATATGCATATAAATAATACAGAAAAAAAAATAAGTAAAAACTAATGAAGTTACTAATGTAAACAAAAATACAATAAAATTATGTTTTGCAATAGTAAAATAAATTTGTTTTTAATATTAATTACATTTAACTGTAGCTAATAAAACACTGGCTTAAAAGGATTAACATATTGCATAATAAAATAAGTTGCTGTGTATAAGCGTTTTTGTACAAACTTTAAATGTTGCAGTTAGAAAAACATATTTAAGCAACAAATATTTTATTGGTTTTATAAAAGGTATTAAATAACCCTTATAAAAAAATTATATTAATCAATTTAAGCAGTGGTATTTTTATAGTAAAATATATCAATATCTTGTAAGCTAAAATGTAATTTACTTATGTCATGGTTACAAGCATTTATAAAAATAATAATTTGTTATAATCTCACCAAATTAATTGTAATTGTATTTAAATTTATTTTGTTCAGATAATAAACTTAATTTGAACATTACGGGTTAAAATAAAAATAGTTATATCTTTGAAAATCGCTATTTAATAGTTTTAATATTAATTATATATATATTTTTGTATGATAAAACTTAATATGTATAAGCATATTTAAATCAAAAAACTATTTGTCCAAATAAACTTTTTGTTAAAATTTAGACTACATAAATCTGTATCAGCATTTTAACCAAAAGCATACCAAAACACCCAAGTCAAGTGGTTAAAAAAACAAGCCATCTCATTTATTGTTTAATATTTTGGAGTAAATTATACATAAAACAATGTATTAACCCTAAAAATTAGATATGATTTGCATTTTTTTTTACTATTTGACGTATTTTGAATGTTGATAATTTTACTCAATCTTGAATTATGAGTCAGTTAATATTTTATGTAAATATTTTATTAATTACATTATCTATCTATAAAATTATACTTGTATTTTAATTATCAGATAATATTGTACGTTTTATAATTAAAGTGACGTCCTTTTTGTGTGTTATCTGATTGCTGCAAATGTTTTCGTTTAATAACTACGTTTTTAACACTAATTAGTTTAGGAGTTGTATATATATATATATATATATATATATATATATATATATATATATATATATATATATATATATATATATATATATATGTATATATGTATATAACCATCACAACAATTATCGCTAAAAGTGATTATTTAGCTAAAACGTTTTCTCTCTCTCTCTCTCTCTATGTAACTTCAGCACTTTTAAATGTTTGGACCAGAAATTGCAGAAAAAACAATAATACTTTTGTAAAAATAATACTACTGATAAAAAATAACAAGTGAAATAATTAAGAAATATTTGCTCAATTGTAATATATATATATAACTCCAGCTAGTTTGGATCAGAAATGATTCAATCTAGCCAGTCCCAAGCCTGGATAAAGGAGGAGGGTTTGAGGGCGCAAGGTTAGCAACCTGGCTTCTGTAAAAAATTTATACTGCTAAGGAAACAATACAAGAGGACGTCATTCCTTCAAACAACGGCAAAGAAACGATCGCACATGTCTGGATGACAGATTTACACAGATGACAGGGTTGAGTAAAAGCCAAAGAGAAGCCCAATCTTCGATTTGCAAAATTTTCAATGCCAACGAGACTTTGTTGTTGTTTTGCTGTAGTTGTTGTCTTATTGCCTCATACTTATTTTTAAAGCAAAAGGGTGTTGTATAGTATAATAATAATATAATGGTTTATTTAATAAGTTAATTTAAGAAATAATAATAATTTTTATGACTTTTAACACACAATTTATATGCACTCAAAAATGATGATTTGCCAAAAAAATAAATTCCTAACAATTTTTACCCATTGCGTGTCGTTTTTTTAATTTTCAGAAAATGTTAGAAAAAATTTTAAATCTGCAGTTATAACAAAATAAACAATCCGACTCCCCTATTATTATTATTATTATTGTTATTGTTATTATTATTGTTTTTTCAATATTTGTTAATTTTAATTGTATCAAAATAGTACACATGTTTTGTTCTACTAAAGCGATTTTTATAATTTTCAAAAATGGAACTTGAAAATTGCTGTCACTAATTAATAAAAAAATGTTTTTACCAGATTTTGTTTCTACTTAAAAGTATTGTCTTAAAAATAATGCAGAAAAATTAATTATATATCAAGTATTGGATATAAATGCATTTATCTAAACTATTTATTTTATTATTATTATTATTAATGTTATTTTAAAACTTTGTCGTTCTGAGTATCCTGGGACGACAAGATTACTCCATATAATTGTACACAATATTTTTGACTTTCAAAATGGTAAATATCAATATTATTTAAGCAACTTAGTTTAATAAAACATTTAATTGGTTATTAAATTACAAGCAATTAAATTTAATTAATTATTGTACATTTGGTATAAATGTATACATTTTGTTTTAATTTAATTTAATCTGTTTGTTTGTTTTTCATCCATAATTACATCATTATTTGTCAAAAAAAGCAAAATTGACAAATCGGACATAATAATTAATTGTTTTTAAAAACGTTACAGTTACCAAATCAAAATTTAATTATTTTTTCGCTAATTTTATTTAAAATAAAATGTATGAAAGGCATTTGCCATGTCGAAAAATAAAAAACCCCAACATTTGCTGCTGTCAATGTTTTCGAATAGTAATTTGTAATACAAAATAATGTCACAGATGATTTCATCCGTAATAATACATATAGCCAAGTTGTAATTGGATATCTGTTCCTAGTTTTAAGGAACCAAAGTCAAAAGCAGAATACGTACTTGGTGTTGATAGTAGAATTTAAATTGCAACAAATTTAACGTTTTGGCTGCTCCTACCTCACCGCGGTGCAAGTTATACAATAAATGAGCATTAGCGTATAAACAAAATCTTTATTTAAAAAATATATATTTCGAGTTGATATAATTCAGTAGTTTGAATAGTTAAGTTTTAAATGGAATAAATAGTGGTGAATTTATATTTAAAAAAATTAACTCTGTTTTAACTAAAAGAATTTAACAATATACCAGATTGGAATTTCTAAGCCTTTATTTGGTCACGTTGTTACTGCAGGTTGCTTTGACTGACGTATGCAAATTATTATTATTATTATTATATTACTATAATATATATTACCATTATGTATTATTATATATATTGTTATTATTGTGTATTATTATTAATAATAATACATAATTAATCACAATTAATAACAAGTATTATTATCATAAGTAGTAGTGTATTTCTTTATCTACTGCAACACAAGTACATTTAGCTTGTTACGTAATTTCAATTTCTTGTTAGCTTGCTTGAATACTTTTCAACAAAATATTTTTACCAAATGTACAGTTTGATAGAATTAAACGATCGATAACAAAAGTAACTAAAGCGTTCGACTTGTACCCAGATGGACGTGAGTTCGAGTTCCACTATTGGCACTCTCGTAATACACAAAGATATACTACAACAGTAATTAATTATAATTAGTGTATATTTTCTAAACTAATTCAAAATGATATAATTGTATAGAAATGTTTACTGAAAACACAAATCGTAAAAAAGTACAACAAAACAAATGTTTTTTTTTCTAAATAAATCAATTTTCATATTAGGTTAACATACAATGTATGTGTGTTTTTTTAAAAGTTCCACAAAAATAAAATAAACAAATTAACCTAAATGTTTATTTGTTACATCAGTGTATATGCGATAATTACTAAAAAGATTCTGTATATAGAACATTATCTGACTGTACTTTTCAAGTGCTCTTTGTGTTGTTTTGTATAAGACAAACTTATTTTTCGTATTTATTTATGTAGACTATAAAATGCAAATTTATTCTATATATCTAGAGATCGATAATGTATTTATCTCCGATTTTACATGTATTTGTTGAAATATTCATATATATATATATATATATATATATATATATATATATATAATATTGAATCATTTTATGCAAAAAATAAAACACGCAATGTTTATTTTGTTAATTATTCATAATTGTTATTCATATTTTTGTTATTATATTCTAGCATACATACACACATGTACACACATAGAAAGAATACAGGATACAAATGCATTGAATTTTGTCCAGATAGCAAATAGATTAATTTTTATTATAATCAGCCGTATTGTCAAATGAATGTGTTGAAGTAATGTGTAATTAAATTTTTGCATAAAACATTGTAACAATAAAATATAACTTGTAATTGTACACAATTATTTCATGTTTTCAAGTCGTTTGCAAGTACTTTGTACAACACAAAAAAAAACAATTGAAAACATTTGGATTATTTTATCATTTCGAAATAAAAATAAAAAAATACTGTGTAATGAAGAGAATATTATTATTATTAATAATAATATTACATTATTATTGTTATTATTATTATTATTACTATTAATATTATTATTGTTATTATTACTATTATTATTATTACTAATATTATTCCTATTACTATAATTATTATTCCTATTATTGTTATTATTACTATTACCATTATTACTATTATTGTTATTAATTTTATTACTATTATTATTACTATTATTATTGTTATTATTACTGACTAAATACTTTATCAAAACTATTGTGTAGCAATTGGATATTATAGCGAACCCAAATGAGAGCTCGCATATTACTGTTGGTAGTGACCTTTAAACTAGTGCCAATTAAAGCTCGTATTTAGAGACGTACCTTTGGGGCACCAAGGTACAAAATAGATTAACTCTTCAGTTTTGTCTTCCAATAATGCGTTAAAAAGCAATTAATAATTATTTGATATTGTGTTAATTTTATATTAACTATTACTGTATTATAACTATTGCTAATGCCTGTTGAGAAAAGAGAAACGGATTAAAGTAGTTGTTCCTTTGTAAAAACCAAATTTTGTTGACAAAACAACTTGAAAAAACAAACTAAAATAATTTTGACAATGGTGTTTGTAGCGACATCCAAAAGAAAACTTGGTTTTTAATCTGCAAATAGATTCAAGTTAGTCGTAAATAATAGTTGGGTTAAAATGTATTGGAAAAATAAATCAACTTTAAAATTTTTTTAAAATGTTGTAATCAAATTCAAATTGGTAATCTCATATTCGTTAAAGCCATAAGATTAGTAATTAGGACAAATAACATACTTATATTAAAGTAACGTTTAGTACTGTTACAGTTTAGTCAATGGTTTCTTAAACTAGATAACTCATTTGACAGGAGTTGTTCTTGATTCGTTTCCCGTTGTTATGCAGAACGAATTGCACAACTACATTGTCAATTAAACTGCAATACAGTTACGTTGTTTGAACATATACCGGGGTGGTCTGGCGGTACAGCGCTTAATTTAAACCTGGGTAGGCACGGGTTCGAATCCCACTATCGGCACTAAATGTGGAACTACGTTCGGCTTCGATAAAATATCCACTGCTAAAAGATGCGTTTCTCATAAAACGGTCCAAAAATATACGAAAAGCCGTATTCAAATTATTTAAAATACCTTCTTAATCCTAAGTTCTTACTGATAAACCATTCTACAGGCATTAGGCAAATGGTGTCTAATTTCTAAGCGCCTTTCCCATAAAACTGTAAATAAAAATTATACAATATTCTTTACATTGAAATAAAAATTGCAGACAATAATCAAGTAATTTTGTGAATGCAAATATACAAATGCAAATATAACAGTGTACACTTTGCAATGATACATTCTAACTAGTTTTTATTGTTTTATAGCATTATTTTGTATAGCAATGTTCATTGTCATTATGAAGTTATAACTTTAATTGTATAGAATTGTTACAATTAATAAATTCAAACAATAGAATTTAAAAAATTAATTCTTTTTGTATTTATTTCATTTTTATCATGGGCGTCTAATAACTAACGTTTTAATATATTTTACTATTTTGTTAAAGGATCATTTTTATATTTTATCTAATTATTGCTTATTTTGTAATTATCAATTAGAAAAAAATTAATAATTTGTAAAAATAGTTTTTTTATCGATCTATTATTTAAATGGGAAACGATTTGTAGTGAGTGGAGGATTAGCGACGTTCTAAAAGAGGCTTCTTATAAGAATTACACCTTTATTCTAATGCATTGAATAATACTCATAGTATATTGCTCGTTCAAAAAATAATTTAATGCATTTTTAATTAATAATTCAATTTTTTTTTAAATACAACACTACAAGAAAATAAACGAGACATGTATAATTTTAAAATTAAATAATACTATAGTTAGCTTTAGGGTATTTAAACAAATGCATTTGTTACGTAATGGATAGAAAGCATTTTTTCAGTTTATGCAATTTTTAAAAAACTTAAATTTTTGCATTAAAAATATTGAAACTAGTTTTAAAAAAATAATCGTTTGAACATATTAAGAAATTAAAAATTAACTAAAAAGCTCTTATATTCTAAGGTACCAAAATTTTAACTTGATTTCTTAAAACATAGAGTTAGGAATATTCATTTCACAATAAATACGTTCTAAAAATGTTCATATTGATTCCGTTTTTAAGTTAAACAACAGTTAAATCATTAAATGCTATTCTAAGTAATAACATTTAATCTTTGCTGTGCCGGAGTGGTCTAGCGGTACAGCGCTCAAATTCGGACCTCGGTGGACATGGGGGTTCGAATCCCACAACCGGCACACTAAAATGCGGGGCCCACGCGTTCGGCTTCGCTAAAATGTCCCCACTGCTGAAAGACATATTTCTTGTAAAACATTCAAAGTAGCGTAAACATGAAATAAAATAAAAACAAAATAAAATATTGTGGTCTAGCGGTTCAACAATGAACTTGGGTTTGATTCCTATGACCGACACTAAATGCGGATTTCTATTCGGCTTCGCTAAAATATCCACCTGGTAAAAAGCCCATTTACCGCAAACCATTCCATGTAGTAACAATAACAAAGTACACAATGTAAAAATACTTAAATAATAATTTTATTTAAGGATTTATAAATAGATGATATTAAAAAACATACATGTTTTTTTTATTTAAAACAGTAAAAAAAGAAAAGTTAATAGTAAAAACATTTAAATAATTTGTATTTTGACATTCTTGCTTTGATGAAAAGGCTTAGCAAAATCTAATTTCATTTTACAATGCTTAAACTTTACAATATATATTAAAAAAAACTTTATTAAACCGCTTTAAAGTGTAAAATAAGTTATTATTTAAGTAATAAACACTAATTTAAAATTTTAATAATACATTGTGTTTGTAATATAAAATAAATATATAATTACCTACTTGTACCTTTTACTTGACTAAACAATATATTTTTATTTTATTTTATGTTTTCTACTTTGAATGTTTTACAAGAAACATCTTTCAGCAGTGGACATTTTAGCGAAGCGGAACGTGGGCCCCACATTTTAGGCCGGTGGTGAGATTCGAACCCCGATGCCCACCGAGGTCCAAATTCGAGCGCTGTACCGCTAGACCACCCCGTCACAACAGATTAACTTCATATTACAGAAAAATAGATAAACATGATTTTATTGACAAAATTATGCTATTGCATGTCACATTAGCATCATCAATATATATTTGAAAATATACAAATCTGCTAATTTTCTTGAGGCTAAAAAATACTGCTATTTCTGAGTCATTTTATAATTAATTGACTTAGTAAAACATTGGTATTATATGCTAATTCCATTTAAAAATATACTTTTACAATTAAGTTCAACTTACAGATCAATATATTAGTTTTATGTCAGTTTATAAATAAGATATTTAACAAGTTATACGTAATACGAATTCAAGCCAAATAAAATTGAATTTCGTCAATTATTAAAAAAAACGTATTTACATGTTTGACATACACATAATATATAAGGCCTTTCAAAACATACAACATTAGAAAGCCTTTTCCATGTAGTAATTAACAATTACATAATAATTATTGCATAAATTTCAAATAAAAAATTACTTTTAATGTTAATAATCTGTAAATTCTTCCATCAAAATGTCAAAAAATTATTACTTATGTTTCTAGTTTGAATAAACAAAAAATAGTGACAACCTTTTCTTTGTAAACCCATCCAAACATCCATTTGAATAATTCGGTCAAAAGTGAAACATGGTATTTATGCAATGTAATGATGTTCTATTGGGCTTAAATGTAAACACCAGTAAGACATGGGAAATTTGAAATCGGTTTCGGTCCGACTTAAATTTAATTAATAATAACTATTGCCAAATGATTGCCTGTTTATTGTTTGATTTTTATCGATTAAGCTTAATGATTTTCACACAACTAGGAAGTATTACAATTGTAACGCAGATTTTGGGGAGCCTGCGAAGATGAAGTTCTAATTGTATTAAAGCATCACATTTCACATTTCGTCGCTATCTTAGTTTTAAAAGTTTATTTATTATTACTGTTATTATTATTATTATTACCATTAATATTATCATTATTACTATTATTATTATTACTGTTACTATAAGTATTGTTATTATTATTATTATTATTATTACTGTTATTATTAGTACTGTTATTATTATTATTATTATTATTGTTATTATTATTATTATTAATACTATTATTATTAATACTATTATTATTATTATTATTACTATTATTATTTTACTATTACTATTATTATTATTGGTATTATTATTATTTTTATTATTATTATTATTACTATTATTATCACAACTATTATTGCTTGAATGTATCACGAGAAACATTTTTAGCATGCAAATCTTTCAACCAATCGTTTATATCTTAAAAACGTTATTTAAATATTGTTGAAGAAATATTAATAATAGAAGCGTATTTTAGAACGAGTACAATATCTGTCAACAGTTCGGCAACAATTATATTAATTTGCAACTTTTTGAAAAAAATACCGTAAAGTACATGCGGGGGCTTGTATAAATATACATAAAGGAAAATAGTATTTATTAGGTAATTATGGTTGAATTTTCCACAATCTAGATTTAGAACTTAATTTGACATTTACGTTTATCCAAATATTTTTGTTTTTGAAATTAAAATAAAAGTTTTTGCATATTATATCATTGAATATAAAAACACATCAAGCATATGTGACACAAAGGAATAATTTCAACCATTGTGTTTTTAATTTTACCGTTTTAAAATTTATTGATTCAAGAAAAGAATTAGAATGCTAATTTTTTGCAAAATAAAAAAACTGGATGTATACTATTAATAATAATAATAATAAAGTGCCCGGGGTAATCTAGCGGCACAGCGCTCGATTTGGATCGCGGTAGGCATCGGGGTTCAAATCCCACCACCGGTACTGAAATGCGGGCCCAGGTTCGGCGTTACTAACATGTCCGCTACTGCTAAATGTTTCTCGTTAAAAGTAACAAACATCAACACTATTATCATTATTATTATTATTTATTATTATTATTGTCATTATTAATAATATGTATAATAATTAGTATTTATTATCACATATAATAATAATAATAATTACTATTATTATTATTATTATTATTAACATTATTAATATTTATAATAATAATAATTATTATTATTATTGTCAGTATTAATAATTATTATCATATATTATAATTATAAATATAATTATTACTGTTAACAATAATAATAATAATAATAATAATAATTTTATATTAATATTCACCATTATTATCATTATTATTATTATTATTATTATTATTATTATTATTATTATTATTATTATTATTATTATTATTATTATTATTATTATTATTATTATTATTATTATTATCATTTTTTATTATTATTATTATTATTATGAAAATGATCATTTACTTAAGCAACTTCGTAGAAACAAAGTGCTTTGATTGTAAATTTTGGAAGTAATAGGGGTAGTTTGTGCGTTCTACTCGAAACTGGGTGGGCATGAGTTCGAACCTTACTACCAAAAGTGAACGCGGGCTCCTCTCTGGAGCTTTACTATTTGTCTACTTGCTAAAGAATAGTTTCCAACACAATTAGTTTTAGAATTTTGTCGATAAATATGTAACATTGTGTACTTGCTCAAGAAATTGTTAAAACCAAATTATACAAACACAATGCACACAATTGTACAACGTAACGTTGGAATACAGTTCAGTTGCTGAGCCATCTTGAAAGTAAATAATATAATGATTAATGGGTTTTTCACTTATATATATCAAACTGTCATTTTGTATATGCTGAGTTATTGATTTTTACTCATATTCAAATAAGCATTATTTTACAAACACTTTTTAAAAGTGTATTATTCTGTGTTTTTGCACGTTTACGGGTACTCATTTATTTTCAGTGTTTATTGCACAGACTGCTTCATACTAGACACATGCATTAATATGAACCACCAATGTATGAATAAATAAACTTTAAAATTTTGGCATAGAGTTGATGATAAATAAAAAAAGTAGATATACACACAAAATGATGAATATTTTACTTGTTATTGAGCATTGATTATATATATATATATATATATATATGCTTATTCACGATTAGTATCAACTTCAACTACACTACTATGCAACAAATAAATATGAGTGATAAATAACTAATTGCCGGTTCCAAGTCTGGTTGAGTAAGGAGGGCAGGATAGAGCACAAGGTCAGTAGCTTGAACTGCGAGAAACGTCAATAAATTGTTAAAACAACAGTAACAACAACAACTACTAGTACGATGAAAAGTTGAAAACATAAGTCCAATAATCAGATTGAGTGAAGGTTTCAAGAAGTTGAATCTGTAAGGTCGGTAAATTAAAATATACTCACATGGGATGCTAATGATCCTGAGGATTTAACTAACGCTTATAAAGTTTCAATTTCCAATAGTGGCAATATTCCTGACTATTCATCTTCCACATGGTGCATCCTGGGTTAGGTGCCCACAAGCAGGGACCGAGTGAACAGCGGTATAATTGGGCTTCCACTTCGGCGAATGTATTCAAGTATATATCCAGGGTATCTTAAGTATCTTAACGTACATGTATACGAACATAACTTAAAGCAATTATTATTAGATGCCGGATTCTCGAAAGCATGTATTAAAAATGTGAACAATTCGCATTTATTGAAAAAAAACCAAGGTAAAAATTCATAAACTGTAAATTTTGTTATGTTTTGTAAACCGAAACCAAAAATGACCTTGAAATTTTAACATTATTTAAATACATATGAAATTTTTGAAATCTTTTTAATGTAGATAAAATAATGGAAAGTTTAATCAAACGCCTACTTTCAAGCAACACTTTTATTACTTCCATCGTATCCAAAATTATGTTTTTTTCAAAAGTCTTAGAAAATAATCCGCATTTAATGAGACTTGAATCCATCCAACTACGCACCTTTATTGCCCTGACATATGTTAATAAAACACGATACGTGGAGCGAAATAATGAGTCAAAACAAAATTTATAAAAATACACCTGGGGGTATAAAAAATATATAAATTGGAAAATTTTCCACTCGTTGCCTTATAAACCAAACATATTTAAACTGCAACTTTTAAAATTTCTATTTCCATTTCAGGTGACCAATTCAAATATAAAATTATCAACTATTTTGGATCTAGTGATCATGAGTTCGAATCCCACCACTGGCCCACTAAATGCGGGTCCACGTTGGGCTTTGCTAAAATGTCCCACTGCTGAAATAAGCCTTTCCCGTCAAAACATTTAAAGTAGCAAAAATTAGTAAACAAATATAGTTGCCACGTGAAACAGGCTAGAAATTATGGCTTGAATACGTTAACATTATCCAAAATGAATTGTACTCAATTGTACAACATGGCAAATGTATTTTTACCCAAATTTACATCAACAGTAATAATAGTGGTCATTATAAATTTTTATACAAAACAATGTATTGTTCATTTACATGCTTACCGTTTGTTTACAAAAACAAGTCAACTTTTGACCCATGTTCAATTATATTCAATTGTAAAATTCACAATATCTGTGGTCTATTTTGACTCAAGAAATTAACAATGTACTGGTTCGAAATAATCAAATATGCATAAGTACACGTGAAATATGTGTTATCTCCTAACTCTGGACTACGTTTGTTGATATATAGAATTAAGATGACAGTTGCATGAGAAAATATGATATTTCGTAGCCAATGCGCTACACGTGTTACGTGTTGTTTTTGCTGTCTGCAATTGGTCTGTCGTTTGCACGATACAATTGTTGTAGACATGTAATGTATACATGCATGTCTGTACAAAGTACGTGTGTGTTTATTCCAACATGAGGTCTGTCCATACTCATTTTAAATAGAAGAATATAGAATGACATGTCTGTCTCACTACTTTCGCCTGTTTACCTCACGTTGACAAAGTTAGAAAACATTGCTAAAATGTACTTTTGGTAATGTTGTTTACAGAAGAAGGTCCCATTGGCTTGGGGGGTGGGGGGAATGAGGGGATGAACAAATTATGAAAAAATATTAATAACTTTTTGGAAGTTGCCGAAAGTTTGTCCAGAAAAGTGTGTTTTGTATAAACAAATGAATCAAAATTTAATATACATACATTTCCCCCAAAATACTATACTATTACAAAATTTCTGATCATTTTTGGACAAATAAGCAGTGTTTAAACTAATTAATAATATATTGATTTTGTATGCCTATGATTTTGTATGTCTAATTTATCTGATTATTAAGTAATAAAACGTTTTACACAAAAAATAAAATTAGTTACATTTATGCGAAATGTTTTTTTAAAAATTAAAATTATATAGTAGTATTAAAAAGGATCAATGGAATAAAATAATTTGTTTTTGACAATACAAACATAAAAAGAAATTTTAAATTAATACGGAAACGGTGGAGTTATATATATATATATATATATATATATATATATTATTAAGTTTTAATATTACGCTAGAGATACATTCAGAATAAAATACATTTTCACCATCAATATAAAATAAGTAACAACAAAAATTAAAAAAGTAGTAATACAAATAATGGGAACAAAATGAAATAGAATGTTATATGTTAATGAACATCAATATAGTCAATACAGTTATTTAAAAAAAAATTTTAAATTACTATACTTTGAATGAGACACAGTTACAGTTATGCTGTAGGATGTCCAAATTAGTTCAAATAAATGCGTAAGTGGTATGATTCTTACTTTGATAGATTTGTTAGAAATTCAATTTTGTTTGATTCTGGATTGGTTAATATTATGGATAAGTATGGCAGACATGAGTTTTTGTATTGATTAGTTTTGGCTTTCTTGTGCAGGTCAGTTCTCCTCCTTTTTCATTCAATAAGATAGAATATTTGATTCCTGAAGATTTTGATACCAATGATATGCATTTTTTTAAAACAACATAATCTTGTTTTAATAAACCAGGAACAATTACAGGTGAGAAATATAATTTTAAAGGATAAAAACAAGATGTAACGAACAATTTAGTAATATAGTTATCAACATTTAGTCTTCTTATGTAGTAGCATAAGGATTTGGTTTTTATAAATATATGCTCTACATGATCACACCAGGTAAGTTTGCCATTTATGTTTATCCCAAGATACTTAATTTTGTTACCGGTACATATGTTTGTCTGATTTAATTTGAATGTTTTATTTAATTCCATTGTTTCTGTTGGACGCCTCGTAAATTTAACCAGCTTGCATTTCGATAAATTTAAATTGAGATCAAAGTTAGTAGACCATTGTTCAATTTTATTAATAGAATTTTCAAATTCTTTATTTAAAGAAATTTTTGTACACAAGACCATATCATCAGCAAATTTAAACAAATGTGATGGCTGTGGAACTTCTAATGGATCTACGTACAGTGAAAATAAAAACGGAAACAGTACTGCACCTTGTAGAACTCCATTATTTATTTTCTGTTAACTCTGATTTATTACGACCAATTTGTGTAAATTATTTTCTTCTTGAGAAGTAATTTCGTAGCCAGTTTAAGATGTGGTCGGGTGTTTCAAGTAGTTTAATTTTTCTCTTGATGTGCTACTAAAACTGATTTATAATCCAGAAACATGCAGTATATTAAACATTTTCCTTTGTCAAGGGATTCAGTAATGTAATGAACAAGACTGGCTACACAGTCTAGAGTAGAATAATTATTTTCATAAGAAATTGTTAATAATCATTACGAATGTTCAATATAGGCTTAAGGTCGTTAAGTATTATTTTCTCGGTTAATTTTAAAAACACTGAGGTACAAGCAATTGGGCGATAGTGTTCTGGATTTGTTGATATGATTCGTGAGATACGCCAAGTATCAGCTACTTCACAATTCGAAATAGATTTGTTTATTATTGTAAATAATGATAGAGTAATTGCTGGCATGCAGAGCTTTAATAAATTGCAGCTTATTCCATTAGGTCCAAATGAAGTGCTTCGTTTACAACTGTTAATTAATTTTTGAATATTAAAGTTGATAATGGGTGCTGAATAATTTTTAGTTAATTGAGTAAATTCTAATATGTTTGAGTTGTTTGAATTAAAGTAATCATTTAGTTCTTTAGCATCCATCTTAAATTTATTTGCTTTTGATTTATTAAAAATTTTGTTAATATTTTTCCAAATAGATTGTGAATCACGGTTTGATAGAAAATAACTATTAGCATATTTAGTAAGTTTGTTGATTTCAAGCTTAATTTGTTTGTTTAAGCTTTTCAATTTAGTATATTGACTTAATTTATATAACGCCTCTTTTTCTTGTCTAAGCCTTTTAAGATTAAATGAGGAAATATTGTTGTTTGTAATCTCAACCTTAACTACTGGACAATATTTGTTAATATAAGTGCTAATAAGATCAGTAAACAGTACAGTAGCATCATTTAGGCTAAGATTGTTAAAATTAATGTTATTAATGTTTATTAATGAAGATTTAAGTAATGCTACATTTGAAGTTGAGTATCTCGCACATATATGAATAATTTAAAAATAGGCTTAAGATATTTTGAGTGATAATGCTTTGAGTATATTTTTGGAAGCAGACGAATAATGGAGTGGTCAGATATTGAAAGAGGTGCATGTTGTTTTACTGAAAAATAGTCTGGGGCATTTGTAAAAATATAATCCAGTTGTTTTTGAAATCTTGTAAAAAAAATTAACTAGATTAGTGAGGCCCATTAGTTTGAATAAAGTGATATTCGCATAATTGAAATCACCAGCTAATATGATTAGAGTATTTTCATCAACATTGATAAGATAATCAATTAGCTGATCATAGAAACAATTAATTTTCACGGTGCTAGCAGAAGGTGTTATGTAAACATTTACAATGTCAATAATTTTATAGTGAGACATATATTTATTTTTGCAATTGACAATTAAACGCTCAATCCCATTTTGCGAATATTCAAATTTTAATGTAGGACTCGTGCAGTATTCTTTATTAATAAGGCCTCCCCCACTTTTCTTAGTACAATTTTTTCAATTAAGTCGAAAGATGAAAAGTTCTTCAAGTGCTATAAAATTATTATTAACATATTTATTCAACTATCATTCTTGGATTAATATCACACAGCTATTCATAAGTAAATTATCCGTCATGAGAGATCGTAAATCAAAAATTTTATCAAGTATTGACCTGCAGTTTAATGATAGTAGTAGCGGTAGGGACATCTCATTAGGAACTTTAATTTCAAAGCTTTTTGAAAACCACTGTGATGAAATTAACGTTTATTTTGAACATTTGCATGCTTCCGTGCATTAGAAAAATTGTTTGAAATTAAATTTGGCTATTGTCGAAAGTGGGATTTTAGGGATAGAAGTGTATTTCTGTTGAATTTTATTCTGATTGATTCTATTTAATAAAAATGTAGAAACAAAATTGATTTATGGAAATAAAAATATTAAAACATTTAAAATATATAAAATATAAACGGTAAAAAAGTATTTAATTCAGGCGTTATGGAAACGTAGCGCAACCATTTGAAGGCCCGCTATATAAATATATAACGTATAAAACAAATATTATTACATAACTGAAAGAATATTGATTTTACATTAATCTTTATTTTTGGTTTGTTTCATTGAAAATGGAAAATGAAAACTTAAAATACTAATTAATGATTCAAAGCATATATATTATTATTATTATATTTTATACAAAACCCTTTTGCTCTAAAAATAAGCATGGTGCAATAAGACAACAATTACAGCAAAACAACAACAAAGTTTCGTTGACATTGAAAATTCTGCAAATCGAAGATTGAGCTTTCTTTTGGCTTCTACTCAACCCTGTCATTTGTGTAACTCTGTCATCCAGATACGTGCGATCACTTCTTTGCAGTTGTTTACCGGAATGGCATCTTCTTTTATTGTTTCCGTAGTAGTATAAATTTTTTACAGAGGCCAGGTTGCTAACCTTGCGCGCTTAAACCCTTCTCCTTTATCCAGACTTGGGACTGGCTAGATTGAATCATTTCTGATCCAAACTAGGCGGAGTTGATTTAAAGTATATTTCATTTAATTCTTTAGACATTTAAAGAAGTCGTATTTTAAAAATAACATCGCTACAAACGAAATTGCCAAATGCCATTTACACATGTTTCAAGAACAGGTGTGTCAGTAGTATTTGTATTTCATAAACTGAGACTTTGACATAAGTGGGCTTCGGGGTTCGAATCCCCCACCCCACCGGTCTACCAAATGCGGGCCCACGTTCGGATTAACCAAAATGTCTACTGCTGAAAGGCATGCGTTTCTCTGTGCCAACATTCAAAGTCAATAATAATAAATAATAAATAATAATAATAATTTTATGCTAAACGGCAATTAATTTATGTCAGAGTCAATATAATTTTGCATTTTTATAAAATTAATTTTAACTCAATTTAAATTCCTTTTTTTATACTTAAAAATAAATAATTTAAACATAATATAGATTAAAATAAAAGTTACAATTTTGAAAATTACCATTTATTAATTTTAACATCAATACTACCTATTATTATTTTTGTATAATAAATAAAACATGTAGGTATATTTAAATTGGATAATTGTCTATCTAAAATAACTTGTTACTAAAATTGAGATTATATAATGAGCAGTCTAACCAAAAATACGCCATAGCACCCGATCCATATGGTTACAAAAGAGGTAATCATATTTATTACTTTATTTTTTGTAGTGCATTGTACAAAAAACTATTTAGTAACTCAAAAATAAATTTTATTTGTATCTTGTTTGACATTTATTCAATGTTAATAATATTGTTCAAGTTTATATTTACTAACTCCGTCTAGTTTGGATCAGAAATGATTCAATCGAGCCAGTTCCAAGTATGGATAAAGGAGGAGGGTTTGAGTGGGCAAGGTTAGCAACCTGGCTTCTGTAAAAAATTTATACTGCTAAGGAAACAATACAAGAGGACGTCATTACCTCAAACAACGGCAAAGAATTAATTGCACATATCTGGATGACAGAGTTACACAAATGACAGGGTTGAGTGAAAACCGAAGGGAAGCTCAATCTTCGATTTGCAGAATCTTTAATGCCAACAAGACTTTGTTGTTGTTGTTTTGCTGTAATTGTTGTCCTATTGCCCATGCTTATTTTTAAAGCAAAAGGGTTTTGTATAATATAATATAATATAATATATATAATTATATTTACTGTAAATTTTTTTATTGTTAATGATGCATATTAATAAAATTATATTTGTGTTTTATACATACTACATTATGTATATTTATGTTATGTGGTTAATAGAGAAATTTTCCTTTTCTTTACTATCTTATTTGCAGTAATTTATTTAGAGTTTGTACATATAAATGCAAATTTGATGTGTAATACCATTACTGGTATAGTCCATTATTATTATATTAAAAAAAAATTAAAATCAATATAAAAGACGTATGAATAATAGTCTATTCTAAATGCAATCACATTAAATAAAGAATTTGAATAATTAACAGTAATGATATTAATTATCCCTCAATTATAAAATAATATGGCAAATTGCCAATTCATTTTCTCCTACATTTTGTGAAGTATATATTAATTAAATATTAAAGGCTCAAATTTTGTAGATAATAATTAAAAATATATTTATTTAGTTTAACATTTTGAAATAAAAAAAATAAATAATGTAAATTGTAAGTATTGTCAGTCTATTATTTAGAGCCCCAATTTATATTTAAATTAATAAAATTTCTTTATAACATTCAAATGCTCAATAAATATTTAGTTTAAATTAATTTAAGAATGAATTATAATATAAATTCTTTTAATGCTTAACTTCTCTTTTCTAGCATAAACTACAAAGGATTTTTTTACATAATTTATTATCAGACATGAATTAGATTACTAATCTATTGAAAAAGATTATTTAAATATATAAATTAAATTTTTACTTGAATAAATGCAAAATTATAATATTTTTATAAATTTTAAATAAATAATTTGTACTGATTACATTTAGCATTTTAATATAAAATATAAAATTATTATAAAATTTTTAATAAAAACATCAATAAATACACAATGTGCGGTGAACAAGTTACATTTCTACAAAGTTTTAAAAAACACATGTTTTATTAAGTTCTAAGAAAAAGATTGGCATTAAGAAAAACGAAAAAATATTAACAAAAAATAATTTGGCTAAATAAATAATTGATATTTATAATTAATTAACTGTAATAATAATAATAATTATTATTATTATTATTTTATTTATTGATGTTTACCACTTTGAATGTTTTACGAGAAACGCATCTTTCAGCAGTGGACAATTAGCAAATCCGAACGTGGGCCCGCATTTAAGTGCCGGTGGTGGGATTCAAACCCCGATGCCCACCCAGATCTAAATTGAGCGCTGTACCGCCGGACCAGTCCAGCATTAATATTATTATTATTATTATTACTAATAATACATCGTAATTTAATTAAATATTAAACATAAATATTGTCAAATTAGCTTGTGTTGAAAGTAGAATATACTACTTTCTTTGTTTAATATTTTGTGATAGTTACTGCTTTAGTGATAAAATATTATGACGCTAATTAAATAAATTTTTAATAACATTTTAATATTTTAAATAAAAACCATAAAATATAAACTATAAAACTAAACTATTGTTTTGCTATTTACAAATAAAACTTTTTATTTTTATTTAGTAGTATAAAACATTATTTAAAATAAGTTAATTTATTCTACTTGTGTAGCCGTCACAAAAATTAAAAAAGATATTATTATTATTTATTATAAAAATTATGATTTATTTCAAACACCATTGATTTATATTAATTAGAATTTGACGTTTGAGTAGGCTAACATTAAATAATTCTTGTTTGAAAATGTCTGAAAAGCATATATATATATATATATATATATATATATATATATATATATATATATATATATATATATATATATCCTGATGTTTAATATGCTTTTGTAATTTTTTTTTAATTACGTTTAGTTGTTTTTTTGCTTTGTAACAATAAAAATTTATATAGTTTTGTGTCTTTATTTGTATCTAATAAAAGCACTAAATTAACGTAGGGTAATTATCGTCAATACACTAAAAAATAAAATAATCTTTCATAAGATAACAAAACATTGTTTGTCAATACGTTAAAAGAAGTGAATAACAAATTTACTGCTTAACTTTTGAATGAATAAACACTATTATTTTAATTAGTAATAATAACATAGTAATAATAGTAATAATAATAATAATAATAATAATAATAATAATAATAATAATAATAATAATAATAATAATAATAGTGGTAGTAGTAGTATCAACTTCTACAGTGTAATGTATAAAAAACTTTAAAATGTTAAAATGTTATTTTTTTAATGTTTTAAAATGTAAAAAAATAATTATTTGTTTTTAAATATTTTTAATGTTAAAATAATAGATTAATTTTTAGTGTAAAGAACATGTGATAGATACAACTTGTACTAATTTAAATGAACATTAATTAACATAAACCAATATTTTTAACTTTTAAACATAGTTATTTTTAAATAGAAGTATTAAATAAAAGTAGCACATTATACAATATCTATTGTTACTTAAAATAATTAAAATTTAATTATCTATTCTAAATTAAAATTTATATAAGTGAGTTAATGTAATACTGTGCTAAAATTGTCAAAAGACGACATTTTAGTAAAACCTTGAATAGGAAATATCAACCTTTTATCAAAAAACAATTAAATAGAATCTGTAATTACCACTATATATTTAACTTGTTAATTTAAAAAAAACATTAATAGTATTGTTTGTTAACTCAAAACCCTCGGTGCTCCCTGGATGTCTCCTAATTATCCCCAACTTAGTCTATCCCATTAAAGTGAACTTTCCGAGGAGCGGACAATCTTTATCTAAAATTTCTCAAAGAATATGCTTTATCCCCTTTCCTATCACATATATTCAATTTTTCTATAAACTAAGTTAAACGACCTGCAATTTGGAAACTAGCATTCATTCGACCAATTTATAAATCGGGTTACAGATTCAAACAAGGTAGCTGTAGGCCCATTAGTATATTGTTAGCACTTAGTAAAATTATGAAAAAATAGTTAAATTGCATTTAGTTAATTTTATTATAAATAACAATCTTATAAGCCCGACTCAGCATTGGTTTGTGTCAATAAAATCCTGTTTCTCATTTACAAATAGGCTGATCAGGATTCTGGAGCACTCATCCTTAGTCAATATCATTTAATTTGATTTTTGCAAAGCATTTGATAATGCACCGCACTCCGCATTGCTGGGTAAATTAGAGTCATTTGGGATCAGTCCTTTTTTTGATTGAATTGGCAATTCAGTGTTAGATTAGGCACTGTTACTTCTATCACTGGCAATATAACCTTAGGTGTTTTCTTTAAGGGTCTGCCTTATATTATATTAATAAATTACTTTTGGTTGTTTAATCTAACATATTTCTTTATGCCAATGATGTCAAGATTTGGAGTATAAATCTTAAACAATTGCAACAGAATATAAATGTATTTATAACTGGTTCCTAGAAAACACGCTTCTACTGAATTTTTCCAAGTGTAAACATTTCACTCTTAGAAAGCTTTCAGGAACTATGTTTAAAGGTTCAAGTTTTCAACCCATTTCTGTTGTAAACTTGGTTAAAAATTTAAAAGTTACTTTTAATCCCACCTCAATTTTTCATTTTATTGTAATAAGGCAGCGCAAAAATACTCTCGATTCATAAACATTTTCAAGCGTAACCTAAAAAATATCCCGGTCAAGTGCATGCGCCCACTCCATCAGTTATATATTAGACCCTACCTCAAGTACTGCATTCAAGTCAGTTTTCTATCCTAAAAGCAGACATTAATATACTTAATAAGATACAGAGAAACTTTACAAAAATGTCTAAATATGTTAAAAATGTAAATTATTTTGACTGTCTACAGTCCCCTAAACTTTTCCCATTTCAAGATAAAAGGCTCCGGTGCAATCCTATTCTAGCGTACAAGTTATTGAATTTTAAACAACTAGATTTTTTTATCTTTGCAATTGATTTTCGTAAATGTCACTCCTTAAAGTAAATTTAAAGTCAAGTCCCATCTGCATTTACACTATTTTTAGTATAAGGTCATTTCTGCACAAAACAAATTACCAACAAATATCGTTTTGGCATCGTCCCCTAATTTATTTAAATCGGTTTATAACAAGTTTTTTCCTTATAATTTAATTTAATTTTTTTTTTATTAACTGATAACATTAAACAAAGAACCGAAAGGAGTTTACTCTTATATATCTTGTGAACAAACCTGAAACCTGAAATTGTGGATAAGTTCAGTTTAATGTGAAAAATCTAATAAACGTGGATGTAAAAAGGTTTCTATCTTTTCTATTTTTAATTAATAATGTAATAATTTTTTTTTTTATTTTTACATAATATTTTATAATTTAAATAAACAAAACGTTTTTTCTATTTAATTTTATTATATTTTAATTAATGAAAAAACAGGAAATAGAGTAATAGAAAGAAAAAAAATTGAAAATTAACAAGAAACAAGTATAGTAGATTGGATTAAAATTAAAAACTACTAAAATTAGGTAAAAATAATTAAAATATAAAAACAAAGCAATTCTAATAAAACAAACTTTACATTTTAGTGTAAAAACTTAATAATCTTTAAGAGAAAAAGATAACGTTTAAAATAACACTCCACTTGACATGCAGCATAACACGTTTTTTAATATACTTATTTATTGTAGTTTTACTTAATTAATGTTTATTAATATTAAAAGTATTAATTAATAGAACCTAATTATTAATTACAATTACAATTATAGCTAGCTTAAATACTTCAGTTGAACTACACTCAACTTTATAGCAAACAAAAGTTGGAAGAAAAAAAGAGGGTTAAAAAAAGAAAAAGAAATTTTGTACAAAATAAACAATAAAAAATAAGTATTTTTCAAAATGACAACGTTATTAAAAAACATTAATTAATGTTAAAAAACAACAGAAGAAAAGTGTATTCTATGTGTTTAGGATTGGTTAAATATTTTACTAAAAAGAAATGAACTAACCTTACAATTAACAAATTTTAATTAATAATATATTTAAATAAATTTAAAAAAATTTGTTTATATATATGTATTTAAATTTTTTAAATTTTAATAAATTACTTTTTTTTAAATAATGAATAAACTTTATTGTGACCTTGAACAAACTTAAACTATAGCTTTAATTAAAATAAATCATATTGAAAATATTAATTTTTTGTTTATTATATATATGCTTTGAATTAAATTAAAGTTAGTTAAATAAAGTACTGTTATTTTAAGTATTTTAAAAAGATTATAACTGCTTTTGTATTGTGATACAAATTTTTACAATTACAGTTAGAATTACAGTCAGCTTAAATACTTCAGTAGAAGTATATTCAGCGTCATTTTGCTATATATATAATTATTTTTTATTTTGTTTATTTATTTTAATTTGCAAACCTTTTCTGTCCATTAAATTTTCTCGTTACCTCACTCGTTCGATTTTCAAAATATAATATATATTAGCGAATGCTTGATTTTTCAAAAAAAAATTATGTTGAATAATACGCACTGTGTTAAGTAAATATTTATTCTAATGCATTATAATTATTAATTAACTATATTTGAATCTTCAATTAAGAATCTTTATATATACAATCTAATATATCGCTTTGTGCTGACGACTTTAAAATCTGGGGCTCCCACCCAGAACTATTGCAGGACGATATTTCTAGCATCTACAAGTGGGAAGTCGAGAATTTATTTCCTTTAAATTTGTCTAAGTGTAAACATATTACCTTTGGGAAACCATCTGGTAATGTTGTTACAATGTCTCCCATCGACTATTTATCCATAGAAAAAGTTAAATCAATCAGAGGTTTAGGAGTTTTGGTTGACTCCTCACTTAATTACGCAAGGTACTGCATCAAGTTTATACGTGTTATTAATTAATTAAATTCTTAGAAGGAATTTGGGCAACATATTTCCCAGCTGCGTTCGTTTAATTTATATGCTCTATATGAGATCGCACCTGGAATATTGTGCTCAAGTTGCTACTGTCTTTTTAAAATTTGATATAAATAGTTTGCAAATGGTTTAAAGGGCTGCCTTTAAATTGCCTAGATTTTTCAAGAACATGCCGTATCATTAAAGGCTGCTTTCTCGTAGCTGTTTCCTCTAAGTGACGGATCCTGGGTAACTTCATCTTGGTGCATCAGTTCATCTCTTTAGGAACATTCAATCCTTTTTTGCAATAGCCGATAACTCTCTCAGTGGGCACAATTTTAAACTGGCTAAATCCAGAGCCAATATTAGGCTATTATAGAGTCATTAATTCTTGGAATAGACTTCCTGTAATGCTCAATTTGCGTAGTCTTTAAACATTCATGTAGTCAATACGCTCGTTCTAATTTCTCTTAATTACCATGCCTTTTTGATACATTTAATGTATTTGTATAATCTTTTATTATGATGATGCTGATAACATTTGAACTGAGGATCAAAAGGAGTTTGACTGCTTAACTCGTGAGCCAATCTGTAACCTGTAGAAAGCGATGAAACAATGTAGCATTTATTTAGCAAATGTAGTGCATATAAATAAATTGATGAATGTTGAGTACAATTTACAAAAGTTAAAATGTCATATTTACTTATTTTACGTTTGTAATTATGAAATATTAACAATTAATTAATGCTGTTGATGACTTTTATAACAAGTGGATGAAGATAGTATGTATGGTTTTTTATAGTGTAAACTAGTTGTTTGTTAATATTTTGGATTGAAGAAATTTAGTATTAAGGTAAATTTTTACTTGTATTTTGTACATTTATTTTTAGTTGCATAAAATATACTTGCTTTGCTTATTTGTTAATTAAATTTTGTTGCTGTAAAATGATTTATTTAAATAATGTTTTTATTGTTAATTATTTTAAAAACTGCATATATTTTTAATTTATGATTATTAATAGATAACAATGTTTTGAGTTATAATGCGTTACTTATCGTTGGTTGATCATATTACTTTCAATGTGCATACAACACTTTCATCTAATATGTTTTTAAGTGATGTTGATAATGATCAGGTTTGTTTTATGTTTTTGTTTTTTAATTGTACATACTTATTAGTTAAAATGAAATATTGAGTTTAATCATATCATTTTTTAGTTTTTGTAGTTTAATTAATTTAAATCTTTTCAGAAAGATCTAACAATTCTCGTTTTGGTTAGGATGAAATTGTTGAAAAGCAACCGTTTTACTGCTCAGTTTGACATTACAAAAATTGTATTACTGTTTGATTCTCTGAGTTTTAAAGGGAGTCTGAATTTTGAATTCCTCAGTTTGGAGACCAAGATTTATAGAGTTATATTTGTAAAGTTTTTTCAGTGTTTGTTATTAGTAAAGATAATAAGACTAATTTTAGAATACTTAATAAAAACGACTTTGACAGGGCTATTTTGTCAGTTCGATAACATTAGATACTTTTTTTTAAACTTATCGATAAACAATATGCATCGCAATTTGCTCAAGTACACATTTTAATAATTCGAAAAGATGTATGTCAATTATTTATTTGTTTTTCTACTATCAGAATGGCACAAAGTTGACACATAAAAGTAGTTATCTTTCATTGTTAATATTATTGGAAAAAATATTTTTTATCAACTTATATCTATTAAGTAATTTATATACAAAACGGTTAATTGTAAGTTTTTCTTTGCAGCGTTAAAAGACATTTTCTAACTATATTTAACTTATTAAAATAATAATTTTTAATATATATGTATATATATATATATATATATATATATATATATATATATATATATATTTGTACAATAGCACAATGAATTAATTGTTGCTTCTTGGGAATCTGGATCATTATTAGAAAGTGGTGAAGCAAACATCGAAAATGCTGAAGGTACTTTACATGTCCTTAAATACAATAAAGTTTGGAAATCGGCTTATCATTTAGAAATGGTTAAAAGTTTTTTACATTTTTTTTTATCGTTAAATTACTGTATAGGTTCAGTGTGTTACAGCTGGAGTTATGGACAAATTACATGGAGTAAACTTTGGTACATTTTTGTAATTTTATTTCTGTTTAGGTCTGGATAATTGCTTTGTGTGCTGATTCGTATTGTTACATTTTTGATGCATCCATTGAATTTAGTGGCATGGTAATGTCGATTCATTTATACTAAATTCCTTCCTTAGCCAGGTCAAAATAATAAGCATCACTTGGATCAAGCACATGTGTCATCGAAGAGTACGAGTAAAGGTAAAAATAAAAAAGACACACTGAAATGTGTACATAATCAACAATTGGCATATAATGCTAGAAGTGCATGTATTGTCAAAACAGGTATGTTTTACTATTTAAATTAACCTTGTACTTTATAAAGAATTTGGTATTTGAACATAAATTTATATATTTAAATTGCTTATTATATATATATCTTTTGATATAAAAAATAGTTTTATATTAATGTAAATTGGCAAAAAATATTAAGATGAAAAGTAGTGAAGGTTACATGACGATAAACTTTTGTACGTATTCATATTATGCAACCGCTTTGTTTTTTATTTTTTAGACACACCAATATTTAAGGATTATCAATGTTCACTGTAGATAATTGCTAATCTTTGTTTACATATAGACATGTTTTTTAAAACAATAATTTAATTTAATAATATTAAATTATTGATTAATTAATTTTATAAATATATTAAAAATTAAAACAATTAAAATTTTTCATGATATAGAGCAATTACCGTTCAAAATAATTTAAGTTTGAATATATAGTAAATTGAAAAAAAATTTTATTCCTGAAAACATGTTTTATAAAATATAAATTTATTATTCTATTATAGCGAAAATGCTAAAATTTTAAAAATAATTTCTGTTGTATAGGTGAATTAGCTGTCGTCTATTCCGACCGCGTTGTTCGTCTTTATTGTTGGATTCCATCGACAAAGTGCGACACGTCTGAATTGGGAAGTTTTGTATTTCTAATTAAATGGGAGTTGGCTGGTCAGGTAATTTTTTAAATATGTCCCATGTGTCACTACTGGATCACTCTAGACAATTGGTACTGGACAGATTGGCTATGAATAATAAACTTACTAGGTTTGTATTGATCGCTTGCAGTTCTCAATGGATTAGACTTTGAGCTAAAACGTGGGAAGATGGATTTGAGTACGTGTGAAACAAGGGAAAAAAATAAGTGATAGGTGCTCATGGTGGGTTCAAATTGCGTTGTAATGATTTAAAAAAATTGAACAACAACAAACGCTGGTGGTGGAGCAACCTCTTCGTTAGTTAATTTCAAGTTTACATAGCATTTCGAATAATCGCCTTCCACTGTTGGCGGTTGGCGGAGTTGTCTAAAGATATATCAGTTCATCGACCTAGTCATTGTTAAATAAATAAAAATGGATACAATTGACAGTCTAGTAATAATAATTGATGATTTATTGTTATTATTACAAATAATATTATTAAAAATAAGCATGGGGCAATAAGATAACATAATTGCAGCAAACAACAACAACAACAACAAAGTCTCATAATTTAAAAAGAATATGGGACAACAAAATGTGTATTTGAACATTTTGCCAAACGTTTTGTCTGATCCCCCATGTAACATTGATTTCAATTATATCTTCCCGAACAGTTAGTTCTTAGCCAAGTTTTCTTTTACCATTTTCAAATTGTTTATTCAAAAACCGTTTTTGCTGATATTTTGAGCGGTAAACGTACAATTTGACCAAGTAATCTTCTTCGTCTAATTGTAATGATGTCAGGTAATAAACGACAGTCAGTTCTTCTTATGATCTCATCATTTGAAATGTAATTGCACCAGATAATTGTTGAAGTACTTCTAAGATACCGGCGATGAAAAACATCTATTATCTTATTAATTTTATCTGTTTGTTTCTACGTTTCACTTTCATATATTGCCGTAGGAATGATTATTGATAAGTACGAATGAAGTTTTGTCTTTAGGCGGATGGAAAAATATGATCATATTGATTTGAGTCTATGGAAGACTGACATTGTCTTTCCAAGTCTGGATTTAACATCAATTTCGGTTCTTCTGTCTTTACCAATGATGGTTCCCAGAGATATATATATATATATGATAGCATTATCTTATTAGTATGTATAAACGTTTAAATATATATCTTGCCCTCTAATCCCATGTACTAACTTGGCTATTGTTTATGTGGTAAAGTTCCGATCAATACAACTTGGACATACTTTTACATATTGATTTGAAAACACTTCCGATTTCTTTCCCAATCAGAAAGATGTAAAATAGAACTTGTTAACGCGTTATTCATTGCGGAATAGATGAAAAAACGACGTTTTTTTGTATTTTGGCAATTTTTGATTTTTATTGTTGAGTTTCAGTTATGTAATGCAAAGTGCATTTCTGCCATAAAAGTTATCATATTTTTAAATCAATATCAGTTTACGTTTTTAGCAATTTAAAGAAGTGAATGAGGAGAGTTATTATTATTTTTAGTTGTTTAAGAATTTATATGCGCTTACATTAATTTCTTATTCATTCAGTGTGGTTGGTGTCATCATCGCCTCTTCATTAGTTCTATATGTGAATGGCATATTAAACAATCGAGTTCGATGGCTTGATAAGCGTAACACAAACGTAGAGGAATGACAAACAACGTAAATCCACCCAGAACTCTTTTTTTACGTATAATAGCAATAAAAACACTGGCTTATAATATAAATAATAATTTTTAAATTTCTAAAGGAAGTGCAGTTTACATTTTTTTGTAACTTCTTATTTAGATCAACTGCATTGACATATGTTGGAATGAGAAACATGGAAATATGGTAAGATTTTATTTAAAGTACGGTACAGTACGGTAGCCATCAGGGTTCGAATCCAACTACCGGCCCACTAAATGCGGGCTTCACTTTAATTATGTCTACTGCTGAAATATGTTTCTGGTAAAACATTCAATGTAGTAAAAATAAATAAATAATAAAAATGATATATATATATATATATGTATATAGTCAAAAGTATTAGTTATTATTGTCAGTTTAGATACTTTACAAATACATTGAGCGTCATGTTGTACACCACTAGCATAACCGAAAATTTGAAATACGAAAAGGTATGAAGTTAAACGATAATTCCAAGAACAAAATCAAAATGAAAACAAATACTGAATTTAGTTTTGAAACCTGAGAATTGTACATATTTATCATCCCCATCAAGAATATGGTATGGAAAAGTAATAACTCATAATACAAACTGCTGATTACGTTGAAAGCAAAGCAATATTTATATATTGTATTTATTTATTAAAAAAAATAATTTTTACTACTCTAAATGTTTACGACAAACGTCTTTCAGCAGTGGACATTTTGACGAATTCAAATGGGGGCCAGAATCATTATTATTATTATTAAGCTTTAATATCTCACTAGAGATACATTCAGCGTAAAAAAATACATTTTTACCATCAATATAAAAAAAGTTGTAGTACAAATAATGGGATCAAAATGAAATAGAATGTCATATGTTAATGAATATAAATATAGTCCATATAGTATGCATGTGATTTTAAAAATATATATTCAAAATTGCTGTAGATAGAATGAGTCATTATAAGGCACAATTGTTACATTATACTGTGAGATGTCCAAATTAGTTCAAATAAATGCGTGGGTGGAACAATTCGAATCTATAATCACTCAGGTTCAAGTCGAGCGTTGTAGAGCAAGACTACTCCGGCACTATCGAGAGGAATACTAATCAATAATTTTAAAAGATAGAGATTTAAACTTTATTTTCAATATTTTTCCGTTTGGTTGACAATATTGCTAACTATGGAATGTGGTTGGTGATACAATTCACCGCTTCGTTGTTTCTATATTTGTACGGTATATTAAAACGATCGATTTCGATAGCTTGATGAGCCTAATAAAATGACAACGTTTTTTTGCTGGCAGATGGCATCTTTGTAATGGCGCCGCCGTTTGCAAATATTGACGAGGCTACCTGATGTTTTTGTCAATGTTATTTCCCTTAGCCCACCAGCTACATATAGCATAAGATGCCTTTTAACTATGCTGGGTCTATGCTTGCCCCCATCCGCTAAAGCGGGAATCCAGTTAGACCGCTGTGCATTTGGACCGTGCCTTCCAGTATCTAGTCCAAGATGCATCACGTGGAGGACGAACAGTCAGGAATTTCACCATCATTGGAAATTGAGACTCAAATCGTCAGGATCATTAGCATCCATAAATATTTGTTTTGCATTGAATGTGGACATACCCTTTTTTCCACGGTAGATGATAAAACCAACCAAGGGAAAAAGTTGCGAAAGAAGGAGCCAATAAGAGTCAGATAATCTTTGTGTGAGTGTGTGATTACTCGGCAGTTGGGGATGGGATAGTTTCAAAAAGTGTGACCAAATTTGCACGATGACGCAATACAAATCGTAAATATTGATTTTTCCACCTTATATATATTTTCAAGGGGATTACAATCCCCTTTTAATAGAAGAATGCACCAACGTGACTCACACTCACTCACGGAGGTTGACCAATAGGGTTTTTCAAAATTCTTTTTCCCTTGGTTGGTTTTATCATCTACCTTTTCCACTTTTCAAAATTTTTGTTTTTAGCTGACACTGACCAATTTGACAGAGTCGTGTTCTAGTGAACAGCGCGTGAATCGCGCTTTGCACCAATTTGGTTTCATTTATTCAAAAACGTTTCCAATTGAAACATTTGATCTATGCAAGTTTGAAAGAATTATTACTAATTGATTTGTATTTTTTCCCCACTTTTGTATCAAGTTGATTGCATCTCAACCGAGTGGAGGATTTGCACATTTGCATAGAAAATTTGAAAAATTCCAGGATGTTGTGGCGTAAGTTACAGTGTACCTATGTCAGTTTTATTACTACCATTATATTATGGGATACTATGCGAACTTGGAATTAATAAAGAGGTGGCTTTGACACCAATATTGGTTGTTATATATTATTATTATTATTATTTTTATTTCAATTTTTACTATAAATATTTTACAGTGAACATAAAATTAAAATAAACAAATAATTGTATAAAAATAGACAATGTGGTACAAAGCAATATTAACTTTTTCACTTGTTTATCGTAAGATTTATAAATAATAGTGAATCAACTGTTTGTAGATAATGGAAACTTCTTGTTTCAAACACTCGTGTTTTATCAATGTTTTATATAAAAGCTGTTGAACAATAGTTTTAAAGACTCGCGTTAATAGGATAAGTATAATTTTTGAGAGAGAGGTATTAAGTCATGTCAACGTATAAAAAAGGCTTGGTACGCTTGTTTTGTAATTATTTTGTAATATTTTACTATAAATGTTTTATGGGAAAGGCATCTTTAAGCAGTGGACAATTTAGAGAACCCGAACATGGGTCCGCATTTAGTGCCGGTGACGGGATTTGAACCCCCATGCCTACTCGGGTCCTAGTTGAAAGTTCTGTCGCTAGACCACTCCGGCACAATTATTTCCTCATTTGTTTGATGCTTTATTTTCTGTCGTCATACAGACCCATGTTGACGTATTATCCGCCCCAGACAGCCAATCCAGACAATTTGGAAACACGTACTTGGTTGGTGACGAATATAGCCGCGTGCGATCAGTCCAATTCCGACCTGGTTGCTCTGGGTACGGCCGATGGTAGTCTGCGCCTGGTCAATCCAACAGGCGATACGGATGCCAAAATCGAAATGAATTGGCTTATTCACTTGCGCATTTCGAGTGAATTGTTTGGATTGCATAAAATCAAACTTACGGTACGTGGGTGGCTGGGTGTATGTTTGATTCGTTTTTTTTTAAATCTCAAAATTAACTAAGATTAGCCCTAATTGTAAGAGAATAATTTAGACAAATATCATAAATGAAACGTGAGTTATTAGATATATATATATATATATATATATATTATTTAAAGTTTTTATTTGTAAAGTAATACAGTTTTTTGCTCGAAGTTGGATGCGTATGGGTTTGAGTACCACCACTGGCACTAGAACAAGATCAATAAGTGAACCAAAATTAACTAAGATTAACCCTAATTGTAAGAGAATAATTTAGACAAATATCATAAATGAACAAGATCAATAAGTGAACCAGTTGACAATTATAGTAAAGGCAGCTTGAAAAAGGACAGGCAATGAAGTGGCTGTTGTATGCATTTTTTTAAAGAATATTTGATTGTGGTTTAAATATTGTGTTGTGTTATTATATTTTTCTTGGGATTGGTTGGTTAGCAAGTTAGAATGTTGGTACAAATAAGTAGTTTGCTGTAAGATTAATCAACCTAGAACCAGGAATAACGGACTACGACTAAAGTTGGCGGCATAGTTAGTTCCAAGTTCGAATAACATTACGAATTTCTATGTGAACATGAACATGGAGAGATAAATGAAGTTTCCTGACGAGAAGACGGCTTTCTTGTGATGGCGCCAGTGTTTATAGGAATTGATGGGGTGACCATCTTCGAGGCAATTGAGACTCAATGCCGGTTGACGAATTCACAACGCTAACTGTCTATATATGGTGAATTAATACCGTGAGATACGTTTTAGGCATTTTGGGTGTATGCTAGCATCTATTCATTGATGAGAATGATCCTGAGGATTTGAGTAATGCTTATAAAGTCTCAATTTCCAATGATGGTGATATTCCTGACTGTTAGTCCTCCACGTGGTGCATCCTGGACTAGGTGCCCCTAGGCATCTAGACTAATAACAGGAGGGTCCGAGTACACAGCGGTATAACTGGGCTTCCGCTACGGCGGGTGGGTGCGAACATACACCCAGGATACTTAAAAGGTATCTAAAGGTATACGTATACCATATGTAGCCCTTGGGCTAAGGGAGATAACCCTGACAAAAAATCAGGCGGCCTCGTCAATCTTTGCGAACAGTGGCGACGTCACAAGGATGCCGTCTACCAGCCAAGAAACTTTGTTATTCTTCCACGTTTGTCTACGCTTGTCAAGCCATCGAAATCGATCGTTCTACATGTATAAATATGGGAAATAATGAAGAGGTGACCACGTCACCAACCAAAATGATGAATGATGATGATTCATTGAACGAGATTTAAGTGAAAGTCCAGTTGTGCCATTGTGCACTCGGTCCCTACTCTAGAGGCCTATGGGCACCTAGTCCAGTATGCACTACTTGGAGGAGGAACAGTCAGGAATAACGCAATTATTGGATTTTTCAGATAGCAGATTGCAATGAATATTTAACAAAAGTTACATAAATTGTACAAAGTTGTACAAAATACTTTGAATTTTTAGAAAGATCCAGGCGATCAAATTTGTTTGTGTACGTGGGATGGCAGGACGTACATTCTCGATTTACAAAAGAATGTATTGCAATTTTCTTTGGGACGTTCGTGTAACGCATTTTGTTGTGGTTATTATGCTGTCAGACCTGATATTGGCAACGAACCGGTTCTAATCTATTCGACATTTGATCAGACTTTGTTGATCTATTTCAATTTGTATTTTGATCACGTTTTGCAACCGAGTCTAGGTAGTTTGGTTTTACGTAATCAGCAGCTAGTTGAAAAGTTTAAGTCTGTCAATATTGATCGTGAGTTTTTGATGAAAATAGTTAGATTATGGACACATTTGTTTATTATGATTATTATTATTATATAACCTTTTTGCTTTACAATAAACATGGGGCAACAAAATGATTCCATGTGTTTGAGCACTGCCAATTTTGTGTTTTATTGCATAAGATATTTATTTCAATTCGATCAATTAATTTTCTTTGTTTAATCGAAGATTGAACGTTTTTTAGCTTTTACTCAACCCTGTCACCTGGGTCATACTATTAATTATTTGTCGTTCTTTTTTGGAATGATATGCTCTTATTTTTTCTATAGCAATCTAGATTTTTTTACTGAGGTCAGCTTGCTAATCTTGCACTCACACCATCCTTTATCCAAGTTTGGGATTCACTAGATTGGTTTATTTTTGATCTTTTCTAGGTGAGATTCTACACATTATTAGTATTTGTTAATCAATGACCAATTGCTGGGCTTGTTAGACTATAGAATAGCAATTATGTTTTGAATGGTATATTTAAAAGTGAACAATGTTTTATTTATATATTTGAAAGCAATTTTTGAGACCTAGAAAGAGAGGTGTTCGTTTTTGGATAAGGGAGTTGAGTTTTACATGTAGTGAAATATTTAATATTTTTGAAAATTTGTTTGAGTAATTAATCTCAAAATTTCATAAGCGCTTCTGTGCAATCATATTTTTCTATCAACCAATTTGCGAGATGTTGTTGAGTTCTAATTTTAAATACAGGTGATAACTGGGTAAACTTATTTGTAAACCCTATTTTGTCGTTTTGGGGGGCGTTTTAATCAAAATTACTGCATTTTGCAACAGCTGCATTATTAAGAAAATTTACTTAAAAATAGCTTGGATAAAAGAGGAGAGTGGGAGCTCAAGGTTTGCTACTTGGCCCCTGTAGAACATTTTTATTGCTACACAATCAATAGGAGGATACCATTCCGGCAAACAACGCCAAAGAAGCGATAACATAATCCAGATGACAAGGTTGAGTTGAATCTGAGAGGAAGGTTAATCCTTGATTAGACGAAGGAAATTACTTGGTCAAATTTTACTTTTACCGCGTGAATGACCAGTAGGAACAAGAAAGAACAATTGACAATGAAAAAAAGGTTGGTAAATTACAGATTACTTGGCTAAGAACCATTTGGGAAGATTAAAATTAAATGAATATCTTATAAGATCAAACAAACACTTGAAAAATATTCAATTATGGAATTATTTGTTTGCAACATCTTTTTAATTATGGGACTTTGTTGTTGTTTTTGCTTTTACTGTTATCTTGTTGCCCTATGTTTTTTAAAGCATAAGGGTTTTGTAATGATAATAGTAATAATAATAATAATTACTTTAATATTATTATTTATTGTAAGATTATGTTTTGCCCAGGTGTCAGATTTGGTAGAGCGCTGAACTCGGGTTTGATTAGACATGAGTTTGAGAGATTGTCAAAATATTGGCCCTTGTTGGGTTTTCTTAAATGTCCATTTGTTAAAACATGTTTATCCATAACAAATTCAAGCGGTAACAGGCAGATAAATTTATCAATAAAATATATAAATAGTTCTCCCTCATGTTACTAGTACATACTATTCGTGTATAGACATAAACGTTTATGTTTTGGTGATTAGAGTTTTTTCATTGTACTGAAATTTTTATATTTAATTTAACATTAACTATATATATATATATATAAGACAAGTGTTTGTGCATTTACTTTTTTTAGCTAATATTCACGCCGATTTTCAAAGATTTCTGCAATTTCTATTGTACAGATTTCCCGACAAGAATAAATAAAAACGGAAACCGGTGGATGCTATTTTGAAACAATTGAAATAATTTTGTATCCTGTAGCATGCATATATGTAAAATATACCGTATTGACTAACTCAGCATTTTAAAATGGATATTTCTAAGTAAATATGGAGCAACTATCAAGTACTTTATATTATTTTAGATTGTTAATATTTCTTTTTACGATAAAACGATTGGAGATAAAATATATTTTTAGAAAGTATAACTACTTTTTTAAAGGATTGTACATATTTAATTTTTGAAAGTTCAATTATTGAATTATTTATTTATTATTTAAAAAAAAACGTTTACTACTTAGAGTGTTTTAAGAGAAACATATTCTAGCAATAGACAGTTTAGCAAAGCCAAGGGTAGCCTGCATTTAGTACCTCCCAGGTTCTAATCAAGTGCTGTATCGCTACACCACTGCAGTAAAACCTGTTATTAGGTTAGCATTTTAATAATTTTTAAAGTGTTTTACCGATTACAAATAGTATAATATAATTAATGTATTTGTATAAATGAGTGTCAATTAAAATGTGTTTCTTCATTATTTGAAAAAGTAATATTAAAGATGGAAGTTTTTGAAAATAATTTACTATCCTTTAGATAATTAAGTATATATATATATAGAAAATAGTTAATTGTACTTAACTTTTTTATTTGCAACTATGTTATTTAATATTTAAGAAATTGCAAGTTGAAATTCAAACTTTTAACGTTATAATATAGAATTTAAAGTGTTATATATTAAGACATACCTTGGTTTAATACAAACGATTAGATTAAATTTGTGTCATTAATAATTTAAGTAAAAAGTTGTATACAATATTATAAAAAATTATAACGTTTTATCAATATTATGAATTTTTGTTTGAATGTGTGATAACTTATTTTGGATGAAACATCTATATAAGCAACCATTTTTACGTCAATCCTAAAGTTTTCATTTTAGTCTTACATCGTTTTAAAAAAAATTTTATTTAGTATTAAGCCGTATGCTTTTAGCAATAAACGCTTCTTATCTAATATTGTTGCTATATTTGAACCAAAGATTTACTCAAGTCGTATACTAACCTGTTAGTCAGTTCCTGTGTTATTATTCGTTACTGTTAGGTAACAATAAAAAATTTTTAAATTCTTAAACGCGGTTTGATTAAACGAAAATCAATAGCTATTTAAAAATATATATTCGGTTGATGCAGCTCCTTGATACAATCTCTAAATTGGTGGGGGATGACAAATACCGGGTAAAAAATAATAAGAATATAAAGTCAATAAATAATAGTAAAATATTTTGTAGTACAGAGCAAAAGCACTAATAGTTTTTAAAAAACACAAATTAAAATGTAAAGTACACTTCACAAAAAAAAACCAAGAGTTAAATCCCGGTCTCGATTAAACCACTTCTCGTATAGGGTCATATCCGCGTGGAATCTTCTACCGTACCATGTAGTTACAGCACCATCTGTTGATTTCTTTAAATCAGCCTATGACAATTATTTTCTCCATAATTATACTTAAATTTTATATTCTTATTTACATATATATGTATATTTATACATATACATTTACATAACTCCAAATTTATAAACAACATTTTTTCGAGATTTATTTTTGTTGATACCTGATATTTTGAACCGAGTATCAAAAGGAGTTTTCTCCTACTTAACTCGTGAATATACCTAAATACCGGAATAAGACGTTCAGCCTGACGAGCGTTTTACCTCAAAAGTAATTCGTAATATACAACAATAATTTAAATAAAATAAAAAATGTTTTTTATAATAATTATTAATAATTTTTATTATATGTAAATTTTTTTACAATTATTTTTTTTAGGACAAAATATTATTTTTGATTACAAGACGTGAAAAAATACAGGCGTAAATTTGATTATTTACTTTTTTTCATGTGACAAAATCCAATAATAATTTTTATAAATTAACAAATAAAATTATATTATTATTATTATTTTGAGCTTTTAATATGTTTTTGTTAAAAAAAAAACTGGAATTTGCATTTTTAATTCTAAATTTAAAAAAATTATAATATAATTTTTGTAGTTTAGCAATGACAATATTTGATTACATTATTTTCGTTCTCTTAAAAATATTTATTTTTTAATTTTTATTATTAATTAATTTTTATTATTTGAATATAATATATATATATATATTTATATATAGTTAAAGAATATTGCATATATATTTTTAATGAAAACATGATCGTTTCTCCGTTTCGGGTTTTTGAAAAATGTGTGTTTAAGTATTTTAATTTTATATATTACTTTTAAAGCTATTTCTAAAAGTGTTATATTTTTGAATAACGAAAATGGTACAAATTGTTATTTTATAAAAAGTTTATGGGAAAATAGTTAGTCTATATTAATTAAATTTATTTAGTATAGGCTATCCAGTTGCGTTTGTTGATGGATTTGCTAATGAAGTTTATGTTCACACACACCGAGATTTATACTTACCAACTTTTGTTATGGGTGATTTTGATTCAATTAAACCCGAAGTTTTAACATTTTATCAAAATCAAGTAACTCGTTTTTAAATTACTAAGAAGAAAATATTTTTAGAGTGGTGTTACAGTAATTGAAACCCCTGATCAAAATGAAACAGATTTTACTAAATGTTTAAAATATATACTTGAATTTATTACGGTTAATAAGGTGGGTTTTGTAAGTGACCAATTATTTACAGATTAAATTGGACATGATTATTGCAGCTAATCATAGTGGTGGACGATTTGATCATATAATGGCTGAGATTAATACGTTATATGAAACAGCAAGCCTTACGTCTATTCCAGTACTGCTATTATCGGAACATTGTGTTACTTTTCTGCTGTCGGAAGTAAATGATGTTATGTTGAACTAATCACATATTTAGGGTTTTCATACGATCTATATAGGTTACAGTTATGAAAATAAACATATTGGTCTTATTCCAGTAGGGAAACCGTGCCAAGTGACTACTGTGGGGTTAAAATATAATCTTAGTAGGTCATTAATAACTAATTTAATTTTTAGATAAAAATGTTCTATCTTTTGGTGGACTTATATCAACTTCGAATGAAGCCATTTCTGATACCATCACTATTGAGACCAACAACTTTCTTGTTTTTACTATAGAGCACAAAAAAATTCTGTGATTATTTGAGTACTTCAATTTATTTGTTCTCAGGGTTTTCTATTTTTCTATTAGTTTTATTTATCAGGGTAAATTTTGTTGACAAGTTAAAATGATTATTTATTTCAAGAATATACTTTTAAAATTGTTGTATTTTTTTAATTATTAGCATTGTTTTTGTTCCGTTATTAACACCATATGTTTTTGAAATAATAATCATATTTTTTTTATAAAAAACGTGAATGTTATTTATCCGTAAGTAGAACTGTTACTGCATCTTTTTTTGGATTTTCCAATTTTGTCTAAAAGTTGCTAATTAATGAAACAATATTATAATTGTTTTACTAGTCTTATTTTTAATACTGTAGGTTTTTTAAACTAACGCACTTTGTTAGTTTTTTTTGTAAATACACAGTACCTATACATGTGCTCGAATAATCAACATTTACGTATCACTTAATCACAAATTGGTAGAATTTCAGTTAAAATTGACTGCATATATCTGTTACATTTATCTTGGAAACAATAGCTAAGTCGTTGGATTGGCGTATCCTCCCTTACGCCTTCAAAAATCGTGAACAGTGAAAAAGGATTATTCGGAATGCCATGCGAATTAATGAAGAAATGACTCTGTTACCACCAGAAATAGATAACAACTTTTTCATTTTAGTTATTGCATCAAATTGGTTTAAATGAACGCTAAGCTTTTCTTAAAAAATATGATGCCAAAAGATTTGTTCTGGGATGCTAATGACAATGACGATTTGAGTATTGTTAGTAAAATCTCAATGTCCAATGATAATGATGGTGGTTGATGCATTTACGTACCCAGGCTCGGTTGTAGATAACAAAGGATCCAGCTCTTTAGAGATTCGGTGTCGTATTCGCCTCACTGCTGCATCTTTTGGACGTTTAAGCAAACCTTTATGGAAAAGTAATATTTCAATTAAAACCAAGATTAAAATATTTACGAGTTCAATTTTACTTTATGTTTGCAAAACTTGGACTCTCATCCAAGTTGATATACAAAAGCTTGTTCATTTTGAGTTGTCCACTATTGAACGCAACCATTTAATAGCTAATAAAATATTTCAACAATTTCCAGATGTTTGCAAAATATTTAACATTTATTGGTTATGTATCTCTAACCTAATAAGAGAAAGACGATTATAAAGGGTAGGCCATGTTCTACGTAGATTGCCCACTCCACCAGCAAGAATAGTTATCGAAGCCCATCCATTATTCGGATGGAAAAGAAGACCGGGTAATCAACGGAAAACATGGGTAGAACTGAGTACTCTTGTTTATGCTAAGCCTCCTTGTCCAAATGAATTACTTAATTGGGTGTATGTTTGCAGTTAATAGAGATCACTGGGGGGTTTTAATTCGGGATATAATTAACATTTAAAGTCAGTATACCTTAAGTGTTGTTCACTGTAAAAGTTGATGTTTTTGCAGACTTTTGGTAATTCGGAATACCCTGGGCGATATTAGCAGGTGGGCGTGTTTATTCCCGATGATGATGAATGAAAGTTTTGTTTCCATATCTCCATGTGGTGTATTTGGGATCAACAATCAAGCGCACTGCGGTATAATTAGACTTCCACCTTGGCGAATGGGTACAGACATCCAGAGTACTCAACATACATGAATATCATTTGTAGCCCTTGGGTCAAGGGAGATAACTTTGACTAAAAATTAAGCGGATTCAGCAATCTTTGTCAACAGCGGCGCCGTTACAAAAATGCCGTCTATCAGCCAAGAAATGTCGTTATTCCACGTTTGACGTCGATTAGTCAAAAAAACACATTCAGAAAATTTTCTACTCCATATTGGGTAACTCACATTGGTTCAATTTTTATTTATTTGCGTTTTTGGTGTCATCACCTGTTCTAAATGCAATGATCCTGAGGATTTGAGTAATTTCCAATGATTGTGATATTCCTGACTGTTCCACCTCCACGTGGTGCATCCTGGACTAGATGCTGATAGGTATCTAGACTAATGACAGCAAGGACTGAGTACACAGCGATATTACTGAATTTCCGATTTAGCGTAATACTTAAAAGGTATCTTAAGGTGTACGCCGTTGGACTAATGGAGATAACCCTGACAATCGTCAATCTTTGCCAACAGTGGCACCATCACAAGGATGCCGTCTATCAGCCAACAGATTTCGTTATTCTTCCACGTTTGTTACGCTTATCAAGCCATATGCCGTATAAATATGGAAAATAATGAAGTGATCACGTCACTAACCAAAAAGTGTTCTAAACCCAGACCTTTGTTACATATTTTGCTGGATCAGTAATGCTTCAATCTAGCCAGTCCCAAACCTGGATAAAGGAGGGTTTGAGCGCCCAAGGTTAGCAACCTGGCCTCTGTAAAAAATTTATACTGCTACGGAAACAATAAGAGAACGCCGTTCCGGCAAACAATGGTAAAGAAATGATCGTACGTATCTGGATAACAAAGTTACACAGACGACAGGATTGAGTGGAAGCCAAAAGTAAGCTGAATCTTTGATTTGCAGAATCTTCAATGCCAACGAGACTTTGTTGTTGTTTTGCTGTAATTGTTGTCTTATTGCCCCATGCTGATTTTTAAAGCAAAAGGGTTTTGTATTATATATATATATATATATACTGCTAAATTGATTAAAATGCTTTATTGATCAAATTGCACTCAAATACACACACACATATATATATATATATATATATATATATATATATATATATATAAGTTTTTGTTTAGATGTTTGATAGATAACATTTTTCACAAAGCCGTTCTAGACCCAACTACGATTCTAGTATTTTAGCTACTCCGGGAAGATGGGATATTAAAAAGGAAAATAGCGAATCGATACATTTTCACGGTATATATATATATATCTATATATTATAAGAATTATCTGTATAAATGCATTCTGGACTTTAAAAAAATACGAAAATAAGTTTGACATTTAAAAACACAGTATGGGTATATATATATATATGCACACTGTTACTAGTAAAAGATTCATGTCATTTAGAATGGGCTGTTTTTGGTAACTGCCATTTGAGGTACGATGCGTCTAACGATACCAAAGCTTTTCTGCTTTCCTTCGAAGTTTTGCTTTGATTTTGATGACTGTTCAATTGGATTAAATAATCTTCAATATTTTTGGATAAAAGATAAACACGTGACTTTTGATGCCAAGATTGAACAACAGGATGTGATTGGAAAGTCCAAATAATATCATCAACAGCGATGCACGTATTGTTGCTAGAACGGTAGTTGAAAAGAAAAAGCACATTATCAGTGGTTGTAGAAGTTTTAAAAAAACACCACGTTAAAATGTATCGATCGTGATCATAATGAAACAATATTGGAAGAAACGTAGTTAACGAATGATAGAGGTTTGATAAAAATTGAGTTTCAAATGCAATGGAGTGTCTTACTAAAATGTAGACAATATATCTACCTACTACAACAACAAATGTTGATGGCAAAGTCACCTCTTTATTAGTTCCAAGTTCGCATAACATCCTGAATAATCCCCTTCTATTGTTCACAGTTTTCTAAGGCGTGCAGAGATATATCAGTCCAACGACTTTCCTATTGTTTCCATGATAAATGTGATAGGCATGTGTAGTCAATTAATATTACAACTGAAATACATCAGATTGCATCAGGACGTCTACGAAGAATGTGACTGAACCAGCGCAATCTCCGTTGCCGAAATATCACTGATGGGAAGTCATGGAATTGGAGGTAATCTCATACCGAACTTAGTAGGTGGAATAAACGGCAATTGCTTATACAGGTTTTTTTCAAATGGGATATTTTGGGGGTAGGTTGGATTTAAGTAGAACTAAATACGCCACGAGATGGTTATACGTATATGCATCGTTTTCAGGGATACTACTGATCCTGAGGATTTGAGTAGTGCTAATGAAGTTTGAATTTTCAGTGATATTCCTGACTGTTTATTATCCATGTGGCGCACTCGGTACTAAGTGCCCATTGGTAAATATTGGAGTAATTGAAAGTAAGTTAATTAATTGTTTGAACAACACGATTTTAGTAATTATATTTAAGACTGTCTTTGCAATTTTAACATAATACGTTAGTATCTGGTGTCTACATAGAAATAGATTAAGAGTACCAAAAATTGTTTTGTATCTTTATTTGATTTTTAAAAACATTTTTTCTATTGCTAATACCAGTATAAAATTATTACTAACATCAATCATATTGTCTAAAAATGTTTGAATTATAAGATTATTGCTTAGAAAAACAATAAATTATTAAAAATATACTTCCGTCACAATACCCTAAAATACAAAATCTGAATTGAAGGACCAATTACCTAAGATCTTTCATCGTACATTTAGGATGTTCCAAAAGATAGGTGAATATGACTCGTTCCCAATAGCTGCGATAACTGAGACGACCCAAATCGGATAATGGCTTTTCGGGAGTTCCAACCACGTTTTCAAATTTGGCAAGTTCATAGCCTGAACCCCCCACCACCAACAAACAAAAATAATGCATTAGTGCGATTGGTACAAAGGAAAAACACGCAAAAATAATTTAGAATTTTCCCTAATACTAATAACTTGGTTCCGTGAATAAAACATCGAAATGTTCATAAGCAACAACCACTACTCTGGTAATTAAAATACAAGTATAATTTTCTAGATATATATTGTAACTAATAAAAAATTATATAAAACATTAACCGACTCATAATTTAAGATTGAGTAAAATTACCAACATAAAATATAACGTCTAATATATTTAAAAATGCAAAACATATCTAATTTTTAGAGTTAATAAATTGTTTTATGTATAATTTACTCTAAAATATTAAATAATAAATGAGATGACTCGTGTTTGTAACCTCTTGACTTAGGTGCTTTGGTATGCTTTTGGTTAAAATACTGATATAGTTTCATGTAATCTAAATTTTAACAAACAAATGATTTAGACAAATATTTTTTTGATTTAAATATGCTTATACATGCTAAGTTTTACACACAAAAAATAAAATAAGTAACATTAGTGTTAGAACTATTAAATATCGATTTTTAAAAATAATTATTTTTATTTTAGCCCATGTTATGGTTAAATTAAGTTCTTCATCTAATCATTAAAAAAATTAAATACAATTCCAATTAATTTTGTAAAATTACAATACAAATTATTATTTTTATAAACAATTGGAACCCTGGCATAAGTAAAATACATTTTAGCTTAAAAAATATTGCTATATTTTACAAGAAAAAGACCACTGTCTATTTAAACAGGGTTATTTAATACTTTTTATAAAACCAATTTAATATTTGTTGCTTATATAAACTGTTCTGTAAAATTTTAAGTTTGTATGAAAATGTTTATGCACAGCAACTTATTTTATTATGCAATATATTAATCCTCTTAAGTCTGCATTTTATAAGCTCTTTTAAAAGTAATTAGTATTAAAAACAATTTTATTTTACTATTACAAAACATAATTTTGGTGTTTTTATTTTGTAATAAAAATTTAACTAAACTTCCTGTGATAAAGAAGATATAACATATTATATTTTCTGCGCCTAATCATAGAAACTGGAATATAACTTTTCACGTATCATTCAACTTATACAACTGGTAGTGAGGCATAAAAATTGAAGAATAAATTAACGTAGCGAAAACTGAATATCCTAGTAAACGCATTTTATAACTTATACGAAGCACTTGTAATTATTATTACAAGTCCAAAGTACGTTGACAAAATATGACAGTAACTACCTTTATAGTACTATTAATCTACTGCTTTTTTCACTAGTTATTAAAAAAAACGCAGGAATTTGGAAAAAAAATTATTGGAATATATTTTAATGTACAATAATTATAAGATTTTTTGCCAGGGTTTTCTCCCTTAGCCAAAATGCTACAATAAGAAAATAGCGCAGTTATACCGCTGTGCAATCGGTTTCTGATCCGTATTAGTCTACGTCCAGGATGCACCACGTGGAGGTTTGGAAACAGGAATATCACCAAATAATTGACAAATGATCATTTCTCAATTTTTTTGGATTATCAGCATCCCAAAAAATTGGTGGAAAATTCACGGGATAGAATTGTGTATTATACCTCTATCCAAAATAAATAAAAAATATTTTTTTTAATAATCAAAAAAACAAAAAGCAAAATATCATGACATAGGCAGTCACATGTCGGTATTGGGAGAAGTCAAAGCTGACCGAATGTTGTCAACGTGATACAATTGAAACTGTTCCATTTGACTACAAAATTAAATTAAATAGACACTTATTTTCGAACTTCAAGATTACTATGGGCAGGAACAATTGATTTCTTACAGTACATGCCTTTGACTTCTTTCAATTGTTTCCAACAGTCTAGCAACATGCAGAGAATTTTAAAATTTACACTGAAACATTATTAAATCATATAATCTACTCTGAGCAATAGGTGTTAACTATGTCATTTAATTGACGTTTGACTTTCCAACGTTCTACCGACATTGGCAACCCAAAGAGTCTACTGCTTTCTGCAAATGGCGTAAAATTTACAGAACGAGTGTATTGTCAAGTCCATCTTTAGCTGTGAGTTAATAGACCTACAAAAAATTAGAAAATTGTAACCATACCGCAATTTAGAATATTTTTTTTCAGCGATTCTATTAAATGTTCACAGGGTAAAAACAGGGTTTTGAAAATGTACACGTACATGTACCACGAATCCTGTTAACCAAAGCATGCTCGTTATCACTGTGGAATTGGATTTTCCTAAAGTTGATATTCGTTTGCAATTGACGATCGGGATATTGCCTCCATTCCCTTTGTTTGTCGTGATAACGGCACATCACCTTTTTTGCTGCGTATAAAGTCAATCTGGCAATGTAACAAATGTAGTAAACTTACTGTTGCAGTTGTGCTTTCAACTGTCTAAATTAACGAACATTTTCAATTTTATCGGTAAAATTATGAATACGCTAAAATTCGTTCAGTTTGTTTTTCGTAAAATTCCCAGACGTGCAAAATGCATTTCGACAATAAAACGTTTCGAAGCAACATATGTTTCAAATGCCGATGAGCACTTTCCGCACGATTGTTGCTGTTATTCCCATCATTAACCTTATTTTTAAAACAAAAAACCCACATACTCTTCAGACGTAACCATCTACACATTACTGCAGAGTATGAGGTGTGATAGTGACTTCTGATGTAATTCAGAATACGCTAATATTTATATTACATATAAATTTAAATAAAACATACTCATGGGCGGTTTGACACTCTGTTAATTGCCGAAAATACAGCGTTCATTGGGATTTCTCAGCTAATTTATCAGTTATAAAAAAAAAACTTACTTTTCTGGACACAGCCCGTATAACATGAAATTTACAAAGATTTACCTTGCACATTGAAAATGTAAGATAAAGTGCTCGGCAAAGGGCTGGTGCACAGTCTACTGTGAACGACTGCGTTTTTCTGGTGTCCCTTATTAACAATTGAAAATGTTCCAATACTTTGACGTAAATATCGGTTTTTTCGTTTTTTATTATCAAATGCATCACTAGAATAGAGTGCCCATTGGAATCCGTTGCAACAAAAGCCACCAATAGATAACTATAACAGTTTATTTATAAAAGAACTTACCCCTGTTCATTGGTACTGTATGTTGCATCAAAGCATATGTTTTCAGGGAATGCTCTGTAAAATTTTCGCTGTTGGTAATGACAAAAGCTTATGACGTTATATGTGTCGCGCATACCCCGATCATAAGCTACCAACCCTTCTCTTTTAGTTTTGCGTCATTTTACGTCGTTTCGCGTCTTTTTATTATGGAAGTCGTAGAGAGGAAGTTGTTCTACCACCGTTTGGTCGTTTGTCCTGTACAATAATTGGGATAATCTAATGAACACTGTAACTAAATTCGAAGATGAAACGCATGTTCAATTTTCGCGTGTAAGATCACCAGAAAATAAGATACACGATGGAGAAGATAAGGAACGATTTCCATATTCGAAGTCCAGCTTCCAATGTAACAAAACTATTCGCCGAAAATCAGAAAGTACTGGTCAACGTGTTAGCAGGTAAATAGTTTTTATTTGTGAGAACACAACAAACTGGTTGTAAGGCGTGTTTTACAGTGAAATGGGAAAATGGTAAATATGGTGTATGCAATGGCTTTTGGAAAAATGACCACGAACGGTCAAAAGCATTGGCTAGTATGTCGTAAAAACGAAAATTAACACCTGCGGAGAAGGAGCAGCTGAAGGCCAAAATTGAACATATGTCTGTAGTAGAAACGCAGGACTACGTGAAGAATAATTTTGATAAAGAGTGCACAAAAAGGGATGTGTACAACTTGAGCCCAATTAATAGAAAAGAGTATGATGTAATTTTTTGTAATTTGTAGGAGTTTTTAGTCTAGGTGAGACATTGTCTCGCTTAAGAAGAAGGGTTGGTAGCTTATGATCGGGGTATGCGCGACACATATAACGTCATAAGCTTTTGTCATTACCAACAGCGAAAATTTTACAGAGCATTCCCTGAAAACATATGCTTTGATGCAACATACAGTACCAATGAACAGGGGTAAGTTCTTTTATAAATAAACTGTTATAGTTATCTATTGGTGGCTTTTGTTGCAACGGATTCCAATGGGCACTCTATTCTAGTGATGCATTTGATAATAAAAAACGAAAAAACCGATATTTACGTCAAAGTATTGGAACATTTTCAATTGTTAATAAGGGACACCAGAAAAACGCAGTCGTTCACAGTAGACTGTGCACCAGCCCTTTGCCGAGCACTTTATCTTACATTTTCAATGTGCAAGGTAAATCTTGTAAATTTCATGTTATACGGGCTGTGTCCAGAAAAGTAAGTTTTTTTATAACTGATAAATTAGCTGAGAAATCCCAATGAACGGCTGTATTTTCGGCAATTAACAGAGTGTCAAACCGCCCATGAGTATGTTTTATTTAAATTTATATGTAATATAAATATTAGCGTATTCTGAATTACATCAGAAGTCACTATCACACCTCATACTCTGCAGTAATGTGTAGATGGTTACGTCTGAAGAGTATGTGGGTTTTTTGTTTTAAAAATAAGGTTAATGATGGGAATAACAGCAACAATCGTGCGGAAAGTGCTCATCGGCATTTGAAACATATGTTGCTTCGAAACGTTTTATTGTCGAAATGCATTTTGCACGTCTGGGAATTTTACGAAAAACAAACTGAACGAATTTTAGCGTATTCATAATTTTACCGATAAAATTGAAAATGTTCGTTAATTTAGACAGTTGAAAGCACAACTGCAACAGTAAGTTTACTACATTTGTTACATTGCCAGATTGACTTTATACGCAGCAAAAAAGGTGATGTGCCGTTATCACGACAAACAAAGGGAATGGAGGCAATATCCCGATCGTCAATTGCAAACGAATATCAACTTTAGGAAAATCCAATTCCACAGTGATAACGAGCATGCTTTGGTTAACAGGATTCGTGGTACATGTACGTGTACATTTTCAAAACCCTGTTTTTACCCTGTGAACATTTAATAGAATCGCTGAAAAAAAATATTCTAAATTGCGGTATGGTTACAATTTTCTAATTTTTTGTAGGTCTATTAACTCACAGCTAAAGATGGACTTGACAATACACTCGTTCTGTAAATTTTACGCCATTTGCAGAAAGCAGTAGACTCTTTGGGTTGCCAATGTCGGTAGAACGTTGGAAAGTCAAACGTCAATTAAATGACATAGTTAACACCTATTGCTCAGAGTAGATTATATGATTTAATAATGTTTCAGTGTAAATTTTAAAATTCTCTGCATGTTGCTAGACTGTTGGAAACAATTGAAAGAAGTCAAAGGCATGTACTGTAAGAAATCAATTGTTCCTGCCCATAGTAATCTTGAAGTTCGAAAATAAGTGTCTATTTATTTAATTTTGTAGTCAAATGGAACAGTTTCAATTGTATCACGTTGACAACATTCGGTCAGCTTTGACTTCTCCCAATACCGACATGTGACTGCCTATGTCATGATATTTTGCTTTTTGTTTTTTTGATTATTAAAAAAAAATATTTTTTATTTATTTTGGATAGAGGTATAATACACAATTCTATCCCGTGAATTTTCCACCAATTTTTTGGGATGCTGATAATCCAAAAAAAATGAGAAATGATCATTTGTCAATTATTTTGGTGATATTCCTGTTTCCAAACCTCCACGTGGTGCATCCTGGACGTAGACTAATATGGATCAGGAACCGATTGCACAGCGGTATAACTGCGCTATTTTCTTATTGTAGCCTTTTGGCTAAGGGAGAAAACCTGACAAAAAATCTTATAATTATTGTACATTAAAATATATTCCAATACATTTTTTCCAAAATTTCTGCGTTTGTTTTTTTATAACTAGTGAAAAAAGCAGTAGATTAATAGTACTATAAAAAGGTAGTTATTGTCATATTCTGTCAACGTACTTTGGACTTGTAATAATAATTACAAGTGCTTCGTATAAGTTATAAAATGCGTTTACTAGGATATTCAGTTTTCGCTACGTTAATTTATTCTTCAATTTTTTATGCCTCACTACCAGTTGTATAAGTTGAATGATACGTAAAAGTTATATTCCAGTTTCTAAGATTATTAACCTTTTATTAATGTACATACTGTAACTGTGGTTATTATTAGTATATGTAACTGCAAACATTTTTCAATTTATAAAATTATATGTATATATATATACATAATGCACCAAGTTTATTTACATAATTAGCATGTATAATAGTAAACAAGTACAGTCATTTTCTTAACAGCAATTATTATTATAATTAAGAACACGTAGGTATTAAATCAACATCATTTTAATACAAACATTATTATATAATGGCAGAATGAAAGCCGTTTGTATTATTACAAAAACCTATTGAAATAGATTCTTTATTACTACATAATCAGAATACAATGTATAACCATTTTTTTACCTATAAATTTTTAAGTCAGACAACCTTTGTGCCACGCCATATCAATCTTACAAAATAAAAATACAAAGTTAAATGCACCTACTTATTACAATTAATTTTGTAATTAATTTTAACTACTGGCTCAACCTTTTATTATGATGGAACAGTAGTACAGGAATTCCTACTTCTTGTCTTAGGTATTAGTTATGTTCATGGTTTACTAGTTGTAAAAACAGCCTCATTTACTTTGTCCCATTAGTTAATGAGCGCATATACATTATGCACATAATACACAAAAATTATCCTTTAGATTTAACACCTGGATTACTATCCACGTTTTTAATAATTATAGTATTCGTCGATAATAAGTATGGATATATCAGGCCTCGATGTTTTAATTACTTGTGTCTGTCCGTTTGCATTAAAACATACAGTATTATCATCCCAATCCAACCTAATAATAGGCGTAAATGTGTCACTTAATTTTGTTATGTGATTCTTACTATTATAGTGTGCTAAAATCCTATATGTTTACATGATTTTTATTATGTTTATATGGGGAATGTTAAGTACCATAATTGTGGTAATTACCTTTTATTTAGTTTTTATTTCAGTGACTTTCTTTTATACTTAAACTGCAATTTACAGTTGATTAAATTAAGATCCATTTATTGACTTTTATTAAAACAACCAAAATATAGAAAACAACTTTATTTATGTTAAATAATAAGCAAAACACTACATTGTTTAGATGATTATTACTAATTATACACATATACAGTAGTTATATAGAAAATACTCTATTACTTTTTTTAACCGACATTAGTTATTTACTCTAGGCATACAAATAGTTGACAATATTCCTATTATTCATGTATAGTTTGATTTTAAGAAATAAATGACACCACCGTTGGCTGAATAGTTACCACATAAAAGTACAATAACAAAGTATGCATATATTTTACAAAATAGGTTCTATCAAAAATGTAAGCCATCTGTAGGCATTTATATTACGTCACGTAGCTACACGCTGAGCATAGATCAAAAACTTTTACATTTCATTGAGTGATACACGTTAGTGTCAATAAAAGAAAAGTTACAATTTACAGTGGTAACTGTAAACGGTACTTAATAAAAATTGCATTATTTCAAAGTAGAAAAAAATTTGTGCATGAATGCTACATTAAAAATTATAATTAAAGTAGATGCCATCCAATTTTCCTAAAATTTTATTACATTTGATTTAACTTTACAAAAATTACTACTTATTTACTGTTAGAAGCTTATAATGACTATTTTTCAAGGGCAAATCTCATCTGCCTTCTACACATACACAAAAAGTTTGGACCAACACTGAACTATTTCTATCGGTTATTATTATTATCTTATCACTAATTTTTCATGACGGGCAACACTTGCCAAAAATGAGAGGTCAAGTAATTAAAAATATTCTTTGATCTTTTCACACCATAATTAATGTTAAATTTTCTATACATACAAAATTTGAAAACTATATATATATATATATATATATATATATATATATATATATATATATATATATATATATATATGACTTACTAAGACTTATAAGAAAATTTCCAAATCCACGCCTTTGAAAAGGTGGAAGTGTGAGAATACAAGCCAAATTGTAATTATCAGCTGACATTTTTTCCTAGTAACAAAAAGGTAAAAAAATTAAGTAAACGCATTATATTTGCACTGTTTTTAAAAAGTTCCTTCGATATTGACATTATGAAAACGAAAAATAAACACGTACCTTGGAAAAATAGCCTACAATATGTGCGCCTTCGTTGTCAATTTCACATAGTACGTAGAACATGAAAGGCGACACGTCGTAATACAACGTTTTGTGATCCAAGAAGAGTTTTGCCAACAGACACAAATTTTGACAATATAACTGAAGATTTAAAATGACAAAAAAAACCCACTTATATTACCGGTTTCCAATATGAGTGCAAGTTAAACCTTCGCTTACATAATTAAAAACCAATCATATTATCCATTCATTTTGGTTGGTGACGTGGTCACCTCTTCATTATTTTCCATATTTATACAATAAATTTTGATGGCTTGATAAGCGTTACAAACGTAGAGAGATAACAAAGTTTCTTGACTGGTAGACGGCATCCTTGTAACAGCGCCATTATTCGCTACAATTAATAAAGCCACTTTATTTTTTATCAGAATTATCTCCCTTAGCCCATATGCCACATGCCATATTTAATTTTTTTAAATATTATTCTATTCTAGATGGTGACTTGGTCACCTCTTCATTATTTTCCATATTTATAGGGCACCTTAAACAATCGACTTCGATGGCTTCATAAGCGTAACACAAACGTAAAAGAATAACAAAGTTTCTTGGCCGGTAGACGGTATCTTTGTGACGGCGCCACTGTTCGCAAAGTTTGACGAGGCCGCCTGATTTTTTGTAAGGGTTATCTCCCGTAGCCCCGAGGGCTACACATGGTATATGTATACCCTAAGATACCTGGGTATATGCTCGCACCCACCCGCTGTAGTTGAAGCCCAGTCACACCGCTGACCACTTGGACCTAGTCCAGGATGATCCATGTGGAGGACAAACAGTCAGGAATATCACTATCATTGGAAATTAAGACTATGAGCATTACTCAATGAATTTAATTAAGCAAAAACTCATTGATAAATAACAATGTATGAATAATTTGTTGTATCATAAAGCATAAACCAATTTTCGATTGCATGACTTCATCATTACGTGCACGTTATGAAAGTTGATGGTTTATAACTTTTAAATAATGACCGGTACATTGTTGCGAGTAATATTCACAAAGCAGACAGTAGCGTCGCGAGTCACATTTCACTTTTTTGAGGTGTCGGAATCGTGATTCTATGCATTTAGCCATCAGAATCGACCGTATTCAACAAGATATTTAGTTGGTTGTTGTGAAAGTTTCAGACCAGTTAGCCGTGGCCAGCTATCCTGGTGATAAAACAAACAATTCTTAAACCGATTTCATGTGAAGAAAACAGTGCTGTCTCTAAATAGGGCTGTTAGATGATAATACTAAGGGTGACACCGACAACCATTGTCAACACATTAACGCCGCCTGATTATCCGTTTGATCAGCGACTGCTTATTTGGCACAGCCTTATTCGCCACTAATCTCTTTATTGCTAAATGCCGTTCCACTATCCTCCAGATGTGGACGCGCTAAGTAGGGGTCGGTCTCCCCCCCATATGTGTGCTTGACAACTTTTGGTAACTTGGATTAACCTAGGCAAAAACAACTGAGTGGATAAAGTTTATCTTCGATGATGAATCCAATTATACAAAAAACTAACTGTAAAAAATAAAACAAATGTTACACAATAAATAAAATTGAATTCATCCAACTTCAATAATATTCCAACTTACTTTGTGAATATTTCCATCAAGTTCGTGTACACATAGGCTCGCGTGATTGTAAATTTCTTTGCCTGGTGGTTTGCGTGCCTTGCAAACGGAAGTAACATGTTTCACCCACGTTTGAGCACATTTCATATATTTGAGACAATATTCACAAATCCATAACTTTTTCAGCTGTCTATAATCCTCTGGATAAGGTGAAAAGTACCAAGTATCAATTTCGTACTTCCCAAATTGTATTTGATCAATCAGTTTAACGCGAGTAAACTAAACACAACAATATATATATATATATCATTCATTCATTTTGATTGGTGATCACGTGGCGTCACCTCTTCATTATTTCCCATACTTATACGACATAGCAAACGATCGATTTCGATGGCTTGATAAGCCTAACACAAACATAGAAGAATAACAAAGTTTCTTGGCTAGTAGACGGCATCCTTGTGACGTCGCCACTGTATTCGCAAAGATTAGACGAGAGGCCGCCTGATTTTTTGTCAGGGTTATCTCCCTGTAGCCCCAAGGAGCTACATATGATATACGTATACCTTTAGATACCTCTTAAATTATCCTGGGTGTATGTTCGCACCCACCCGCCAACGGAAGCCCAGTTATGCCGCTGTGTGCTCGGACCCTGCTGTTATTAGTCTAGATGCCTAGGGGCACCTGAGTCCAGGATGCTCACGTGGAGGACTAACAGTCAGGAATATCACCATCATTGAAGTGAAGACTTTATAAGCATTACTCAAATCCTCAGGATCATTAGCACCCCATATATATATATATATATATAATATATATATATAATTTGAGTAACGCTGTTTAACATCCATATGATTTCGCTCGCTGTCATCCAGCCAGAATAGGTATAGAAGCGCATCCATTAACCGGATGGCCAACGGAAAATTTGGATGGATATTGTAGTACACGAACTCAGTCCTTTTATTTATCTTAAGCCTCCTTGTCTAAATGAACTACATAATTGGGCGTCCAATTGCTGAATGGGTTTAATTCAGGATGTAACTAACATTTAAAGTCAGCATACCTCAAGTAAGTCCTAACCATCCCCCTTTTTAATGAATCTCACAGGTTGATCTAAAGAAAACATTCAATTAACTGTTGCTTTTCAGTAGCTATTTTATTTTTTGATGAGTTACTTAATATTGAAACTTTGGCACTCGCGTCATCTTTCAACTGAATATGAGCTGGTTCAAAGAAAATTACAATTGTTGGAGTAAATCTGATAAGGATTGCAAAGCTTTTGAAAAAGCAACTCATACAGATTTTTATCACAAAAGTTCGGAAACATTTCCTATTGACCCTGTATAAAATTTCGTTACTCCACGTTTCAAAATCAAAAAGGTCAACGAAATGACCTTCAACTTAATGATCTTCCTTCATTGGGTATCGTGATCGCCAAGATTGCGCTCGTTTGGACATGTTCTTCGTAGAAATCTGATGCAATCTCCATATCGTAACCCTGACTTGTCCAAATACAAACTGAAGAAGGAAAGGTGGTCGAAAAAAACGTACTTGGATGAATGCTGTTCGGGACGATCTTTACACATTTTGGCCGGCACTTTTATCCTGGAAACAGTGGCTAAGTCGATGGACTGACATATCCCTACACGCCTCCGAAAATCATGAATAATGGAAGGGGATTGTTCGAGATGCTATGCGAATTTGGAATTAATGAAGATGTGGCATTGCCACTAACGTTTGTTGTTGTCGAATAAATAAGTAATTAATATTTTTATATTAGTGTTTAGATCCAAAGATTCCGGATGTGATGCACATTTTACTGTGCGTTTACTCATGAACATAATCATATTCGATCGGCAGCAAAATGTTTCCTAAACGACTTCGGTTGAGTAGGTCAGAAATAGAAAAATTGAAAGACAAATTATGTTTAGAAAATTAGTGATTTGGTTTTTAATGAATAACAGTGGGATGCTAATAATCCTGAGGATGAGTAATGCTTAATTTCTAATGATAGTGATATTCCTGACTGTTCGTCCTCCACGTAAACTAGATACCAAAAGATATCTAAACCAATAACACCAGGGACCGAGTACACAGCGGTATAACTGGGCTTCCACTGGAATCCCACTTAGTGAATGGGTGATAGCATACATTCAAGATATTTAAAAAGTATCCATTTACTATATGTAGCCGATTAGACTTGTGAATCTGTCAACCGGCGTCAATAACCAATTCCCCTAAAGAAGATCACCTCGTCAATTCCTGTGAACACTGGTGTCGTCGCAAGGAAGCAATCTTCTAGCCAAGAAACTTCAAACCCCCTAAATTCGATTCTCGTCCAATAAACTCTGAACATAGGAATTCGGGATGATATGCGAACATGGAATTAATAAAAAGGTGGCTCCACCGCAAACGCTTGTTGTTGTTGAATAACGTAGTAATAATATGTTATATATATATATATATATATATATATATATATATATATATATATACATTTCATTCATTCATTTTTCATTTGGTGATGTGGTCACCTCTTCATTATTTCCCATATTTATACGACATGTAGAACGATCGATTTCGATGGCTTGACAAGCGTAGACAAACGTGGAAGAATAACAAAGTTTCTTGGCTGGTAGACGGCATCCTTGTGACGTCGCCACTGTTCTTAAAGATTGACGAGGCCGCCCTGTTTTTTATCAGGGTTATCTCCCTTAGCCCAAGGGCTACATATGATATACGTATACCTTTAGATACCTCTTAATTATCCTGGGTGTATGTTCGCACCCACCCGCCGTAGCGGAAGCAGTTATACCGCTGTGTACTCGGACCTGCTGTTATTAGTCTAGATGCCTAGGGGCACCTAGTCCAGGATGCACCACGTGGAGGACTAACAGTCAGGGGCATATCACCATCATTGGAAATTGTGAGACTTTATAAGCATTACTCAAATCCTATGACGTAATACTAGCAAATTTATAAACCAAAACCACGAAAACAGTCTAATCACAAAACAATCAATGAATCACCGTCAGTTTAATTACCATGTGACCTGAATAACGCTTTCCAAAATAATTCCGACCAACACAACTTGAAAAATGCTAAAATACAAATGCGTAATTCTTTGAAGAGATACAAGTCAACGAATTGAATAAAACTACTTACCTCTTGATGTTCGAGTTCTAGCTTTTCCGTAGTTGAATCAAGTGAATCTCGATCCTAAAAAATGTATCAACAACAACTCATTAAAAAAATATATATATATTATCTTTCTAGTCCACAAAACACCATACATAAAATTTTAAAAAAAACTAAACCATTTACTCATTCATTTTTCATTTGCTTGATGATAAAGTTAATTACGTTTCATCATCACTAAGCTACCTATTCTAAACACAAGTGTATAAATCCTTTTAAAAAATAATATTATCGAAACCATTAATTTGGTAGTATAATTAAATCATGACATATATACATAGATACATGTATGTTACCTACCCTCTATATCTGATTAATATATTAATTTTCATGTAGCCTCTAATCTTGTCTCCACGTAGTGAAAACTTTATTAGAATACATATGAGCATATCAGAACCGTGAGTTTTTAATATTTAAATATTTCAAAAGACAAGTAGACATTAAGCAAAATTTTAAACATACTAACTCTCATTAAAAACCATTCCCACCTACGTACGGTGTCAACCAGCCCTGCGTTGGCCCTTGGACAAAATAGCGCGAACAATGTGAGAACGGTAGAAGGTTAAGTGAATTCGCGGCTAGGTGCAATATGGTTCTCACGAACACATTTTTTCCAACACCCTATAAAACACTTGACAACATTTCGTTCAAAGTTGTGGTAGATATTCCTCCCAAATCGATTATGTTTTGGTTAGTAAACGCTGGTTCAGTGCAATCAAAAATTCCCAAGCATACAGAGGCTGCCGAACGGGTAATGAGAATAATTCTGATCATTCACTTGTCTCTTGTTCGTTTCGGCTACGCCTAAGAACTGCCAAGACTAAACCTGATATTTTGGCTCCGGATTATTCCCTGCTCTACAAACAGCAACTATGCTACCAAGTTTGCCAAAGCCTACTTAGCAGCTTCAAATGTTGTCCCGAACTGTGAAATGGGAATAAATCCAGTCTTGAAACAGTCTAAAGCAGAAGATTGATACAGCTAGTTTGGTTCTTCCTCGTTCAATCAATGTCAAAGGCCCAAACTGGTTGTCCACCAATTCTCGTGATCTCTATGCACAAGCAAAGAAAAGCTCAGAGAAAAAAGTGAAGAATAGACATTGCGTGCGGAATTTCGAAAGAGTTATGAAGAGGATGAGCAAAAACATTGGGACTCTGTAGCAGATAAGCTGGGGGTTTCTATTCGCCATAACAATTGTGAAAAAGTTTACAAGAAATTGAATCAGTTATGCCGTGGTAACAAAGTTAAAAAAGTTGGATCGTCGGGCATTTCTGACAAGACTGGTTACTCCACTTTAATCAGACTTTAAACCACCCTGAAATCACTACAGGATGGCTGCTAGACCAATCCACGCTTGACACAGTTTCGTCGGCAATTTATCCAATATCTGTTGAACCCCACTATCGATGATATTATGCGCATTTGTAGAAAACTCAAAGCTAGGAAGGCCGCCGGCTTTGACGAAATTCCTCCATATATCTTCAAATATGGCCCCTCGAGACTTGTTTGAAGATTTGTATGCTTTATCATAACGGATTTCTGGACAAACGAGCAGTGCCCTGAAGACTGGCACCGTGCTACTATTGTTCCTGTTCACAAGAAGGGGAGCGGAAAAAGCCTGCTAATTACAGAGGCATCAGCTTACTTTGTATAGCCTGCGCAGAATTACAACCTCAGCAATAGTTGAACGGATCCGCCCGGAGGGAGAAAACCACCCGTCCTAATCAAACTGGTTTTCGTCCTGGTATGGGATGCATCGATCAAATTTATACACTTCGACGCATACTTGAATTCGGGCAAAGTTTCAGCGTCCTACGTATGTAGCCTTCATTGACTACTCTTCAGCTTTTGATTCGCTGAACAGAAAAGCACTTTGGATTGCTATGTTACGTGATGGAACACCTCTGAAACTGGTGAATCTTCTACGTGCTTTGTACAAGAACTCAACTGCTGTAATCCCACCAATTGCAACAGATCTACTACAAAGCCATTCAAGTTTGCAGTGGTGTCCGTCAAGGCTGTGTGACTGCTCAACTTTTTGTTCAATAATGCAATTGATGCTATATTTGCCAAGATCTCTGTACAAATGGAAGGTGTGTTTGTTGGTACTAGGCCCATTACGGACTTAGAATACGCTGATGATGCTGTACTTCTAGCTGAAGAACGAAAACTCAGTTGCAGCATGCATTAGATTTCCTCGTGACTGTTTCCGGTGAATATGGTTTGAAGATCAGCCCAAAAAAATCAGTCATCATGTCGTCCCAAGCTCTTGATGCAAGGATTGTATTAAATGATGTTGTTCTCCCCAATGTAAAGGAATTTACGTATCTGGGCTCCTCAATTACTTCTGACGGTGGTTCATCCAATGAGGTAAATCGTCGAATTTGTTTAGCTGCTGCTGCGTTTGGAAAGCTTGTCGATCCACTATAGAGACGTAAGTCCATCAACCCAAAAACAAAGATGAACATTTTCTCTTCACTGGTTCGCACAGTACTTCTGTACGCAGCTGAAACATGGACCCTTACAGGGTCAGAGATCAAACAACTTGATAAATTTGAAGCAAGATGTCTCAGATACATTTTGGCACAACACCCATTTTGCATCCTCCGTATCAAGAGATTGGACGAAAAGATCAATAACCACCAAATTCGAAATGACCTTCAACTTCATGATCTTCCTTCATTGGTATCGCGACAACGAAGATTGCGCTGGTTTGGACGTTCTCCGTAGAAAACCTGATGCAATCTCACATATTACAACCCTGGCTTGTCCAAATACCAAAACTGGAAGAAGAGGAAGGAGGTCAAAACGTTATTCTTAAACGGATGCTGTTCGGGACGATCTTTACACAATTTTGGCCGGCACTTTATCCTGGAAACAGTGGCTAAGTCGATGGACTGACATATCCCTACACGCCTCCGAAAATCATGAATAATGGAAGGGGATTGTTCGAGATGCTATGCGAATTTGGAACTAATGAAGATGTGGCATTGCCACTAACTTTTGTTGTTGTACAAGTCTCGTGCCTCTTCTACATCTGTAATAAGCAAACTCCACCCATCATACTATACATATATATATATATATATATCACAATTAAAACGATATAAATTGGTCAATTTTTAAAAATCGATAAAAACGTACACGACTGCATGACAGTGTTTCTGTAAGTTTTCGTTTTTGATTCCGGGTAAATCGTACATATTGTTTAATGGAATTACACAAATCAACTTTTTCACCATCACTAGTACGAACTAAATGATCGATGCGATCAACAGTTACCCATTCATCCAATCTGCGATCCTCTACATGAACAACACGGTTAATCAATTCAACAATAAAAACCCACGATTGCAGTAATGTACATAAAATTCCTTACGCCCGTTTACATCAATACGACTTTCGATTAGAGTAGCAGGATCTAAAATATTTAATAAAAAGCATCGGATAAACTAACTATAATGTCCATTGGTACGTTGAACCAAATAGGTTTCACCAATTTTCATTCCAGAAATTGATTCTGAAGTTATGTATAAATATTCATTATATATTGTAATAAAAAGATCAAAAATTATGACATAATGTAACTGAAAAATAGTAAATTAAAAATTCTTTCACCCCATCTATAGTATTTCAATTATTTAAACTGTGTAGTGGTAATGTTTTATTTGCAAACTTAGAACAAAAAAGTGATATTTATCAAAATTATAAATTATTCATAGAACCTTTTAATTAATATTTACTGATTTTGTTTTGCTGTCCTAAATATTTTTATCGGATTGAAAAACTACAAAAACCAGCTTTTTTCCGTCGCTCTTCGTTAGGTTTCCATTCATTTCTGTTCAAACACACCCGTTTCCTTGTCTTTTCATTTAGATCCATGTGGAACGCTAATAATCCCGAAGATTTGAGTAATGCTTATAAAGTCTCAATTTCCAATAATGGTGATATTCCTGAATGTTCCTCTTCCAATCAGGCAACCTTGTTAATTTTTGCAATACCAACCAAGAAACCTTTTTATTCTTCTACGTTTGTTACGCCTATCAAGCCATCAAAATCGATCGTTTAATATACCGTACAAATATCGAAATAATGAAGAGGTGACTATATCATCAACCACAATAAATAAATTTTAGATCCACCATCTTGTTTTCGTGTATGTCCTTGATTTCAAACCTTGGGTAATATTAGCAATACAATCTTCTTACTCAGTTTTGGCGTTATTATTTGTTATTTTGGGTAACCAGTACTACCACTAACCTTTGAAGAAACTCACTTATCCTTCAACACAATCTATACAGTCAACTATTAAGCGATGTGTTAACATCCGGATTATATTTAAAAAACAAAATCAGCCTACCTTTTAGCGACATTCAAAGTCATTCTCTAAAACTGCCTATGTGCTATCACAACATAGTGCAATTTATGCAAAACAAAACGAGCGTCGTAGCTAAAATAAAATTGCATAAACCATATAAAGTACTAAAATCTAGTATTAAATGAGTGAATTTCTTGAAAATATAAAATATTATAACTTTATTATCAAATCTAATCAATATAAAACAACGAGTTATTTAATCACGATCAGTCATTCTCATATTTAATAAAATTATTAAGTAGCTATTAAGAATAACAAATGTTATCAACAATTAATAACTTCGGTAACTAAATTCCGATACGTGGTTTATTGATTAAGGCTTTATTCACATACTACTTATATTTATAAAGTTCGTTCTACTATTCACCACCTAAGTTGATTTATATCAATATAAACCGTTTATACAAACTTAGAAATATATCGATATATATATATAAATCAAAATTATGGTTAATAATCCATTTGTATACGTAATTACGTTATTAAATCCGCAATCAAAATTTAAAAATGTCTTAAAAATAAAATTATAATTTCGTGTTTTTAATAAATTGATAAATTTCATCCACAAACATAAATAAACCAACTTATAAAATAACATTTAAAAATAAACTAGAAATCTTTTAACAAAAATTAAAATACTTAACTTACAATGTCTACCTATAAACCACCAATTAAAGTATTTGTGGTACTTTTAAACCACTATAAAAAACGTACAGGAGTGTTCTAGCAGAACAGATCCCGATTCGGACCAGAGTAGGCGCGGGTTCGAATCCCATCACCAGTACTAGAATGCAAGCCCACGTTTGGTTTCTCTAAAATGTTTACTGCTAAACGATGTTTCCAGTAGAACATTCAAAATAGCAAACATAAATTTAAAATGACAATTGTACTCAAAGCATTAAAACTAAGTAATTTTTAACGCAAATTTTATACTGTTTTAACTATTAATTACTTGAAAGTATTAACACAATTTTTAAATTTTTAAAGCACGCTCCACACTAATTACCAAATAAATTCGTGTATTTAAACAACAAACTATTATTAATATATTTTTAACAAAGATATTTTTTTATAATTATAAAAAAATAAAAAATTGTTTTATACATAAAATTAAATTTTAGTTTAATTCTAATTATTGCTAAATATTTGGTAATAATTTATTAACCTTATTTTGTTATACAAATGTATTTATTAATTATTAATAGTAATAATTTTTATTTTATTATTAATATATAATTAATTGCTTAAACAGTACATTATTACAATTATAATTATAAAATAATGTATATATTTTGTATACACTAAAAGTAATTAACAGTAAACATAATTGTCATAATAAAAACATAAAATTTAAACAAAACTGTTACAAATTTATTATTTTTGAATCGATGTTTTAGATATTATATACATTGTTAGTTAGTTTCTAGTAATTATTGGTACACATTTACACATGTTTACTAAGCTTATTGTTGGCGTATACTAGGGGGTAACAAAGAGTTGCGTAAACATCGACCAATAACCAAACATGTGGAAATGTAAATGTGATGCTTAGAAATCCATAGATTCTGGCAACTAACTAAATTTAGTTTAAATTCTACTACAACTATGTAGTCCACAAAGGATTGGGTAGCATAAAAAAGAATCCGTTTTGGAAAACAAATAATACTTGGTTAAATCAAGCATTTTTTCTAAAATCGACTTAGTGCCACCAGGATCCTATGGCTCAGAAGGCATCCAAAAGATAGCGGTCACAACTTACCATTTGATCTTTTTTAAGTTTTTACGTGTTTTATAGGCTACACAACGGTGCACAAACATTTCAACATTTTATAGGTGCGATATCAACAGACCTCGATTTTTGTTTACATCTACCTAGACATTTTTATTAGCTTCTTCTCCTTTTTATGAGGGAATCCACCAACATTTTCACCGTTTATTCCAAAAATTAAGTAAGCATACATTAATTATTATTTTGGATAAATGTTTACTAGGCGTAGACAAACTCAAATGTTTAGGTCATCCTGATCCGCATATACCATGATATACGTCCTAAATAGGACAAGGTACAAACTATTCAACAGTTTCCTGGGCTCACTACACTGGGTTTATTAAATTTCTATTGCAGGTTTATCCGAACATTTTTACATACTCTCCAATTCATTGCAAGAAAACCCACACATAATAAATAAATTGGGCTTGAAAACCTATTTTTCATGAAATTTATTATTGGAAGAATCTCGAACCGCACCTTTGACCGCTAGCTTTTGTTCACTTACGCAGCCATTAAGCACTTCTACTACGCTGTAAAAAGTCGGAATTTCAGTGTTTACGTTAACCATAAATCATTTATTTTTGCCATTTGTACAAAAACGGAACGCAACTTGCATCAAAATGCTAAACACCTAGAATACATTTTGCTGTTTACTACGGATCTCCGATTTATTAAAGAAAAAACTAATGTAGTACTGGTTGCGCTATCTCGTGTTTTAACTAATAAAATTAAAACACCAATAGTTAATTTTAATGCAATAACCAGGGAGCAGAAAGATGATTTGTTAAATAATGACTGCGATTACAACTTAGTCCCGTTACTAACGTTGACAAGTACTATACGTTACGGTATATCTATAGGAATGCAACACACGTTAATGCCAATATTTTTCTGTTGTCAGGTTTTTAATTCTTTACATAATTTATATTACCAAGGCGTTGTATATACACTAGAGCTAATCATAACACATTATGTTTGACCCGATATCAGTGGCGATGTGAGGCGATAGACACTTAAGTGTATCCATTGCCAGAAATATAAAGTACACCTTCATGAAATGTTTTTATTTGTTTTTTAGGTGCACTTACGTTTTAAACACGTGCATATTAATTTAGTAGGTCTGCTACCCAAGTCAAAAAGACACACGTATCTGTTTTATTAGATGGAATCAAACAATAGCCCTAAAAGATGCTACTGCAAACTTTTATTTATTATTAGGTATCACGTTTTGTTTTGCTTTGCCACGGTAACTACTAACAGAGAAACACAGCTCGAGTCTCGCGCATTCGCTCAAGTGCTTTACTCAATAGGTACAACTCTGCTTAAAACTACGGAGTACCACTCAGCAGCACCGATAATTTAAAAATGCATTAAAAGTTTACAACACTTTATCTTGGTTTAAATCCCTGCTGTTTATACAGCTAAAATTCTGCAGCTTTTTCTAAACAGATATAAAGTGTAAATCAGCTTTAATAATTTACGTCACTATATTGCGTCTACTTGGCAAATTCTTTAATAGTTTGTTTTTAGACATTTTCGAGACTAAATGCTTGCTAGCATGACCATATTATTGTTTGCATAATTTAAATTGTGAAAATTTTAATACTATAATGTTTTTTTTCTAAAATAACAGTTTTATTTAAAATTTGTAAAATAGGAACATTAAAAAAATGTTAATAATGTAGTAGTTATGTTTTGCAGATAAATCTTAGAATTTAAATTTCACATACAACTTTCTGTTTAAAGTCCAAAATTTGTTAATAAAAACACACATGTTTTAAAGTTTAATTTTTTCTAACATTATAAAAAATTACAAATTTATTAAATAAACTTAAATAATTAAAATACTTGTGTACGGTTAAGTGGAACATTTTTTATAACAAATAAGAAACCCGAATTGCACTTCCTATAATTTAGTATTATAGATTTTTAACTTTTTTTCAGATTTATTATTTATTATTTTCAGTCTTGTTATAATAAAATAATTATGCTTTTTGCTTATAAACTAAATCAGTCTACTTGTAGGTAATCTGAAAAACATTTTACTCAAAAAAGTTTTTATACGCTTAATGTTTATTTTATAAAATTCCAAAATTATATTTACTTTTATACCATTTTTATGTAAAATTAAAAAAAGATACTTAGAGATCAAGCAACAACGTTAGTTAAATATTAGTATGAACTGTATAATTAGTATCAGCTAATTAAAATTTTAAATAATAACACTAAATAAAAAAATAATCATGTGTTATTGTTTTTGTATAATTTTTGTATAACAAGAGATAATCTTAAAATTATTTATACAAAATTAATTTTTAGTGAACTTGACTACAATGCGGGCTACGTAGCCTAGTTTTACTAATTGACGCAATTGGGCGGTATAGTGAAACAAGCAACGTTGCCTATCGACGAAGGTTGCGTGATTTTTGCCTAGTCGCAATTTCCCCCAATATCTAAGGTTTTTACTGATTACCTAGAGTAATGTATAAAAATTTAAAGCATTGGGTTCTCTTTATAATTCCAAATAAAAATATAAAAAGACGTAAACTGTGAGATGAATTCATTTTGTATATTCTCGTCAGTCACAAACATTTTAGTATATATATACAAAAAAGGGAGGGTACAAATAACATTTAAATTAGTACAACTCAAACATTTACACACAATTATTACGACCAAGGTAAGTTCAATGTAGTGACAAACTGTTTTTGTGCACACAAAGCAGGTTTCAACGTGTGAATATAAACAGATTCAAGAATTTTAAACATATTAGAAGCTGGATAAGTAATTAGGACTTTAAAACAATTTTTAAAGTTGATTTGATGTTTGGTTTGTAGTAAGTGACGTAATATGGAGGATGTAGATCAGTGTTCATTTCCGTTTGACCTCTTATTGATCCAATTAGGAATGTGTTCTTTAGCCCGATTAGATAAGCGACGCATTGTCCGACCAATGTACATGTCACCGCAACTGCAAGTGAACTGGTAAATGCAATGTGAGGCGAAAAATATGTTTTTAGCCGTTTTAATGTTGGGCAAAGAGACCTTTAGTAGTGAACAGCATTGTTAGTTAAATCAATTAAAAGGTCCTTTTTATGGCTGTTTTAAGACGGATTTTGAGAAGGTTCATAATATCATCTCTTTTAAATAGTAACCTTAAGTAAGCCGGCTTCTTTTCATTATTGTTTAAACCCGGATTTTCGTATTGATCGGCATGGTATTCGATAAATTTTAGTGGATATCCATTATTGATTAACAGTTGTTTAATGATATTCCTTTCTTCATCTATTGTGTCGTCAGAACACAAAAACTGAACGGGAAAAATGCTTATTGCCAAATTCTACATAATCGGATTGCTGGATAAACGACGGAAACCAAGATTAAACCTAATGGAAGTTGGACTAACGGAAGTGTCGAACGGCATGGGAACGGTTGTTTATATAGCCGTTCCCACCAGTATGCATCGTTGACACATTTAAACAAAAATGTCAATCTTCGAAGAATATTAATTCCCAAAAATTAAATGTTTATTTTTGATAAAATAAAATAATCTTGTTTATTATTTGTGACTTCAAATTATCTTTGTCGATTGTCACCGCTACAAATTAAAATTTGAGTTTTTATTAACTAATAAAATGTGCAATCTAAAATCATGCGTTTATATCTGCACTTATTTAAAAAAACATAATTTTTTAATATTATACTTACAAAGTGTTTTTTATTAATTAATTTATAAATAAATTTAAAATATTTTACATTTAATTAATTAAAATGTGCGTATTGCACAAATTTAGCGTTTTTTATTATGATAATTTTTTTTAAATGCACAGAAATATGTTTACTATTTAAAAATCCAAAATAATGTTTTTTAAAAGCAAAAATAATATATTTAATTCTTGTTGAACAATATCCATTAATAGTGTTTTTGAACGTGGTGAGATAAGGCACGCGTCACGCTACATGCCCATTAGAGCATTATTCATCCCTTTTTTCTTTTCTTTTTTTTGAAAATTATTGGAGTGTTTTTGCATTATAATACATAACTTGTTTTACTATTATTTTTGTATATTTATTATTTTTGCTCGTGTTTTATAATTGTAAATTTCCATTATCTCTCTTGAATTTGTCTTAATTTCATTTTTTTTTCTTGTGACTAATCCCCTTTTACTTCACCATCCATTTCATATTTTACCCCGAATCTTCCTGATGTCATCGATAAATAGAACCGACGATCAAAAGGAGCTTTGCTCCTACTCGACTCGTGTATCAACCTGTAACATGTAGTCTATATGTTTCAAATTTGTATTTAAAAAGAAAAATTAAAAATCTAATAAAGAGTATACATCGATCATTTAGCTTTAAAACATTGTCTGAGACATTAATAACGGCTTATATTAACTTTCTAAAGAGCTGGCTAGTACTTTCCAATCAATTTGATACTTTTGTTTATTTATATTAGTATATAACATTTGATTGGTTAACATTTGATTGGTTGACTAAAAAGAGTTCAGTCAGTTGGACATTTAGCAAAGGTTTGAAAAACTCCTTATTTTTGTACTTGTGATAAAACCAGAACATAAGCCCCCAAATATTCTACTTTAGCAGTTAAAAACCACTTTACACAAGTTATTTAAAATACACGAATTTAATGTTATATATATATGTATTATACAAAACCCTTTTGTTTTAAAAATAAGCATGGGGCAATAAGACAAAAATTACAGCAAAACAACAACAAAGTCCCATTAATATTAAAGATCCTGCAAATTGAAGATTGAGCTTTCTTTTGGCTTTCACTCAACCCTGTCATCTGTGTAACTCTGTCATCCAGATACGTGCGATCACTTCTTTGCCGTTGTTTGCCGAAACGGCGTTCTCTTATTGTTTCTGTAGCAGTATAATTTTTTTACAGATGCCAGATTACTAATTTTGCGCTCAAACTCTCCTCATTTATCGAGGCTAGGGACTGACTAGATTAAATTATTTCTGATCCAAACTAGGAGGAGTTTATATATATATATATACTACATCTAAATTTTAATTTAAAAAATTAATAACATATTTTTATAAATCTTATTTATTTAATATATACTGGGGTGGTCTAGTGGTACAGCGCTTGACTTAAGTTTCAATTCCCATCATTGGCACCATATACAGGCCAACGTTCGGCTTCGCTAAAATGTCCATTGCAAAAAGATGTTTGTTGCAAAACATTTAAAGTATTAAAAACTTTTTTTTAATTAAATAATAATAATAATAATAATAATGTGTAATACACATAATATATTCAACCAAAAACCAAAAAATAGATTTTAACTAGATACTGGTTATTTTATTACGCTACTAAATGTTACATAAATGTAAACCTCACCCTCGCATCGAATACAGACGGTTTTTTAGTCTTCCATAAAACAGAAATAAAAAAACAACATAGTTTTCAATTGGTTAGAATAATAAATGGAATAAATAAGTTGTACAATTCGAATTGTTGAAAATTCTTGTTAAAGATAAAAATTGTTTCTCATTTATAACTGCTTTCTAAATTGTCTCAATAGTTTATATTATATTTTTGCTTTATATTTTGACTTATTTTTAAAATATTTTAATATTAGAAAGTTAATGTCTATACCACTATAATATATATATATACATATATATACATTGTTTTAAAGTTTTCTTAATCTTACTGAAAAAAGATATTAATATTATTTCCAATTTTTTAATTTATACATGCTTAACTGTTGACTTATCTTGAAATAAACTATTTAAATAAAACAATAGTAATATAATAGTTATATCCTATTTTAAAATTCTATTTTTTAAATAATTACCAGCCCGTAATTTGCATACATGTGCATATATATAAAGCTGAAAAATGTATTTCTAAAATCAAACTAATTCATTTTATCACATTTGCATAAAATATGTTTGTTTACAAATGTATTAAATTGTCATATTTATAAATTTAAAAAATATTTCATATCAATTGTTCTATTTAGTATTACTTTTTTAAAATATAATATTTTTTAATATGGCAATATAAATGGCAAAAATGTTCATATAGCAATCTAGGTTTCTTGAATCCAATGTTTTACATTTATTTAAACCCAATGCAATATAACAAAAAAAAAGTAAACGTATCCCAATTTTAAATTTGGAATACTTTTTGAAAAAATAATAATTTCTTGCCATATTTTTTGTCAGTGCTTGTTTGAATATTTGAAATATTATGTAATCTTTTAATTTTGTGGCTAAAGCTTGGTCTAGAGCATGTAAATGCAATTTATAGTAAAGTACTGTTTAATGATTTTTATCTAAACAGCTGACCCATTTATTGCTGCTATGCATTATAGTAGATAATCGGTAAAAGCTATGCCTCCAGATTGAAAAATAGTGGATTCAATCTTCCAAATATCATCACCACTTGTATTAGCTTGGATAACTTTACTAAAGTGGTCTACAAATTATACGTGGAATTCATTGGTGGAGCAGCTGACTTTATGCAACTCTAATAAACAAGTTTTTGTCGAGTATATTAGTGATTTTATTATTTATTTATTTTACTCCTAAACAGAACAGGAATTACAAAAAGTGAATATTTTAAATTAAAATTTTTAAAACACTTTTAAAAATAGATGTGCTTATGTAGTTGTAATTTAATAATTCGTAATCTTAAATTTCTTTACAGTTTTTTCCTTCTTTTACGAGGAATTGCTGTTTCTGGTCAGTATTATCCATTAGGTTCTGTTCGCAGCGTCAATTTTTGCAATACCCTTGTCTTTCATATCTGCTTCTACACATCTACTCATATTATTTTGGATAGACCTCGGTTTTTTTTACCTTCCACTTCCAATGCCATTATTTTCCTTGTCATGTAGTTTTCTTCTCTACGTAGAATAGGACCGTACCACTTAAACCTTTTATTTTGAATTTTCTTATAAACTTCAATCATTTGCAGCTTTATTCTAATAGCGTCATTTTCTATTCTGTCTAATTTGGATAATCCCAACAATTATTGAAACTTCTTCAATTCCATATATATATATATATATATATATATATATATATATATATATATATATATATAGTATCCACAAAATTTTCTTACAATTTAGTAAATTTGTTACAAAAGAAAATGAATAGATGAATCTGTAAAACATATCACAAAATAACAAGTAGAAATGGATGTTCTTGGTTTGATTCAATATATTTTTATATAGGCATTATTAGTTACACAAAATACACAAAAATGGTAATTAATTATTTAGAAATGTTATATTAGTATTGTCAGATTCACTTGAATAATAAATTTACGAGGTTTTCCAGTCAACCAGACGCACTGTACAGCTGTTTCATCCTTATTTGAAATTATCAGCAGTGCATACCTTTCAAGTTTTACCATATAGGTCCTAGTGAAAGGGTTCTCTCACTTGCCAAACCGGTAGTAACGTAGCAGCATTTGAGGACACTTGACAATTAGAATTAATCAGATTCACTATAAATAATAAATTAACAAGTCAAAGGTTATCCACCCGTAGCTCAGTGGTTTAAGGCGCTGGCCTGACACCAGATAGGGCGTAGGTTCAAGTTCATATGTGTGTAAAACTTGAAAGGTGAGCGCTGCTGATGATTCCAAATAAGGATGAAACAGCTGTACAGTGCGTCTGGTTGACTGGAAAACCTAGTAAATTTATTATTCAAGTGAATCTGACAATACTAATATAACATTTCTAAAAATATAATCCCTTAAACACCCCATTGTTAAATTAATTATTTGTCAAATTCAGGATATTATGGCCTCATCACTAGTAACAATAGTGTTAGTAAAACGTTTGCCCCAAATTGTTCATCCTCCGGAAGCTGTGTTCAACATTCTTTTTTTTTAACATAACCTTATAGGAAAACGTCAAGAGAAAAAGAGAAATAGGGAGAGAGTGTGACATGTGA
>JAKXYG010000536.1:97500-112500 GCA_025895645.1 Cardicola forsteri
AATGAAAAATAAACAATGATTTCTTTAAAAAAATACGAAATTGCAAACATTACTACACACCAATACACAGTGTTATTTGGGTGCAGTCTTAGTTAAACAAATCGAAAAATTAGTTTCTATTTTTACCTACACAATTGTGTGTGTGTGTGTTTGTGTGTGTGTGTTTGTGTGTGTGTGTGTGTGTGTGTAATTTTCTCAAGTGCGCTTTTTAACAAACACATTGTTTACTGTTAAATACTAATTAGCATTCTGTACTTGCAAATGTATTCTTCAAATGTAATTTCTATTCTTTTTTGAATGTTTTTCCCCAAACAAGTAACGTTACAGCCACTTATAATCATAATCCCTTTTTTCTAACTACAGTTACGACATCAGCTATGACAATGATTACGTTGCTGTTATGCGCCACAATACTAATGATATAATTCGTTTGGATACACAAACATATCAAAATTTTGAAATGTATGCCATCAGCACATCGACAATTACATTTGCTTACACGCTTTTCACGCCACACACACACACACATACATACACACATCAAATGGACAATTTTAATTATTAATTCCATTTTCCCAAAGTTTAACATATTCACATCTATCTGGACAGGAACAAAGATAGGCATTAATGCACATACGTACAAAACGTTTTCAACACACACACACACATACACATATATTTGGTCTACATATATGATAGTGGTGGTGGTTGAGTACGCAAATTTTTCAAAATCCTATTTAAGCATTTTTGAATACTCAAAATGTAAGTTGAACATTGATACTCATACTGCTTTTTGATGTTTTGTTTGTATATCCGAAAATAAAACAAAATATTTACACAATTATGAACAATCTTTTTTACCTCTAATGTATACAAGTAACAACAACAACAACAATAATAATAATAATAATAATAAATTGACAACTGAACATACAAAACCTTATTTTTGTTATCAAATGGATCATAATACATTTTCTTTGCCAACTTCCGCAATGTCCTATTCGACTGACGAAATTAATTATCCCATTAAAGTTGACACGTGCAAATCAGTCGATGGTCACTACTCCTACATTGATGCCAATCCGGACGATGACAACATAGTCATACATATGAACAAGCAATTGAACGCCAATTCGAAAATTGTTCAGTGTGTCAAACCCTATCATGTGCATTGCGAAACATGTGGCAATCGACAAGACAAAATACACCAATTGCCCCAAACAAGTCATTATATGGGCGAGAAAATGAAAGTCAAATCGTCGAATAATCAAGAATGCGTCGGTGAGCCGCTGATGGCTACAAAAAACGACAAATTGCAACATTCGGCCATGTTGGAACAGAAAGCCGACGAGGCCAAGATGAAGGACAAGAACGATTGCAGTGACAAAGACGACTGTCAAAATTGTACTCATTTGAAAGCAGAAAATGTTGACGACGACGTGTCCGATCAGTCGACAAGCAAAATTCCCCAACGGGAAGTATGGGACAGCAAAATGGACTTTCTACTTGCTGTCATTGGATTTGCGGTCGATTTGGGAAACATTTGGCGATTTCCCTACATTTGTTATCGGAATGGTGGAGGTAAATTCAATTTAGTCCATTAAGGAATGACATTTAAATAATAATAATAATAATAATAATAATAATAATAATAATAATAATAATTATTATTATTATTATTATTATTATTATTATTATTATTAGTATTATAACAATAATAATAATAGAAATAATAATAGTAATAATAATAATAGCAATAATAATAATAATAACAATAATAGTGACAACAATAATAATAACAATAATAATAATACTAATACTAATACTACTACTAATAATAACAATAATAGTAATAATAATAATAATAATAATGACAACAATAATAACGGTGATACTAATAGTAGTAATAGTAGTAGTAATAATAATAATGATAATAATAATAAAAATAATATTTAAAAAAATGATAAGCCGTTATAAAATTATCAACTGTTCTTGCTTGTGTTTCATATTTGCTGTTTTTTATCCTGTTTTTCTAGTTTCATGTAATTTTAAAAATAAAATTGTAAGTAAATTTAGTGGCAATTTAACTATTGAACACATTCTTTTACTTTAAATTACTTGTCTCTGATTAATTACATTTTGTCAAGTTTTTCTATTCTGACCTAAAAGTTCAAATTTGCAGACATCTATAACATTAAAACGTGGAGATTATTATTAATTTTATTATTATTATTATTATTATTATTATTATTTTATTATTATTATTATTATTATTATTATTATTATTATTATTATTATTATTATTATTATTATTATTATTATTATTATTATTATTATTTACTAGTTTAAATGTTTTACGAGAAACGCATCTTTTAACAGTGGGCATTTGAGCAAAGCCAAGCGTGGGCCCGCATTTAGTGCCGGTGATGGGATTCGAACCCATGCCCACTCAGGTCCGAATTCGAGCACTGTACCGCTAGTCTACCCCTGGTTAAGCGTAATTAAAATTTTTTTTTTAGATAACTGCAATTTCTTGTACAAAATAAAACACTATATTGCTTGTTGCAACGGTTTGTTTATTAATAATTGTATAATATTCAATAAACCTAAAAGTAATAATAATGTTATTGATGATTCTGAAAATCGAAAATTGAGCTTTTTTTCGGATTTCACTCAACCCTGTCATTTGTGTAACTCTGTCATCCAGATACGTGTGATCACTTCTTTGCCGTTGTTTGCCGCAATGGCGTTCTCTTGTATTATTTACATAGCAGAAACAATAATTTTCTATAATTGGTTTGTCTCAAACAATATTGAAGTATTAAAACCTAACTTTTGAACTACTAAGCTAGACATCTTAATAGTATAATTACGGTTTATAATAAATTTGGACTGTTAAACTATTCAATATTATGAACGTTTTGTACTAGGTGTCTCATGCTATTGAACGGTCTGTACACATATCAAGATTTTCGGTTTATTTGTGGTTCTATAATATGTACCGTTTTCAAAACATAAATAATATTAACATAAAAGTTTCATTATTATATAAAGTCTAATGGATTTAAAATTTAAAAAAATGAATTAAATATTACATTCGATTAAATTTTGTACAAATGTTTATGATTCTATATATATATATATATATATATATATATGCATATATAATTTTTATTTTGATGGGAAACGCATCTTTTCAGCAGTGGACATGTGGGTTCTCATTTAATACCCGTAGTGGAGATCGAACCCGCGACTATTCAGGTTCGAGTCGAGCTCTGTCCCACCGCTAGACCACCTGGCATGTCCATTAGTACCAGAACGTTGTTTAGAGTGTTCAGCACTTGAAAATTTAATTGCTGTCTTAATTTTATTCGTTTAATTGTTCATGCCTGAATGTTAAACACAAAAAAGTTTTTAAAAGAATAACATTTAGTGCGGTGGTACTCAAACTTATGCCTACCCAAATTTGAGCATAACGCTTTACTACGAAACATATCGACACTAATTTTTTTTAAATATTTTAATTCTTTACGTTTTATGTATCAAGTGTAATTGATGACATCCACTGGAGAAACACACTCAAGCAAAAAAGTAGAATATTAACGAAAATAATAATAATAATAATAATAATAATAATAATAATAATAACTATAATTTTATAATTTTATTTTTATTTTGTTTGCTACTTTGAATGTTTTACGAGAAACATTTTTCAGCAGTGAACATTTAGGCGAAGCCGAACGTGAGCCCGCATTTTGGTGCCGGTGATGGGATTCGAACCTATACCCACCGAGGTCCAAATTCGAGCGCTGTATCGCTAGACCACCCCGTAATAATAATGATAATAATAATAGTAGTAATAGGGGTAATAATAATAATAATAATAATAATAATAATAATAATAATGACAATAATAATATTCACGCAAATAACTTTATCCTAATAGCCTACGCAACGTTTATAAATTATTAAAATAATTAAATATGTTACAAACGGACAACTAACCAGAAAACAGTTTCACATCTGCAATTGTTTGGTACAAATTGAAATTAATCAATTACTTGTAATGTGCTTTTTCTATTTTCAAGACGTCTGCCTGTCAAACAGAAAAACGAACTTACAAACTGTTATAATAATAATAATAATAATAATAATAATAATAATATGCCTTTTACATCTAGCACACAAACAAATTGTTTTCGTTGTGTTACCATCGAGTTATTTTTATCTTTATTACTTTGAATGTTGTACGGCAAACATCGTTCAGCAGTGGAGGACATTTGAACGAAGCCAAACGTGGGCCCGCATTAAGTGGGTCGGTGGTGGGATTCGAACTCAAGTGCTCGACCGCTAGGCCACCTCGGCGCACTTTTTGATTCGAAAACCGGGCATTGTAATGTACTTTATGTTTTAAGTATAATAAATTGTTTGAAGTTAAATTTATATTTTTGAGGTAATGTAAACGAGTTATAAAATGTGTAGTCCAATTTTCAAATTATGTCAATATTTACAATATTCATTTAAAATTTCAAAAATGTTTGTAGTTTTTATTTTGTACAATTAAATTAACATAACAAAAATACGATTTTGTTTTGTTGGAATGCTTCTACGATGAATACCATTATCATTATTATTATTATTACTATTATTATTATTATTAATAATACTGTTATTATTATCATTATTATTATTATTATTATTATTATTATTATTATTATTATTATTATTATTATTATTATTATTATTATTATTATTATTATTATTATTATTATTATTATTATTATTATTATTATTATTATTATTATTATTATTATTATTATTATTATTATTATTATTATTATTATTATTATTATTATTATTATTATTATTATTATTATCGTTATCGTTATCATTATTATTAAAGAATTTTACACTACATTGCCATAATTTTATTTTAAATTACATTAATTATTATACAATTTGTTGTAATCTTTTTAAACAAATTATAAAACTTAATCTGTTTAAAATAACTCCAAATTTATCATGTAATTCTTTGCAATATACTTTCGTTAAGATCAATTTCTGCATATATTTATCAAAACTTTATCGTTTTTTTAGGTGCATTCCTAATACCATACATGATTATGTACGTATTTGGAGGTTTGCCTTTGTTCTATCTCGAACTGGCATTGGGTCAATTTCAACGCAGTGGATGTCTAACTGTCTGGAAACGGATATGCCCATTGTTTAGTGGTTTGTTTATCAACTGTTTGAAATAATTATTTATTGATTATTCTATTTCTATATTTGTACAGCATATTAAAAGATTGACTTCGATGGTTTGATAAGCACAATAGACCCTAATAGACGGCATCCTTGTAACATCGCCACTGTTCGCAAAGATTGACGAGGCCGCCTGATTTTTTATTAGGTTTATCGCTATTAGCACAAGGGCTACATATTTTTTAAGTATCCTGGGTGTATGTTTGTACCCATCCGTTAAAGCGGAAAACCCAGTTATACTTTTGTGCACTTAGTTCGTGCTGTTATTATTGATTATGCTTATGAGTGCCTAATCCAGGATACACCTCGTGGAAGAGCAACAGTTAAGAATATTACCGTAATTAGAAATTAAGACTCTGTAAGTATTACTCAAATTTTTAAACTTATTGGCATCTTTAAAAAAATTATTATTAATGTTTAATATTTGCAATGTACATTTCAAAATAATTTAAGATTAGATTAGCGATTTTAAACACATATAGAATTGTTATTATTATTATTATTATTATTATTATTAAGTTGCAAAAAAACAATTAAAGTTAGTATAAATATTTGTTAAACATTTTTATATTGAGGTATTACATTGTTTCTATTCAAAAAATATCGTGTTAATTAGGAGAGGAATGTGTTTATTAGTTTTTATAAACTTCACATTTGTAGTTGCTTTTAATATAATATTAAACATTTTAAAACAAGAAATATATAAATTATTATGCAACTTTTAAGTTCATCCAATATATATATATATATATATATATATATATATATATATAAAGATGATATTTTAATTTTCCAAAAAATATTTTAAAAAATCAATGCGTAGCGCAAATAATTAATTATTTACTACGTAAAATTTTAATTAAAGGTGTTTTTTATAAATTGTAAATAAAAAATGTTAGGTAAAACTTGTAAGCATTAATTTCTGGTTACATTGATTTAAATAAACCATTTAAACGCAAAGTAGCAATATTTTAAATAACATTGCTGTCAACATTCAAAAATATAAAATAGACACTTTCCTTTAAAATGTTTATTAAAAAATTGTATCGATTTTAATTATTAACAAATATTGCATTTTATATTATTATAAGTTATGAACAAACTGTTGTTATTATTATCGATATTATTACTATTAATATTATTATTAATATTATTAGCATTACTATTATTATTATTATTATTATTATTATTATTATTATTATTATTACTACTATTATTGATATTAATATTATCATTATTATCATTATTACTATTGTTATAATTATTATTATTATCACTATTATTAATATTAATCTTATCATTATTACTATTATTATGATTATTATTATTGTTATTATTATTATTACTATTATTATTACTACTATTATTACTACTATTATTACTATTATTCTTATTAACATTATTGCTTTTATTATTATTAATGATATTATTATTATTATTAATAATATTGTCATTATTATTATTATTATTATTATTATTATTATTAATATTAATCTAATCATTATTACTGTTATTATTATGACTATTATTATTATTACTATTATTGATATTAATATTGTTATTATTATTACTATTAATATTATTATTATTACTATTATTATTATTATTATCCCTATTATTAATATTCATCTTATCATTCTTACTATTATTATTATTGCTATTATTCTTATTAACATTATTGCTTTTATTATCATTATTATTATTACTATTATTATTATTATTATTATTATTAATATTGTCATTTTTATTATTATTATTATTAATAATAATATTAATCTTATCATTATTACTGTTATTAAAATGTTTGATATTGAAGATTTTGCATGTTAAAAATAGACAATTTTTCGGATTTTACTTTTGGGCTGATGTTTGCTACAATGGCATCCTTTAACAATATTCATTGCTTTCTAGCTTTCCTCTTAGTTAGCATAACATAAACATAGGTTGGTAGCAAAGTCACTTTTTTATTAATCCCAAGTTTGAATAACCTTTCGAATTCCTATACTAAAAAGTTATCGGATGCGAATTGAGCATGTAGGGAATAAATGAAGTTTCTAAGCTAGAAGACCGTTTTCTTGGAACGACGACAGGAATTGAGAAAACGGTTTTCTTTAGGGTTGACGTTGGTTGACGAATCCACAAGTCTAATTCTGGCTGCATGTAGTAAATAGTTACCGTGAGGTACCCTTTAAGCATCTTGGGTTTATGCTAGCACCCATTCACTGATTGGCAATTTACTAAAAGTCCAGTTATACCGCTGTGCAGTCAGTCCCCATTGTTATTAGTTTAGATGCTTATGGGCACTTAGTCCAGGATGCATTACATGGAAGAGGAACGGTCAGAAATATTGCCATTATTGGAAATTGAGATCAGGATCATCAATATCTCTTATTTAGATATAATTTAAAACTGTTTACGATTAAGTTTAATAAAATGCATTTCAAGGCTATTGAAAAATAACTTTTTCAATATTTTTAAAACAAATGTTTACATGTATTTATTGAGTTTCATAACAAACTTCTCAATTGTCAATATCTATTAGCAATTAACAATTTTTTGATATAAAGTTATTTTGTTTAAAAAAAACAAAAGCAGTAAAATTCAATTTTTGAAAAATAATGTTTACTTTAAAGGTATCGGTTTTGGCATTTGCATTATTGCAAGTTACACGTCGTGGTATTACAATACTGTTATTTCATGGGCGCTATTCTACCTTATCGATGCTATGCGACCACATTTGCCATGGGATTCTTGCGGCAATTGGTGGAATACCGACAGGTGTCGCACCACTCAAGATCAATTTGCCAATTTGTCTATAGGAAATACGTCAATGAAAAAGTACGAGATGATCAATGGCACCATGGTGAATATATCATATTTTTCATCGACTGAAGAATATTTTTAGTACGTACGGTTTTAAATTATTATTCAATTTTGGTGGTGTTTCAAAATAAGAATGATAATTGGTATATTTGATTGTTGAATACGTTTAAATAATTGTATGTGAGTGAATTAATTTGATTGTTAAGAAAAAATCAATAAACGCACAGAAAAAATGTTAACATTGCAAAAAAAGTTATCGGTAACCTAAAGTTGAAGAATAATTAAAAAAACGGTAGATGATAAAACCAACCAAGGGGAAAAGAATTAAAAAAAATCCTATTGGTCAACCTCCGTCAGTGAGTGTGAGTCATGCTGGGCATTCTTCTATCAAAAGGGGATTATTTGACCTTCAAAATATATATAAGGTGGAAAAATCAATAATTACATAATACTATACGATTTGTATTGCGTCATTGTGCAAATTTGGTCACACTTTTTGAAACTTTTCCATCCCCAACTGACGAGTAATCACACACTCACACAAAAGGTTGTCTGACTCTTATTGGCTCCTTCTTTCGCAACTTTTTCCCTTGGTTGGTTTTATCATCTACCAAAAAAATTGCAATAAATAAATAAATATACATATACATTTGCCAATTAATAATGAGTGTTTTTATATAAGTTTAAATAGACTACTTATTGTCTAAACATTAATATTTATAAACAATTTTATTTTAAAATGTCAATATGTGTTTAAAACAATAAAAGTTGCTACTTATAAATGTCTGAATATGTAGAAATAAATTTATAAGTAAACATTTATTTTTATTTTTGTTTCCATTTTTTCTGACTTAAATGTTTGACAACAAGTAGACATTTAGCCAATTTGAGCGAAGATCCGCATTTAGTGCTCGACGTCAAAATCAAACCGATGATCATCAAGGTTCGACATTAGCGCTTTTCAAACCTTTAAATGTTTTATGAAAGACATTTTTCAACAGTAAACATTTTAGACAAAATTAAACAAATACTGCTAATTAATGTAGAATGCAATTGGAAGTTTATTTGGTCATTTTGCGATATTTCTAAAATTGCAGCACAGCCGTTTGAAAGCCTGCGTTAGTCAAAAACGCATTATAATCATTTTTTCTCTACACAAACTTCAAAAATTGCGTACTAACTAAACGTAGTAGTTTTATGCAATAGGCCAATCCTAAATTATTTTAACTGATAGAATTTTTATTAATAAATTATTATAAATAAGTCATTTTTATTTATTTATTATTATTTTAAATGCTTTACGGAAAATATCTTTTAGTAATAGATATTGCAGCAAAGCCGAAGGTGGGATTTAAACTCATGTCTACCAGGTCCTAGTCGAGTGTTGTATTGCTAGGATACCGCAGAACACATTTTATCTAATTTTTTATATTGTTACACAATTATATACAGAATATATTAACAATAAAAGTTATACATGTCTAAAATAATGAACAAGTACCAGTTACTTTTAAATGCTATAATAAGTTATCGATCGTTCAATTTACTAACCTACTGTAATAAAAATGTGGGCTTTGTTTATAAAAAAAAACATTTTCAGTCGCCGAGTATTGCAAATCCAGTATGCAACGGGCTACGAAAATGTGGGTCCTATAAGATGGCAAATTGCTTTGTGTCTTATAGCTGTGTTTATCATCGTCTATTTTGCTCTATGGAAAGGAGTCAAAAGCAGCGGCAAAGTAAGTGACCAGTTGCATTTTTTTCATCTTTACTATCTTTTGTTGTTGGTGTTTTAATTGAGACTCAAAATGACCCATTAAATGATTTTGATAATGTCAAAAATGAACTATTAGAATTGTCACATTTACTTGAATTATACAGTTGCTTGGTTTCGGTTAACCGGCATCACTGTACAGTTGTTTCATCCTTGTTTGGAAGTATCAGTATGTAGTCTCAGGCCAGCGCCTTAGCCACTAAATTACGTATGATTGATACTGGTCCTGTAAATTTATTATTTACAATAAATCTGATTATTATTTATACCAAAAACATAACAACACAAATAATTGCCAATGAATATTTTATTTAATGCAGTCTAAAACTTTCAAAATATAAATTTACATATATATCTAAACATGTAAATATCTTTTTAAATTACATAAAAATAATCTTTATTAATACTTTATCAATCAAAATACAATTTCAAAACGTGAATTTATTTTTACACTATTATTTTCGCTTTTTTAATAAATATACTTATTTAATTTTGCTTTACATTTTTATATTTTAATTATATTTTGTATAAATATTATTTTAATTTAAATTTATAATTCAATAATATTTGTTCAAAATAATTATATTCAATAAAAAATTGACTTTTTACAGGTTTAAAATTGTAATATACTGTTGCTCATTATTATTATTATTATTATTATTGCTATTATTATTATAGCATTATTATAGCATTATTATTATTAATGTTTTCTAAAATAAATTGTTTTTACAAACAAAGTTTGATAAAAATACAACAAAGCATTAAATAATAAAAAAATTGTTCTATTGTCCTAAATCAACTTAGGCTGTATGGATAACGGCAACTCTACCATACGTCATTTTGAGCATACTCATGGTACGTGGAATGACCTTGGAAGGATCATTAACTGGAATCAGATATTACTTGACCCCAAATTATAAAAGTTTACTCGAAATAAGTGTAAGTTTAAAAAACGACATATTTTAATTGTTATATTTTAAATTATTGAATTTAAATGTACATTACATTTAAAATAAAAATTATTATTATTACTATTATTTTATTTATTTTTATTTATGGTTATTGGCTTAGATACTTCAGTAGAAGTAGCTTTCAGCACACCAAAAAATATGTACAATTATAAAAATACAATACAATTAGCAGTGTGTAACATCAGTCCAAAAATAAATAAGTAAAGTAAGGTTAAATTACATAGGCTAAAAGAAAAAAAAACAACCTCAAAATCAACGTATATTTAAAAGTCATGTTCAATATGATATGCGTAGAGGCATGGTATTATTTAGGGGACACTATGGTTAATAGTGTGCAAATATGTCAGTATACATGACACGCGAATGACTTATGACTCATGAGTGAGCATGGCTAATAAAATATTATGCTTTGGTAGTTAAAGTGATGGTTTTTAAATTCAAAATTTAGCTTTTAATTGATTATATTTCCCGTCTTTAAAGTTTTCTGCTCAAACCATTAAATAGTGTTAGTAATTGTAAAATATTTTTTCTACTTTAAATGGTTTGCAAGAATATCGAAGCGCAATTGGTGCCAGTAATGGTAATCGAACCCGCGTTCGAATCAAGCGTTCCATCGCTAGACTTAAAGTTGACTATAGTGATATTAACGGTTTTTTGCTTTGACTTAAATTGATAAAAATATTATTATTAATAATATTATTACTATTAATACTATTATTATTATTATTATTATCATTAGTATTATCGTTGTTATTATGATTAATATTATTACTATTAATACTATTATTATTATTATTATTATCATTAATACTATTATCATTACTACTAATATTATTATTACCATTATTATTACTACTATTATTATCATTATTATTATTATTATTATTATTGCTAGTATTATTATTACCGTTATTATTATTATTATTATTTATTATATTATTATTTTTGTTATCAATATTATTGGTTTATTTTTTAAATATTCTGTTAAACACAGGTTTGGAGTGATGCCGCTTCGCAAATATTTTTTTCTTTGGGACCCGGATTTGGCGTTTTGCTTGCGTTATCAAGTTATAACAAATTTCATAATAATTGCTACCGGTAAGTGATATGTTTATATCATTATGCTGTAAATTTTTATTTTTTTAATTTTATGTTTGCTACTTTAAATGTTTGCACGAGAAACATCTTTCAGCAGTGGACATTTTAGCGAAGCCGAACGTGGGCCCGCATTTTAGTGCCGGTGGTGGGATTCGAACCCATGTCCACCGAGGTCCGAATTTGAGCGCTATACCGCTAGACGACCCCGGCACTATAAACTATAAACTAACCCTTTTTGTAGGTACATTGCTATTTTATATATCCCCAACCGCGTAATGTTGGTCATCGTTATAATAAACAAGCATAAAAAAACTACACTAATTGTTAAAAAGACTGAACAACGTGCATACATTTATTACATTAAAATAACTCTATACTTTGTATTTCAATATAACATTAGTCCCCATTTTATTTTACAATTGTTCAGCGATGCAATGATTACTAGTATTATAAACTGCGCAACAAGTTTTATATCAGGATTTGTCGTTTTTTCCGTATTGGGTCATATGTGCGTTCGTATGGGCAAGTCGATGAAAGATGTAGCTAACGAAGGTAGACCTTTTATTCGGTTTTTTCAATATTTACATAACTGGTACAACATTATCGATCGATATTTTTAAATTGTTTAGTTTTATAATTTTTTAAATTAAAAAAAAACTTTTAAGTTGTTGGTTTTGTGCAGGGGTGGTCTAACGGTACAGTACTCAATTTGGACTTCGGTAGGTATGAGTTCGAATCCCATCACCGGTCCACTAAATGCGGGCCCACGTTCGGTTTTGGTAAAATGTCACCACTGCTGAAAAGCATGTTTTTCGTGCAAACATTCAAAGTAGCAAACATAAATTAAAAAAAAATAAATAAATAAGAATTAATAATCAACCTAATATTTTAAATTTATAATTCTTAAATAATCAATTTCAAATTATTCGGGTACATAATCTAATACAGAATAACCATTAAATCATTTCGCAATTTTATAATTAATTTACAAAATTTATCGTAATCTTTCAATTAAATAATGTGATATAGTAATAACCGGATAACTTTTAATTAATCATGATTGTTTAGCAAAATGATCCAACACTACATTGAAGGCTGCATGTTCGGGGGGGGGGTTTCCAAATCAAACATTACCAGATCGGTAAATTGGAAAAAGTAGCCCGTTTCTCTAATTATTTTGTTTCTCTGTGCTGGGCTGGTCAAGCGGTACCACGATCTAAATGAGCACCCACGTTCCATTGTTGAAAGATGTGTCTCCTAAAATATTTAAAGTAGTAGATATTTTAAAAAATTAAAAATAACTTCTTCGGACAAGATTGTGTTGAACACTGATATAGGACATGAAAAATCTGAAACAAAAGATTACTGACGCTATGATCTTATTGATAAGACAATACTACAAATAACATAACAAGAAATTGATATATTATATTATATTATACAAAACCCTTTTGCTTTAAAAATAAGGATGGGGCAATAAGACAACAATTACAGCAAAACAACAACAACAAAATCTCGTCGGCATTGAAGATTCTGCGCAATCGAAGATTGAGCTTCTTTTCGGCTTTCGCTTAACCCTGTCATCTGTGTAGCTTTGTTATCCAGATACATGCAATCACTTCTTTGCCGTTGTTTGCCGGAATGGAGTCCTCTTGTATTGTTTCCATAGCAGTATAAATTTTTTACAAGGATCAGGTTGCTAACCTTGTGCGCTCAAACCCTCTTCTTTTATTCAGGCTTAGGACTGGCTAGATTGAATCATTTCTTATCCAAACTAGGCGGAGTTACATTATAGAATATATATCTATATAAACAAAATGACGTAAATATAATACATAATATAGTATTATAAATTTAACAATAAACCTACTTTTTAGAATTATATTATTATTTAGAATGTTTAAGTTAGATAACTATTATATTATTATAAAAAACCCTTTTTCTTTAGAAATAAGCATGGGGCAATAAGACAACAATTACAGCAAAACAACAACAAAGTCTCGTTGCCATTAAAGATTCTGCAAATCGAAGATTAATTTTTCTTTCGACTTTTACCTAACCTCTGTCATCCACATACGTGCAATCACTTTTTTTTCCGTTGGCTGCCGAAATGGCGTCTTCTTGTATTGTTTCCGTAGCAGTATAAATTTTTTATAGTGACCAGGTTGCTAACCTTGCGCGCTTAAATCCTCTTCCTTTATCCAGACTTGGGACTGGCTAGATTGAATCATATTTGATCCAAACTAGGCGGAGTTAGAAATTGATAACTATTATATTATCTACATTGTGCAACTAATAATTCCTATATAAAAATGTATTAAATTAGGAAAAACACATTCTACCTCTATTCTTCATTTTACAAATTTTTTTTTAACATATTTATCTATTTTCTTACTTTTATAACAAAATTATTAAATTGTAAAAAGACTTTATAGATACTATCCATGTATTACGCATGTTAAAATATTAAGGTTAACTAATATATGCAATTAAGTTCTAATTGAACTTTGCATTAATTGAGCTACCACAACAAAAACATAAATTTGTACAATTAATAAAATTGTTTTTGATGAGCATATGATGTCTAAGTGGCACAATCGTCAAGTTAGTGCACGACTTGGAATAACGGCAATGTACTACCGAGTCAATTCATGTTTTGGATATGGGTTTGATCGCCACAATCGGCATCAAATGCAGGACATCGTTGTTTGGCTGACAAATGCGTTTCCCATCAAAACGTTTTGAAGTAGTAAATATACTTTGTTCAAAATAAAAATAAGATAAAACGTCTACTTGATGAAAAATGTTTACAACGAAACTCAATTCGTATTTGTCAACACTATCGTACGATGCCAGATGTTCCTTACAAGATATAAGTTGGATCTTATTTAGATTATAAATAAATAGTTGTTTTATAAGTAGTAAAGTTAGTAGTATATATTTTCATTGTACATTCATTTTTTTAACAATTGATAACAATGAAGTTTAAAAAATACATTATTATTATTATTATTATTATTATTATTATTATTATTATTATTATTATTATTATTATTATAGGAATAATAATAA
>JAKXYG010000536.1:115000-461874 GCA_025895645.1 Cardicola forsteri
TTGTGGACCAATGATGGGATTCGAACCCAGGTCTAGATTAGGTGCTCCACCGCCAAATCATTCCGACACATACATATGTAAAAATAATAATAATGTAGGCTTTTTTCTAATAATACTTCAATTGAAAATCTTGTTTTTATTCATTTTTAGGAATTGATCGTTTTTGCCAAGATATAAATATTATGTTGGGTTTTAAACCCGGTATATTCTGGCGCATTTGTTGGACATATATCAGTCCATTATTTCTTTTTGTAAGTTTAATTTATTATTATTATTTGTTGGTTTAATAAATATTGTAAAAACACATGTAATGGATAACAATTAATTTAGTACTAAAACTATAGGTTTTTTACTAGTTTATACATCTTAAGATTTGAATTTAAACAATCAAATTACTGTTTCCTCGAACAAAATGTTTTACTCAAATGTATTCCGTAAGCTGGAGATGCCTAATAACAACTGCTCTATTAATTTGTCAAACCTAAGCAGTTTATCTTGTTTAGAGTTAGATAAAATTTTAGCAATATAATTTTTAAACTGATATGGTGAACTTTTAAACAGTTATACGGAAGTCGCAATAATAGTTACTTTTACTAAAGTACTTAAATTAAGATTACTTTTATTATTTCTACTACTACCATTATTAATATTACTATTATTACTGTTGATATTAGTATTATTGTTATCATTATTATTAGTATTATTAATATTAAATTCTTTATTTTACTTTTATTATTATTATTATTATCATTATTATTATTATTACTATTATTAATGGCATTTGTTTTGTTTTAAAAAGCAAATAACATTATATTTTAAATAAAATACTCAATTTTGAAACTTTGTGAAAATGTTTTTACTTTTAGTTTGAATATTATCAGAAATGCTTTTTATATAATTTAATAAAAATGCACTTAATATTTGTTTACAATTATGCATATAAATTATAAGCATTATTTTTTATATTTATAAGAAAATAGCATTTTTAAATTGGCATACAAAATATAGATTTTGGATTTATATCAGTCACTACGTTTTTTGGCCCATTTTGCTGCATTTTGCACATAATAAATAATTAAAAATTTGTTAGATTTAACATTTTAAAAGACTAATTGTTAAAACTTTTACTTGGCCAAACATGCAATATCTTATATTTAATACATACTTATTAAATTTTAAAATTTAAAATTGCATTTTATGTTTTATTTATTTTTAAAGCCGAAATAGTTAGTTAAAATTTTAAATATTACAATGTAAAATATATTACTGAAATGTTACTAATAAAAATATCAGCTATCATTTTTACAAAAGCGTATATACGGCATGTGTGTATGTGAGAGGGAGAGAGAGTTTATGTCCACGATTAATTTTAACTCTTAAATTATGAAAAATGTAATCAAAGATTTTATAAAATACTCAAAAAGAATTTAAAATCTATATATATATATATATATATATATATATATATATATATATATATATATATATATATAATATTGTTAAAATAAACATTTGGGATTAAGGTCTTACATCAACAATACTTATAATAATACAAATTCATTTATCAATGTAAATTTGTGAAAAAATAGGGATTTATTTTTAAAACAAAAAAATTATTATATCAAATCAGATTAATCATAGACAAATTAAACTCATAAATAAATGCATTTTGTTAACATGTAATTTAAAACTTATGACAGAATTTACATAACACTGCCAACTAATTATTGAAATTTGAGCAAAAAATATTAAAATTGACAAAATATGTATAGAATTAAACACATAATGATGATAAAAAACAACTTTTTCTAAAACATTTTGGATATATAAAATATGTTTGAAAAATTATTTTTTTATATTTCTAATAAAATAATAAAAACATTGTTTTAAAATAGATTTACATATAAATGAATTTTAATTGCTAAATACAAATAATTACTATTTGTATTTCAACTCATTTGTTTTAATTATAATGTAAGTTCAAAATATTTGAAGAAAAATTTAATAAGAATGAAAGTATCTTATTATTATTATTATTAATATTGAAACAACAATATAAATAATAATAACTGTTATTATTGTTATTCTTCTTCTTATTATATATATATATATATATATATGTTTATTTTGAAGCAATAGGGTTTTGTAATAATAATAATAATAATAATAATAATAATAATAATAATAATAATAATACATTACAATTTTTAATCTTTTCTTGTGTTATTGCTGAAGTATTTTAACTGGAAAATGTTTTATAACAGGTAAACATTTAACTTAGGTCTAAATCTATATAAACGTAGCAAATTTAATTTTTTTTATTTAATGCCAGAAAAGTTTAGGAGTCCTGTGCTCGACTTGGACCTGGGTGGTCATGGGTTCGAATCCCATTACCGGCACTAAATGCGAGCTCACGTTCGGCTTTGCTAAAATGTCTACTGCTGAAAGATGTTTTTCATAAAACATTCCAAACAGTGAAAATAAAATAACAAAAAATAACTATATATATATATATATATATATATATATACATATATATACTTTTACTAAATTATTTAAGCCAATAAGCCATTTCCATTTCATTTGGTTGGTGACGTGGTCACCTCTTCATTATTTCCCATATTTATACGACATGTAGAACGATCGATTTCGATGGCTTGACAAGCGTAGACAAACGTGGAAAAATAACAAAGTTTTTTGCTGGTAGACGGAATCCTTGTGACGTCGCCACTGTTCGCAAAGATTGACGAGACCGCCTGATTTTTTGTCAGGGTTATCTCCCGTAGCCCCGAGGGCTACATATGATATACGTATACCTTTAGATACCTTTTAAGTATCCTGGGTGTATGTTCGCACCCACCCGCCGTAGCGGAAGCCCAGTTATACCGCTGTGCACTCGGACTCTGCTGTTATTAGTCTAGATACCTAGGGGCACCTAGTCCAGGATGCACCACGTGGAGGCCTAACAGTCAGGAATATCACCATCATTGGAAATTGAGACTTTATAAGCATTACTCAAATCCTCAGGATTATTAGCATCCCTAGCCTCAGGATCATTAGCATCCCAAATCCTCAGGATCATTAGCATCCCATGGATCATTAGCATAATAATAATAACACCGACAATAAAAATAGTAATAATAATAATAATACATACATACATACATACAGTGCATTTTCATCGCCAACATCGTTTCTTACTCAATCAAAACCGTCAAGGTGTTGGGCAAAGCGTACGAGCCTAACACGTGGGTCATTACTCTTTCTTGGGCCATAGTTCTGTCATCACCCATATTTATTCCCATTCTCATGATTTACAACTTGTTAAAAACCAAAGGATCATTTAAAGAAGTGAGTTGTTGTTGTTCTAAATGTTTCAAATAATTTAAATATTGAACTATTCACTGTTAATTATTTCAAATACAATTTTAATTATTAAATGGAAAATACTGTAATACTTTTTCATTAAAAAATTATTATTTTTACTAAATTAAATATTTTGACGGGAAAATACTGTAATACTTTTTCATTAAAAAAAATATTATTTTTACTAATTTAAATATTTTGACGGAGAACGTAGCTTTCAGACGTGGGTCCGCATTTGGTGCCGCTTGGTGGGAATCGAACTCACCAATGTCCAAATCGAGCGCTGTAGCGCTAAACCTTTCCGGCATTGAATAAAAAATGAAACAATGGTTTATTTGCTATCTTTATATAGATTTAAACATAAGCTAAATGTTCACTTGTTATAAAACATTTTCCAGTTAGAATACATTACCAATAAAACAAGAAAACAATAAAAATTGTAATGTATTATTATTATTATTACAAAACCCTGTTGCTTTAAAATAAGGATAGAGCAACAAGATAACAGTAAAAGCAAAAATAACAACATGGTCTCATAATTTGAAAAGAATACGGGGCAAAAACTGATGCCTCATGTTCAAACATTTTGCCAACATTTTCATTTAATTCCTCATGAGTTATTCATTTTAATTAGATTTTCCCCAATAGTTCTTAGTCAAATTTTCTGTGATCTACCAATCTTTCTCTTGTCATCACCAATTGTCCATTCTAAAACCGCTATTGATGGTTTTTCGGGCGGTAAACGTAGATTTAGCGTCTAATTGTCACTTCTTGGCCGTTGTTTATCGCAATGGCGTCTTTTTGTTGTTTCTGTAGCAATGTACATTTTTCACAAAGGCCAAGTTGTTTAATTTACGCTCAAACCCTCCTCCTTTATCTAGGCTTGAGACTGGCTAGATTGGTTTATTTCCGAACTTCTCTGGGTGGAAATTAACATGTTTACAAACTCAAGTTCTAGTACCGAGTTAGCACAATTAACTAAATTGTCAGACGTATAGTTAAACGTAGTTGCGTTTGGGTTTTACCACTGCTACATACCTGTAGGTATTTGTCAAGAGTTTTACTAATTTTTTATGTGCTAAACAATGTATTTTGTACAATGTTTTAGTTATAATCTCATAGAATGAACATTTACAAAAAATACATAGACAAATATTAAAACCAATGAGTTATATATATTTATTATTCTTTTAATGCGATTTAAAAAATAATATGGTAATTAGTATTTCATGTTTGTTAAAATGTCTATTGCTGAAAGTTGTTTTCCGTAAAAGATTTAAAATAGTATATACATATAAACAAGTTTTTGGATAAAAGCAAAGGTAATAATCTTCTTCGTTTCCTGGTCTAGATTTAGACCTGGGTGAGCATCGGGGTTTTAAAATCCCACTACCGGCCCTAAACTAAGGGCCTACGTTCAGCGTCGCTAAAATGTCCACTACTAAAAGATGTTTTCCGTAAAACATTCATAGTAATAAGCCGGGGTGGTCTGGCGGTACAACACTCGAACTCGGACCTCGGTGGACATGGGTTCGAATCCCATCACCGGCACTAAATGCGGGCCCACGTTTGGCTTTGCTAATTGTCCACTGTTGAAAGATGTTTCTCGTAAAACATTCAAAGTAGTAAACATAAATAAAAAAATAATAAATAATAAAATAATAATAATAGTAATAATAATAATAATAATAATAATAATAATAATAATAATATTTTCTTGTTCTACAACGTTTTTTATTTTATGAAACGTCACTATTTCGAGTCAGTTTTCTATATTCGGTTTTGTATCAAACCCGTTTAAAGCATCATTGCCCTTAAATAGTTTTAGGGTAGAGTTTTTACTGCTAGACACTTTTCCCACCGCAACTTTTCCTTATTTATCCAGAATTGGGATTAGCTAAATGGGGTCATTTTTTATCCTCTTTGGGTGGAATTCATGTAAACTTTAATATTACGTTATATTATAAAAAATATTAAAAAAAAGATAATACATTAATTATTTTTACTATAAAATTAAAGCGCTTGCGTATACTTACAACTCCCGAAGAAAGACCAATTTTTGGTGATCAGAAATTTATGCTCAATGCTCACAATGAGCGTGTTCCCAAGCACCACGAATCCCTACGACAAACTACAAAGCTTCATGAAACAAACCTGGTCTAACGAAACACAATTTACCGTAATCACAAGTTCAAAAACATTGACTAACTTAGCATTTCTTAAAATTTTTAATAAGTAAATTATTCACTTTTAGAATTTATTAAATTTATTTGAAGAAATATGTAAAATGCTGTTGCTCTTCAATTATTTTGGACAATATTAAATCACTTATTTGCAACAATAAATTGTATCATAAAAAAATCTATGCATTGCTTATAAATAATTATTTTTTCACATTTAAATCCATTGAAACATTAAAAATGTTTATCCAATTTATTCTATTTAATACGGGTTTCTGTTTTTCAGACATTTTATTTATTTACAATTTTTATTATACTACTTATAATATTTTTGTCATTTTAAATTACTTTCAATACTTTAAAATTATAATTATTCCATTTTTAAATACTACTGTATAAATCAAAATATGATGATGCAACAATAAACAACATTGCAAAATATCTTTCATTGAGCTTCAAGTTGTGTATTTCTACATTTTATTTTCACTTGTTCGTTGTAATGCTTCGTTTAATATCATCTTTTTATATTGTAATCAAAATCAAATTGTTGGTTCCATTTTGGATGAAGTAAACGCGCTATACAGTAAAATTTAAAAACAAAAACATTTTTCTGCGTTTGTTAATTGAGGTGGGGGTGTATCTATACATAAATCTCCAATTTTTTGTATTAAATGCGGTTTAACAACTTATGTTTGTGATCACTTTAGGTGTCCGCTCATATGTCTACAAAATTTAAACACCATTATTTTGTTTTATTTTTTGACTGTGTATTTCCATGTAGAATATTTTGGATGTACGTCAACGTCATGATAAGGAGCCCAGTAAGCAGCGATACATCTGAGAGAATTGTAAGCACGATGCATGCACGATGCTAAAAACGTTTTCTCAGTATTTTAATGATAATGAATCTCCTAAAAATAAAGCTTAAAAATGTGATTAAATGAATGTAGCCATTAATCAAATGAGAAACATATGAACCACAACAGGTCTTCCTTTACCTTACAAAAACAGCCAAAGCAATGTTCTCCACCCCTCACCCATCGTATCTATCATAGTAGATGATAAAACCAACCAAGGAAAAGAATTTAAATCCTATTAGTCAACCTCCGTCAGTGAGTGTGAGTCACGTTTGTGCATTCTTTCATCAAAAAGACATTGTTTGACCTTGAAAATGTATGTAAGGTAGAAAAATCAATATTTACATAGCACTATGCAATTTGTATTGCGTCATCGTGCAAATTTGGTCACTCATTAAGAAACTTTTCTATCGCCTTTATGGTATAAGTATATTTTAAAATACTTTTTAACTATCCTGGATGTATAATTGCACCTACCCACTAAAGTGAAATCCCAGTTATAGCCCTTGTATGCACTCGATTTCTACTGTGTTGGTGGTCTGGAATCAGCCACGGAGAAGATCAGTCAGGACTATTATCATTATTGCAAATTTACATAATTGTTATTAGTATCCCACGAAGAAAAACTTTAATTAATTTTTTGTTATACCGTTTTATGGTATGTCCAACAAAGTAAGTGGATCGCTACTCTTCCCAGTGACATTTGCTTGTTTCAAACAGCAGTAAAGAAAGAGATATTGAGGAATTACTAAATGGTCAATATTTGATTATCCAACTTGTCTAAATCTTTAGGGCTCATTAATTAATTATAGTCGATTCCGACTGACAAATGCTTTCCATATTTAGAGAAATTGAAACTTTAAATTTAATGCAAATATTTATTCATGTTCTTTCTTACCAATATTTATTACTTTTTAACTATTTTCTTAATTTATAAATGTACTTTTTATGACTGTACAAAGTAGACGTTTAACAGAACACTAGATTCAAGTGTGCATTTATTGCCAGTAACGAAGAAATTTGCTTGGTCAAATTCTACGTTTACCGTTCGAAAGACCAGTAAAAACGGTTTTGGAATGGACAATTGATAATGGTAAAAAAAGGATTGGTAAATCACAGAACATTTTTCTAAGAACCATTGGTGAAGAATAAATTGAAAAGAATGGGGGAATCGAACAAAAATATTGGAAAAATATTTGAACACATGGATTCATTTTTTTGTCCCATATTTTATTTATTTATTTTTATGTTTACTCCTTTGAATGTTTTGACAAGAAACGCATCTTTTAGCAGTTTACATTTAGATGAAACCGAACGTAGGCCCGCATTTATTGTCGGTGGTAGGATTCGAATTTATGCCCGCCCAGGTCTAATTCGAGCGCTGTAGCGCTAGACCACCTCGGTAAAAAGAAGGAGCTAATCGTAAACCTCCCTACTGACAAAAACTACACGTCTGAACTACCCTGATACAGGGGTCATTGTAGGCTTCAACGCGCTGAGGTGCAATAGCGAGTCTCTACTTAGGGCCAGAGCATTTGTTTAGCGAAGCCGAACGTGGGTCCACATTTATTGCCGGTGGTAGGGTTCGAACTCATGCCCACCCAGGTCCAAGTCTAGCACTGTGCCGTTAGACCACCTCGGTACGTTTTGAATTATAGGACTTTGTATTTTTGTAGCTGTACTGTAATTTTGTGCGTATTTTAAATTAAAAGGGTTTGTAATAATAATAATAATAATAATAATAATAATAATAATAATAATAATAATAATAATAATAATAATAATAATAATAATAATAACAACCGTAAGATTTTGTCACTATTTTGATACTAGTGCAGTATAACAAAAACAAACATGAATATATAACCAAATATAATACAATATCTTTAGTGAGATGTTAAATCCTAATTTAATAATAATAATAATAATATTAATAATAATAGTAGTAATAATAATAATAATAATAATAATAATGTTAATAATAATAATGATAATAATAATAATAATAATAATAATAATAATGATAATACTGGTAATAATAATAATAATAATAATAATAATAACAATAATGATAATAATACTAATAATAATGTAATGCTAATACTTATACTAATACTAATAATAATAATACTAATACTAATACTAATATTAATACTACTACTACTACTAATAATAATAATAATACTAATAATAATAATAATAATAATAATAATGATAATAATAATAATAATAATAATAGTACTGATAATAGTAATAAGAATACTATTAATAATAATAATTATTATTATTATTATATTAATAATAATAATAATAATACTGATAATAATAATAATAATAATAATAATAATAATAATAATAATAATAATATTAATACCTATATCCACCCACTTTCAATTTTTGCTATCAAGCCACTTTTACCATTTAACACATACCTTAAAGAAATGTATATAGGCTGCAAAAAACACAATTAAATAAAAAATGATTGCTGACGAGTGCAATAAAACATAACTAAAGTCAAAATTCCGGCCAACAAACTTTATTAAACAATAAACAAAATATGTTTTCTTTTCTATGTAACACACTTATTTGCCTGAGAATTGATTGATTGATTGATTGATTAATGGGTGTTGTTAAATTGGCGTATAAAAATGGACTTGATTGACCAAATGTTAGTACATTCGTCGTTTGCACTTGATGCCGTAACCGACAATTCGCTGATCGCTGTTTCTTTGTGCAATGCGCTTGTTGCGAATAAAGTAGATGGGACAGTAGTATTGTTTGGGACAAGTACAATTGACACGACCGCCGTAAATATAGCCATCGGTGCTCACCGTTTCTTCGTAACAAAAATCATTCGACTGACACAAAGCCTGTTGAAACATATATTGTAATTTTTTGTTTTAGTAAACATTTCTAGCATCATTGGTGAAGGTGGAAAAACCAACAATGATGGTAAAGCCAGACTTGGAAAGGCAATGTCAGTCTTCCATAGACTCAAATCAATATAGTCATGTTCTTCCATCTCCTTGAAGACAAAACTTAGTTTGTAAGCAACAATAATCATTCCTACGGTAATATATGGGAGTGAAACGTGAAAGCGAACAGACAATATTGATAAGATGGTGGATACTTTCCATCGCCGGTAACTTAAAAGTATTTTAAAGATTACCTGGCGCGATCACATTTCAAATGATGAGATCATGAAAAGAACTAACTCTTGTTTACTACATGACATTATTACAATTAGACGATGAAAATTACTTGGTTAAATTCTACGTTTACCGTCCAAAAGACCAGCAAGAATGGTTTTGGAATGGATGATTGAAAATGGTAAAAGAAAGGTTTGGATAAACCACAGAAAACTTGGCTAAGAACTATTCGAGAAAATCTAATTGAAATAAATATTTCATGGGATCAAGGAAAACGTTCGGCAGAATGTTCAAATACGTGGAAATATTTTGTTGTCTCAAGTTTTTTTGAATTATGGGACTTTGTTGTTGTTTTTTGCGGTAAATCTTATCTTATTGCTCCATGCCTATTTTTAATGTAAAGGGTTTTGTAATAATAATAATATATATCAATAATAATAATAATAATACACACCATTTATTTGTTTAAACTTATCACGCAGTGTTTATTATTTGTATACAAATACCCAATATATAAACCTTAAAACGATTACTTCAATAAATTAGCTATTTATTTTTAAAATTGTTATATTAGAATTGTCGGATTCACTTGAATAATAAATTCACTAGGTTTTTAAGTCAATCGGTAGCATTGTACAGCTGTTTCAACCTTATTTGGAATTATCAGTAGTGCATACCTTTCAAGTTTTATACACACTTAATCTGGGCAATTAGAATTGATCGGATTAATTATAAATAATAAATTTACAGGTCCAAGGTCATTTACCTGTAGCTCAGTGGTTTAAGGCGATGGCTTAACACTAGATAGAGCGTGAGTTCAAGTTTATGTGTGTGTAAAACTTGAAAGGTATACGCTGCTAATAATTCCAAATAAGGATATGAAACAGCTGTACAGTGCTCCTGGTTGACTTAAAAACCTAGTAAATATATTATTCAAGTGAATTTGACAATTCTAAAACTAAATAATCCCTTAAAAACCCATTGATAAATTAGCTATTTAATAAGAAAAATCAATTAAATTATACAATCTACAATAGTGTATAGTAAATGAAATACAATAATACTTTAACGATATATATATATATATTCTAACTGGTAAAAAAAATTACAAAAAATGTCAACTGGTTTTTGTAATCAAGAGTTGAAGAAAAATTATTAACAAAAAGCATGATGTCAAAAACACAAAACATATCTAATATTCCGTTGTGTCAAAATTACATTTTTTCATGTAAACAAAATGCATTTAAATACAGTTGCGGCTCTGACATGTATGTAAATTGCATTTTAGTTTAAAAACTAAAATTAATATTACCATTACTACCATTACTACTACTACTACTACTACTACTACTACTACTACTACTACTACTACTACTACTATTACTACTACTACTACTCTTCTACTACTACTACTACTACTACCACTACTACTACTATATACTACTACTACTACTACTACTACTACTATACTACTATTGCAATGGTGTGTTTTGTCATATGCACCAACACGAACCTTTGGACTGCATGTCATTTGAATGTAATTTCCTCGAAAGTAGGATCAAGTTTGCATAAACACCCTTGCTGTAGCAGCGTCCGACAGTTGCCACGTTTGTACAGCGACAGTTGACGCGGTCGAGACTGAGCCAGGTGCCGATTTGACGAAATTCATAGGCGATTTCGTCCGATCGGGAGGAACAGAAACGATGTTGTGGCGTGTAGATGGAATAGCAGAAATGGAGTTGGTATTCGTATTCGCGCATATCTGCGTAGAGAAATCGAGGCACATCAAGATTTCAATTATTTGCGGTACTTCTAAATGTTTTTTTAATGTTTCAGTGCATTGCGGGAAACAATATTATTATTATTATTATTATTATTGTTGTTATTATTATTATTATTATTATTATTATTGTTATTATTATTATTATTATTAATTATTACTATTTACTTATTATTATTATTATTATTATTAATAATAATAATTATTATTATTTATTAATTATTATTATTAATTATTATTAGTTATTTATTATTATTAACTATTATTATTAATATTTATTATTATTAATAATAATAATAATTTATTTATTATTATTATTTATTATTATTATTATTATTATTTATTATTATTATTATTATTATTATTTATTATTATTATTATTATTATTATTAATTATTATTTTTATTACTAACTATTATTATTAATATTTATTATTATTAATAATAATAATAATTATTATTATTATTATTTATTATTATTATTATTATTATTATTAATGGAGGGGTTATTTATTATTAATTATTATTATTAATTATTATTTTATTAATTATTAATAATAATAATAATAACATAATATCAATTTTTCTTATAATTTTTAAGCTGTTTGGCTATTTTAAATGTTTTGCAGAAATATCAACAATGATGGACAATTAGCGAAGTCAAACGTGGGCCCGCATTTTAGTGCCGGCGATGGGATTCGAACCCATGTCCACCGAGGTTTGAATTCGAGCTCTGTATAGCTAGACCACCCCGGCACTTAATTATTATTATTATTATTATTATTATTATTATTATTATTATTATTATTAAGTTTATTACTATTATTGTTATTATTATTATTATTACACTTTAAAATAAGCATTGGGCAACAAGATAACAGTAACAGTAAAAAATTAAAACAAAGTTGCATAATTTGAAAAGAACATGGGGCAACTGAATAATTCCATGTGCTTAAACGTTTTCCCAACATTTTTGTTTAATTCCATAAAATATTTATTTTAAATAAATCTCTTCTAATGGTTCTGATCCAAATTTTTGTAATTTACTCCAACCTTTCTTTTGCAACCATCAATTGTCTATTCCAAAACCGTTCATGCTGGTCTTTCGGTCAGTAAACGCAGAATTTAACCAAGTAATTTCTTTCGTCTAATCAAAGGTTGATCTTCCTTTCATTTGGGTCCTACTATTACTTTAAGTCGTTGTCATTCGTTGGCATTATTTCCTTATTGTTTCTGCAGCAAATTAATTTTTTACACAGGCCAGGTTGTTAACCTTGCGTTTATACTTTCTTCCTTTACCCAGACTTGAAACTGGTTCATTTCTGATTTTGTTTAGATAAAGTTTTACTCACATTCAATTATACAAAATTAAAATTACTTCATTAGTCAACTTGTAGACTACGGTGAACACGAATGCTCTGGCCTTAAGTAGAAACTCGCTATCGCACCTCAGCGCGTTGAAGCCTACGATGACCCCTGTATCGGGGTAGTTCGGACGTGTAGTTTTTGTCAGTAGGGAGGTTTACGATTAGCTCCTTCTTTTTACCGAGGTGGTCTAGCGCTACAGCGCTCGAATTAGACCTGGGCGGGCATAAATTCGAATCCTACCACTGGCCCACTAAATGCGGGCCCACTTTTGTATTCGGTAAAACATTCAAAGAAGTAAACATACATAAAAAATAAATAATAATTGTTGTTATTAGTATTCTTTAAAAGACATTTGATGTTCAACACCAGATTAATCATGCTAACATAATTTAAACATTTAAAAACAAATATAGGTCGGTAGTGATTTATATTCTGCATACTGACGTGATTGAATCTACAAAGTTCGAACAGACTAGCTCATTATGACAATATGTTTATTTATAATTAAAATACATAGCATATAATAATAATATTATTATTATTAATTCTACATGTCGTATAAATATGGGAAATAATGAAGAGGTGACCACGTCACCAACCAAAATGAAAAAAAAATGAAATGAATTCTTTATTAGCGTTCATGCACCATCTTTGCCATAATTCGTTGACAAATTTGTCCTTATTGTTTCTCTAATATTTTTGAAATTATTTCATTTCTGTAAATGCATCAAGTTTACTATTATATTACGAAATTACTATAGACTAACAAATTACATGTGATTCCTTCGTGTATGTCGCTGATAATATAGGTGGCTATTCGCATTCTCAAACGCTCACTAATTGTGTGCACTTGGTATAACCATAGCCTATTGGTTAATATTTAAAAAGCAAGAAATATAACAATAGCTTGTTTATCTACTGTATATATAGCGGTTGGTGACACAGTCATATCTTCATTATTTCTATATCTGCACAACATATAAAACAGTCGACTTCGATGGTTTGATAAGCGTAACAAACTTGGGGATAAATACCCCCACCGGTTATTATCGCCCAAAGTAGTCCAAATTGGCAAAAGTCTGCAAAAAGACAATGTGCACCTAATGAACGACACTTGAGACGTATACTGACTTTAAATGTTAATTATATCAGAGACCAGGCTGCTGGCCTTGCACCTAGGCTGGGGACTGGCTAGATTGTTCGTTTCTAATTTACGCGGAGTTAATAATAATAATAATAATAATAAGTTGTGTGCTGAAAGCTACTTCTACTGAAGTATCTAAGCCAATACCATAAATAATAATAATATCCCGAATTAAACTCCTCCAGTGATATCTATTAACTGCAAACGGTAAGCAAACAGACGCCCAATTAAGTAATTCATTTGGACGAGGGGGCTTAACATAAATAAAAGGACTGAGTCCGCATGCTACAATGACCGTCCAAATTTTCCGTTGGCCGCCTGGTCTTCTTTTCCATCCGGGTAATGGATGGGCTTCCATAGCTATCTTGGTTGCACTAGTAGAAAAATAACAAAGTTTCTTGGGTGGTAGACGGCATCTTTATAACTGCACCACTGTTCGTAAAGATTGATTAGGCAGCCTGATGTTTTTGTCAGGGTTACCTCCTTTAGCTAAATAGCTACATAAGGTATACGTATACGTTAAAAGTACCTTGGGTGTATCCTTGCACCCCATCCACTAAAACGAAAGCCCAGTTAAACTGCTATGCAGTCGATCCCTGCTGTTACTAGTCTAAATGCATGTGGGCACCTAGTCCAAGATGCACCACGTGGAGGAGGAATAGTCAGGAATATAATCATCGTTGAAAATGGAGACTTTAAAAGCATTAGTCAAATACCCAAAATCATTAACATCCTGGAAATATAACTGATAACTGCTCAATTCAAAAATCATACCATAAATACAAGCAAATAATGCAGTAGTATTTTTAGCTTGTCAAAATGTGTAAATTCTGGGTTTTTAGTCCAAGCGAGAATTTGGTAATGCTATTTGTAAAAAAGAAATCTTTTTATTGCTTTAATTATTGGTATTGCTAATGTGATGTTTAAGGGTTATTTTAGTAAAATGTTGATGTGTCTAATATGCTTAAGTAATGTGAAGAAAGTCAATCAATTTCAATGTGTTAATTTTGACAGGTCCCATTTTAGCCCCCGTATTTACTACAATCCACCAATTTTATACGCCATGAAAATACTGTTAGCTATAAAAACAGAATGCTAAATTTTCACATTTCAACAAACGTTTTTACTCAATTTTGTTTACGAATTAGGACTTGCTCTAATTGTCCATTACGAAAACGTGTGCGCATATTCCATGTTCCAACACTGCTTAAGTTTTTGGCATTAAAAATTCTGATTTGGATACGTGCAATCATTTCTTCACCGTTGTTTGCCGAAATAGAGCCCTCTTGGTTGTTTCGGTAGCATTATAGATTTTTTACAGAGGCCAGGTTGCTAACCTTGCGCGCTCAAACCCTCCTCCTTTATTCAGGCTTAGAACTGACTAAATTGAATCGTTTATGATCCAAACCAGGTCACATTGAAATACCATTAGTTAAACAAAAGCACACAATCAATATTTAAAAAAACAATACCTCTTTCCACTCAATCGATGAAACCGAATCACCTTTTTCAGATACATGTCCCAATGTTATTTTCCACACGCGAAATTTGTACATCAATTGTTCTTTAAATAAGCCAATCAAAAAATATTCTATTTGATGATCATTGTCTGTTTGACTGATAATCGATAGGGCAATATCAATAGGAGCCAAACCATTGCCAGTCATCACGTGAGATATCAGATTACAAGTCACCAACATGTCACCTTGGACTTGATCACTTTCGCCCACATTTAATTGCAATGCAATCAGGATGGGGTGACTAGAAGGGGGAAAATATGTTTTAAATTAGTTCATCTCAAACCTTGATTCATTTTACTAGACTAGGTTATATACAAAAACCAAATCAAAGATTTTAATGTTAGTTATAAAGTCTAAAGTTCCCGATTCTGTAACTCCATCATGGACAACAACGAAAGTTGGGGCGGCAAGTTCGTCTAACATGTCGAATAATTCCCTTCCACCGTTCACAGTTTTCAGAGGCGTGTAGAAATATAACAGTCCAACGACTTAGTCATTACTCTCATCCCGAATACAAACTAGTATAAATTAGAAACTACAAGTGCACAGCACTACAACTGAATGCAACTATATACACACAATACTTCGTAGATGTATCCATTCAACTATTTTGTAAAAATAGCTACTGGAAATAAAGTTCATAATCACTTACTACTTGTAATAACAAAAATCTACAACTCTTTCGTATTGCAACAAATTGTAAGTAAAAACTTTTGCTTCAAAAATAACTCATCGTCATGTCAATCCATGGTGCAACGTAAATTCTAATCATACTTTAAACAATGTTACAAACGTTTCTTCTTTTTGATTAGTGACGTGGTCACCTTTTCATTATTTTCTATATTTATACGGTATATTAAACGATCGACTTCGATGGCTTAACAGATGTAGAAGAATAACGAAGTTTCTTGGCTCGTAGACGGCATCCTTGTGATGAGCCACTGATCGCAAAGATTGATAAGGCAGTCTGATTTTTCATTATAATTATCTCCCTTAGCCCAAGGGCTACAAATGGTATACAAATATATCTTTTAAGAACCCTGGGTGTATGCTTGCATGCACAAGCAGTAGCGGAAACCCAGTGCATTCGGACACTGCGGTCATTTATCTAAATGTCTATGGGCACCTAGTCCAGGATGCACCACGTGAAGGATGAACAATTAGGAATATCACCAGCATTGGAAATTGAGACTTTATAAACATTACTCAAATCCTCAGGATCATTAGTATCCTATCCCAAAGCTATTCAATTACACAAACAAAATTCTCCATACATTTCTATGAAAATATTTCAATGGCTAATTATTATTATTTTTATGGTTATTGGCTTAGATGAGTCAATTGATAGATAAAGCTTACTCACTAGTGAAGCAAATTCAAAATACGTAATAACTATTTACATTTTTTAAAAGTATATTATAAGACTTACCTAAAACAACTAATTATGCAAATATTGTTTTGAAACATAATCAATCGAGAAATTACCATTTCTTGATCTAAATCCGTTTTGACATCAAGTAAGTCAGGAAACATATTTAAATTCAAACTGAAGGAAGTCAACAAATGTCCACTATCGCCATTCCAAATACATAGGCACCCGACCTTTGAATAAAAATATGTATTTTTGTTAGTCACTAATATTTGGTACCTATTTGTATTTATAGTATAGTTTAGGAAATGGTTATTATTTTCTTACTTTAGAAGTGATGGTCGGTTTAGTTTACTTTCTTAACAGGATCACCACCCCCAACACAAGTCTATGGGTATAAGTCAATGTAACCAGTTACATGTCAGTCAAGCGTTTTACTATTTCTACTTGTGGCAGTAATTCCATTTCATTTAAATATAACATTCAGCTGATAATAATGTAGCAAAAAACATTCGGCTTCAACTATGTATCTTTAATAAAAAGCATTTAAAAGATACATGCATATTTAAAGCATTCATTTGCTTATTGCCTTCTAACCTTAAATCATTTATTTAAAAACCCTATCGCTCTGAGTAACATAGGATAACAATATTGTTCCTTGTGACTGCACAATAAATAGTTGGCTTCAAAATTGAAATTCCATTAGGACAATTCGTCCCTCGCTTAAAACGTGTTTCGCGTAAACACATGCAATATCTTCAAACAAATAGAGATAACCATCATAATAAAACAACTTCACATAAAAATTAATACAATTATTTAAAAATAAATTCATATCAAAAGTACACAAAACTTACTCCATCAGTTGAAACCAAAATGTGACTGCGAGGAATGAAACTAACTTGAGAAACAAATCTGTCTGAGTAAAAAATAATAAATAAAATTTACGATGTGTGACCCAAACAAAAGTTTTCTATAACGTATGGTTGAACATAACGACTAACACGTATTTTTTCGTCCCGATCACCAGAGCATACAAGTTTTGTATCATCTGTAAGAGCCTATAAATAGAAAAATGTACAACGAAATAGATTCGATTTAATGCTTTAGAAATGTATAAAAATAACAAATTAAAATATACTTTAAACATAAATACTAAAATGACCTTACAATATCTGTTATCATAGAAATATTCCCATATAACAAGCGCATATTTCCACTTGACACAGTAAGTTTATACAAGTCACCAAACCTCTCACCAATTAATAGATTGTCTTCGTCTGAAGCAAAAACCAAACAAGAGATTCGTTTTGAAACCTTACTAAAAATTACTTTAAAAAAACTTACGTATCCATTATTAATGACCATTTATTGCATTCGTACTTGTATATAAATAGACGTTTGGCAGTATCACTTAACGCCAAAAAATTTCCACTTTGTGATATATTCAAAGCCACAATTAAAACATCCTCATTCACATTTTCCTCTCTATTATATAAATAATCATTACAAAATTTACTTTTTTAATTCAGGTAAATCAATTATAGTGCAAATGGAGTCTCTAAACATTAAAATTAAATACTTCATACTTTAATGAAACATTAACAAAATTTTGCTTCAATGAAAAAACAACTGTTCCGTTCCGTGCACAAAACATTTGTTGTTGCACAATTGTATTAACATCCAATATAACAGCGCAACCCCACAGTTAAACTAAATAAATTCTCAGTATTTAAATATGTATTAATAATTAAAACATTTAACGCACAAATCATTAATATATTACAGTTAATTATACATATATACAACATTCATCTATTCAAAAAACAAAACTTAATTTTTATCAGTTGCATATATAAAATGAATAAAATAACTAAAATAGATTAAAAAGATCTAAACGACCAAGTTGAAATTATAATTAATAAAATATTTTGTAGTACTGAATAAACGTTAATCTTTTACTGTATTATGTCTAAAAATGTTTTAACTTTTTAGGTATAAATAATTTTTACACAAACTAAAAAAACTAATTTTAAAAATATGCAAAACACGTTGTACAAAACGAACCAAAATCCGCGCTAAAAATACAACTATTATAAATTAAAATATTTTATAATTAAACATTTATTTAGTAATAATAATATTTTTTAATAAATTAAATATTAAAACATTAAAAAATATTTGCATTGTAACAACCAAATTAATTTAATACTAATAAAGTAATTTTAAAATATTTTATTTCTGTTTATTAATTGCACAGTGCAAGTTTTTTGAGTAAAGTAAACTATTTTTAATATTTGGTTTTGTTATTGTATCATATTTGGATTCGAAAAGAAGGATAGTCAATATCAGAAACATCAAATAAAAAAGGTGAGTAATTTAATTAAAATGAAAAAGAATGTGTTTGATGTTATTAAACATAAATTTAAAAACGTTAACAAAATATGCATAAAATATATTTTTTTAATACACAAAAATGTGTTTATTAGAAGTGCATTTATACTATATATTATAGGCTAATTTATAATTAGTTGCTAACGCTATATGTAGAAAAAAGGAGCAATAATTGTTTTAAAACAAAATTATAAAATGCATTTATTTTTATTTATTTAAAACGTATATTTTTATTAAATTTAGTATTGTTTAGAAAATTTTAGAGTTGATGGTTTTTGAATGCTGTTTCAATGTAAAGCACATTGTTTCGTTTTTTAAAAAGATGTATAATGTGTCATATAATTTTGAGTCTTGTGTACAAGGATTGGCATAAACAAATAATTAACCTAAGGTTTTTTAATAATAAACGTAGAATTAAGTAGTTTTAATTAATGTCAACACTACGTAGTAACGTCTAATTTATGTCACTTAAAATTCACGTACTTCTTTGAAAGTCACTTTATGAAAATTTTTGTACGAAAGCAGAAAATAAAAAATAAGTAGGTTTAAAAAAATAAACAATTTGTAAAATTAAACAAAATAAGTTTATTTTAACAAGAGGAAGAGTATCTGGTTTTATGTTTGATTGATAACAAAATATGCTGTGTAAAGGTATAGTTGATACTAATAATATAATTGTCATCTTACCGAAAAAATTATTATTGTTGTTTAAATACTTAGCAAAAAATATATTTTATTAATAAACATTTTAGTAAAACCAAACCGGAGACCGTATTTAATATCAGTGGCGAGAATCAGACTCATCCCCACTCAACTTTGCGTTAAGCGCTGTAGTACCAAAGCACCTCGGCACATAAAATAACACTTTTTATGTTACGTACAATAAAATAAAAAATATTAGTTAATAAAACTTATTTTATTTCATTTTATTAGTTTGTAATAATCATTTTTAAACTACAAGTTTGTACAATATAATCAATAATAACGCTCTGTTATTTCTCATTTTAGTTTATAAATAATCAAAGTCGGATGGCGTTGAACATCTTCTTGACCCTGTTAATGATTCTTGAAGAGGGCACTCTTTTAAGTTGTTTAAACCTAGAGTAGAATCCAGGCTACGTCTAAACCATTTCTCGTATAGAGTCATATCCACGTGAAATCTTCTACCTAACCACGTTGCTTTAGCTTCGTCCATTGACTCCTTCAAATCGGCGTATGATAGTCATTTTCTCCATGATTATATTTAATTCTTATATTTCTATTTATATATATAAATATATTTTCTTATATTTATATACATACCATTTTTGAGATTTATTTTTGTTGATATTTGATATTTTGAACCGAGTATTAAAAGGAGTTTCCTCTTACATAACTCGTGAATATACCTGAATACCTGAATACTATTGCTTTATTAAGCCTACTTTATAATAATAATAATAATAATAACAATAATAATAATTTTTTTTCTCACCTCAGCTACCGGTGGTGTCAGTTTCACTTTAATATTGATAGTAATAGCAATAATGTAATTAAATAATCATACTTAAAGTAAGGCACGCGTCACGCTACACGTCCATTTGAGCGTTATTCATTTTTTTCTCTTTTCTTTTTTTTAAAGATTATTGCAGTGTTTTTGCATTGTAATACGTAACTTGTTTTATTATTACTCTAGCATATTTCTAATTTTTGCTTGTTTTCCATAATTGTTCCATTATCTATCTTGATTTTGTGTTAATTAAAATTTTTTTCTGTGACGTATCCCCTTACCTCACCATCCATATTATATTTTCCCCTAAAATTTGAGACATTTTTTATTGAAAAGCCGATACAAAGAACAGAGTTATCAAAAAGTCTTTGACTTAATCAACTCGTGTACAAACCTGAAACCTGGAACTTGAAATAAAAATATTAAATAATAATAATAACAATAATAATAATAATAATAATAATACTAGTAATTATATTAGCAGTATAAATGATCAATTTACAGAAAAAAGTGTATTTATTAAAATATTTAATGATACTTTAATAATATTTTAATGATTCACTACATACATATAATTATTATTTTGACAATATAAGTAAATAAATAAATTGCACCATTTTTATAGTTACACAAACTATTTCCATTAGTTGAAATAAAACATCATAATATAAACTTATACAACAAACAAGGTTTGCCCAAGTCAACTAACTAATTTTTTGTTTTATTGTAATGTCATCTAGACGAAAATCAATTCTCTATAACCGCATTGTTTAAAATAGAATTATCTCAAGTAATATTTAGAATGCTTTTGAAATAGAGGCAATTTAAAAACATTTTTAATTTTTTAAATCTTGTCTGTTTGTTTATACGTTTTACTTTCAAAATACAGCTGTAGAAATAACAATTGATTTGTCTCCAAGCCAATAAAAACATGACCATATTGAAAATAATTTACAACAGACTGTTATTGTTTTTTAAGTCTGGTTTTAACATTAATTTAAATTTTTTCGTTTTAACCAATAATGCTACCTACATATGTAAAAAATGACGACAAATTCAATATATTGTTAATTAATGTTTCTAACTCTATTTAAAGCATTTTGTTAATAATGGAAATGTATAAATTGTATTTTTTATTTATTAAATAACGTATTTTAATTGTACATTTAGAAAAAGTATTGGCATATTGTATGTGTCTACAAGAATGGACCTTTCTGGTATTAACAATTATGTACACTAAAGATTTGACTTTTTTAGCTGTTACACCTCATTCTTTTATGAAAACTGTGTTCTTACTTTTAGTTTACAAAAATAACGTCCGCTTGTTTAAATTTTAAATTTGTGCAATACGCTTGCGTGATGACGTACTGATCAAAAGTAGCTTGTATACTGTATCTACTCATTGTTACGTTTATGTTAATTGTTTGTTTTTGCGTGATTATATATATATATAGTGTTTTTACTATTTTTGGTTGTTGTTTTAGTATGCCAGTTGTTTATTGTGCGTAAGCTTGTGTAAGTAACACTAAGCAATAATGTGTTTTTTAATTGAATAGCACTAGTTTACTTTTAGTAACAGTTTTTTGTTTTTATTTTATTTCCATTTTTGTCTTAGTTATTATTTCTAAAAATTAGTGTGTCTACTTTATTCACCTGTGGCCTACAACGCTGCAAAAAGTTGTAAAAGTTAGCATCTTCTGCACTTTGCTGAAAGTGATTTTATAAAACGTGCTTCAGACGATCCTTTGTATACTATTTACAACTTGCTAGTAGTCCGCTTGACTACAAATGTATGGACTGCAGATGCAAAATAAATCTACAGCAACTGTCCTTTGTTGACAACAACAAACTAGACGAAATCTTTGAATTACTCTCAAAAGTTAATTCTATTTCCTCAGAGATCCTTGATATAGAACCTGTATATGAGAAAGTTTGCTAACTTTATCAGTTTTGGCTTTTAAGTTTTATGGATTCCAAACTAAAACTAAACAAATTAATTTTTTTATCTATTAACTTTTTAGTACGGTAATAATAGAATTAAACTCTTTAAGAAGCCAAGTGGCCAACCTCAATTCTTTTTCCCTTGCAGCTAAATCTATTCTAAGATTTTCTTAGAAAGAGATTCTGGCTGTTACTAAGCAACACGTTAAAGATACAAAATCTTATATATATGGACATTAAAAGCAGTGTTACCAACTATAAAAATCTAGTCACTGACATTATTTCTAAATGTTGCTTTGAAGTCAAAAACTTTAAAATATGTAAATTATCCTGCTAGCGTCCTTATTCAGCTTCCCCAATCTTAGTTTCCTTTACTTTTTCTCTAATCAAAGAGGACATATTGAAGAGTTGGCTTAACCTCCGCTCCGAATACCTTAGTGTTTGCGTAACAAAAGATTTTATGCGCTTTAAACGCATAACCAAAAAGTTTATGGTTTTTAACCCCTTTAGATAAGACCATTTATATAGTTCAACTTATTCATTAAAAACTGAACGATTTTGATATACTAGAATTTTGTCTAACACTCTGGAGTTAAACTAGGATTCTCATCCTTTACTATCTCAAACAATTATTTTCTCTACTTTTACTTTCTCTTCTATAAAGGCGTATTACACTAATGCGCTACCACAAATAATTAGAAATACAAGAATTAGTAGACACAAACTTTTTATATAATATAGGGATTGAAAAAACTTGACTTACAAAAGATATACCAGATGGTAAAATATTTTTTAGCAGAATATAGCGTAGTTTTGCAAAATTGACTAATTAAGTCGCATAGAAATTCTGTGCTCCATAAACTTTTAAAAGAAGCCAAAAGTAACAAGAATATTTTGTTTTAGTTTATTAAGGATAGAAGGGCTTTTAAAACCTTATTCTGGTGTATCAGTTTTTATTACCCGGTTTGTTTTGTTTTTTCTTCATTTTAGCCAAAGACTCTTAAATTGACTAAACCCAGAGCATATTCCAGGTTAAGGCTACATTATTTCTCTCAGAGAGTTATCAGTACAGTCTGCTTTTAAAAATTGTTAATGCTCAATCTGTTATGTCACTGAAAACTTTTTATAATATTTATATTCTCTCCAATTTTACTTAATTATTTTTAGTACAACCTTTAGGTATATTGATGTTTTATTTATTTTATATGTTTGTCTAATTTTTCTTTTTTCTTTTAACATGATGATGCTGATATATTTAAACCAAAAATCAAAAAGAGCTTGTCATCCGCTCAACTCGTGAACCAACCTGCAATATGTTGTTACTTATTTAGCAAAATTCACTTATCAAAAAGGTCAGATCGTTGACCCTCCTGGCAATTGTAAACCGTCATACAAAAAAAAATTATGATCATAATTTGGACCAATGAAAATGGTTTCAATGTGAATGTGTCCATTTTCAGTGGACATGTCAATAAAATCACAACAGCCAATAGAAAATAAGCTCTTTATTATCTACTGTTGGTAAAAAAGTAGTCAGTATATTGGGATAAAATTGTTAATTTGGAAAAAATGCAATTTTATTTATTTATTAAAATTGTTAAATTATTAATTGTAAATATTTTAAAAATTATTGCAGTAACACTAAACTATTTCCTTTATCAATACGTCCTAAATAAATGACTAAAAATAAACAAATCAATGAAATTGTATAATTTAAATAAAAATATAAACGTAATTTATTAAATTTTTTAATATCTACATAAAACACAAACAAATTGAACATATTGATAATATTTCTAAGTTATAGAATAAAAAAATAATGGAAAAATAAAATCTTAAAAGTATAATTGGGATGTTCAATTAGCTTGTTATGAGGCCTTCACATTTACTGAATAATAATTCTACTTGGTTTGAGTTAACCAGGAGCACTGTTTCGCCGTTTTATCCTTGTTTGGAATCATCAGCAGTCCATACCTTTGAAGTGTCACACAAATGTGAACCAATGCTCTATCTGGTGTCAGGCCAATGCCATAAGCACTGAGCTACAGGTGGTTGAAATAGATCATGTAAATTTATTATTCACTGTATCCTCAAATGCTGTCCATAACTACAGCTAACAAGAAATTTAATTAATTATTTTAAAAATTAACTTTTGCTACACTTTAGTCACGTTTAATATAAACTTTCAACTTTTTGTTATAGAAATGCAAAATTTGACACATTAATTGTTCATTTTTCTAATTTAAAAGAATGTAACAAATTCAAAATCAAGTAACTTTTTGTTGTATTTGTAGATTGGCCTTTTGGCATTCTAGATTACTTGTGATAGATTGTGTGCCGGGATAGTTTAGCGGAATAGCGATTGATACAAACTTAGACATGGGTTTGGTTTCCCATATTATATATATATATATATATATATATATATATATATATATATGTATATATATGTATATATATATATATATATATATATGTATATATATATATATATAATACAAAACCCTTTTGCTTTAATTATAAGCATGGGACAATAAGACAACAATTACAGCAAAACAAAACAACAATAACAAAGTCTCGTTGGCATTAAATATTCTGCAAATTGAAGATTGCGCTTTCTTTCGGCTTTCGCTCAACCTTGTCATCTGGTAACTTTGTCATCCAGAAACGTTGTTGTTTACCGGAATGGCGTCATCTTTCATTGTTTCCACAACAGTATAAATTTTTACAAAGGCTAGGTTGCCAACCTCGTGCGCTCAAACCCTCTTCCTTTATCCAGGTTTGAGACTGGCTAGATTGAATCATTTCTAATCCAAACTAGGCGGAGTTGGTTTCCCATACCGATACTAAATACGCGTCCACGTTTGGATTTTCTAAAATGTCCACTTACTAAAAATGTTTTGTGTGTAAAATGATCAAAGCAATAACAATGAAAAAACAACAGTTAACAATGATTAATTTTTATCGCCGGTGTCTTAGAAGTATTTTAAAAATTACTTGGAACAATTACATTTCAAATAATGACATCATGAAAAGAATTGATTCTCGTTCACTGCATGACATCATTACAATTAGACAAAGAATATTACTTGGCCAAATTCTACATTTACCGCCTGAAAGACCAGCAAGAACGGTTTTGGAATGGTCAATTGTAAATGGTAGAAAAAAGGTTGGGGTAGATCACAGAAAACTTAGCTAAGAACTATTTGGGAAGATCTAATTAAAATAAATGTTTCATGGGGAATCAAACAAAATGTTCAAATATTTAGAAAATTTTTGTTGTCTCATGTTCTTTTTGAATTATGGGAATTTTTTGTTGTAGTTTTTTGCTGTAGTTGTTATCTTATTACCCCATGCTTATTTTAAAGCAAAAGGGTTTTGTAGTAATAAAAAATAATAATAACAATGATTGCATGTACATCATAAGTTTAAATAAATAATAAAACATTGGAGATTGTATTTGAACTATACTGTTACGCAAAACAGCTCTATTTGTTAATCTACCATTTGTAAAAACCCCTTTAAAAAATAAATTTTTCCATATAGTTATTTTTGTGCCAAGTAAACCAAGGTAGGCATAAGTTTGAATCCTATAATCAATACTAAATGTGGTTCTTTATTTGACTTTACTAAATATTCATTTGTTAAAAATTGTGTCATGTAAAGCATCCAAGTAATAAACAAATATACGTCGTATCTTTTAAAGTATAGCAGCAAATTTCAATTAATTTGATAGTTTTATAATATTAGGATGCAATTAATTTCAATGACAAATAAATGTTCTTTACTAAATTAGATAAACCTCCCCCTAGAGAAGATCAAAAATGAACCAATTTAGCCAGTTACAAACCTAAATAAAGGAGGAGGGTTTGAGCTCTGGAGTTAGCAACGCAGATTCTGTAAAAAAATTGCTATTGCGACAAAAATAAACAAAAGACATTATTCCAGTAAACAACGGGAAAAAGTGATAACACAACTACGAAAAACTTGGTTAATAATCATTCGGGAAGATCTAATTGAAAGGAATGTTTCATGGGAAGATTAAACAAAAGTGTTGACAAAATGTTTGAACACATGGAATTATTTTGTTGCCCAGTATGTTCTTTTAAATTATGGGAATTTGTTGTTGTTTTTGCTGGTACTGATATCTTGTTTCTCTATTCTTATTTTAAAGCAAAGGGGTTTTACTACTACTACTACCACTACTACTACTACTACTACTACTACTACCACCACCACTACTACTACTACTACTACTACTACTACTACTACTACTACTACTACTACTACTACTAATAATAATAATAATAATAATAATAATAATAATGATAATAATAATAATACAATAAATTAGGATTAGGTCAAAATTATAAAACTATTTAAATGTATCTGAATTGATTGTTTATTGCTTCCTACGTATCAGAATTAAGATGTTTGTGTAGGTCACACATGTTTTGTGCAACCTGATTGGTTATTGTTACAATTATTCAAAATCGATTAACACAAATGCCCAATATATATATATATATATAAAGGTTGACACAGTTGTTTTATCCCGAACTATTTTTCAAATTTTTATCATCAATTAACAATCGCTCGTTATGTTTACTCAATTATTGATTTATTCCATTTTAGTGCACCATATATTGGCATGGGGAAGCTTTAATTATTATCCATTGTATGATAATCATGATCTTAAATTGAACAAAATTACTGAGTGTGACAACTGCGATCTTTCCAAATGCCCGTCGATCACGACTTGCAACGCCGGTACCGTTCGCGATCGCTGCAATTGTTGCGACGTATGCGGACGGGAAGAAGCACAATTGTGCAACGAGAATGACGAAGCCAATCAGTCCAACGTGGTGTGGTATGGACGCTGCGGTACGGACTTGAAATGTGTCAAACGGACTGACATCGATTTGGCTAATGTCAAACCTCAAAGTATTTGTAATTGTGTAAAACCGGACAAAGTGTGCGGATCAGATGGAGTGACGTATTCTCGATGCCAAATGAACGCTGCCATTGTCAGTTCCAATAAAACCATTTACATCGCAAATGAAAAACCTTGTTTGACGAGTATGCAATCAAAAACTAAAATTTATTATTATTATTATTACCAGTAGTAGTAGTAGTAGTAGTAGTAGTAGTAGTAGTAGTGTGTGTAATGTAGTACAAAACCCCTTTGCTTTAAAATAAGAATAGAGCAACAAGATATCAGTAACAGCAAAAACAACAGCAAATTCCCATAATTTAAAAAGAACATACTGGGCAACAAAATAATTCCATGTGTTCAAACATTTTGTCAACACTTTTATCTAATCTCCCATGAAACATTCCTTTCAATTAGATCTTGCCGAATGATTATTAAACAAGTTTTTCGTAGTTGTGTTATCACTTTTTCCCCGTTGTTTACCGGAATAATGTCTTTTTGTTTATTTTGTCGCAATAACAATTTTTTACAGAATCTGCGTTGCTAACCCAGTGCTCAAACCCTCCTCCTTTATTAGGTTTGTAACTGGCTAAATTGGTTCATTTTTGATCTTCTCTAGGGGGAGGTTAGTCTAATTTAGTTTTTGTGTAGTCTACCCCAACCTTTCTTTTGGTCCAATCAATTGTCCATTCCGAAACCGTTTTTGAGGAGGGTTTGATCATTAGATTAGCAACTTGTAATAGCAATAGAATGAATCCCCACTTGAGTCAAGCACAGTAATAAAATGACAGCAAAACAAAGCCGATGGCACGGTTAAATATGAAAGCTGAGCAAAAGTCAAATTTTTAAAGTACAATTTTATGGATTAATCTTCTTACTCCATTCTCTTTACAACGAAAGGTAAATCAGCATAAAATAATAAACTTTGCACTGGGTTTACTATTACCTACAAGATAATTATTGTATGTTCTGATGAAATGCTTATTGTCCAGCGATAACCAAAGGAAGCGGTATTTGGTTTATTTTATTTATATTCATTTTTTTCTGACTTACTGTTATATACAATAACTCCGCCTAGTTTGAATGATAAATGATTCAATCTAGCCAGTCCCAAGCCTGGATAAAGGAGGAGGGTTTGAGCGCGCAAGGTTAGCAACCTGGCCTAGTGTAAAAAATGTATACTGCTACGGGAACAATCAAGAGGATGCCATTCCGGCATGCAACGGCAAAAAAGTAATTGCACGCATCTGGATGACAGAGTACACAGATGACGTGGTTGAGTGAAAGCCGAAAGAAAGCTCAATCTTCGATTTACAGAAAATAATTTTTATCAATAGTATACAGTAGATAAACAAGCTGCTGTCAAATTCAATGCAGTATAATAATAATTCGCTTTTGTAACACTATTTATTTATATGAAGCACGTCTACGCCGCACTAAAACAATGATTAAATACTATCTTAGCAGTATAAGTAAAATATTTTATAAAAACTAATACTTTATACCAATATCATTATAAAATTCTAATTTAGGTCAAAAACAAGAATATTGACATTTAAATAGATTAAACAAACAAGCAAATTAGTTGCTTAAAATAAATTATATTATAAAATATGTACACATATATAAAAGTAGATAATAAAAACTATGCATTTAAAATAATTTAGGTAATATTTATTGCTTTCTAGAATTTTGTCAAAATGTTTAATGTAGTGGTCTCTACGTATTTTAACTCAATATTGTAGAATTTGATCTTTCATTACATAATTAATTTTCTTAATTGAGAAATTTTATTTGTCAATCCATTTGCATTATATTTTAAATGATTTAAAAAATTACAATTATATTAAGGTTTGTGTTATTTGGAGGAAATTGTATAAATGTAACGTTTATTTTAGTCAAAGACCAATACATTAATTTCAAAAGTATAATAAAATTTGAGTTATCTTGTTTTAAAATTGTTCAATTATTATTATTATTATTATTATTATTATTATTATTATTATTATTATTATTATTATTATTATTATTAGTAGTAGTAGTAGTAGTAGTAGTAGTAGTAGTAGTAGTAGTAGTAGTGGTAGTAGTAGTAGTAGTAGTAGTATAACATTCAGCTTTAATATCTCACTAGAGATACAAGCAGCGTAAAACACATTTTCACCATCACTAAAAAATAAATAAATAACAAAATAAAAAAAAGTAGTGGCATAAATAATGGGAACAAAATGAAATAGAATGCTACATGTTAATAAATAAAAACATAGTCAATACAATAAACATGTGATTAAAAAAATCTAAAATTACTATACTTTGAATGAGTCATTATAAGGCACAGTTACAGTTATGCTTAGGATGTCCAAATTAGTTCAAATCAATGTGTGGCTTGAGGTTCAATTATTGGTAAATTATCCAATTTTATATTTAACGCTGGACCTCAACGTGCCACTATAATAATATTGGTATAAAATATTTACTTATATTGCTAAAATATTGTTTAACGTATGTTTTAGTACAACTTAGATGTGCTTTATATAATTAAATAGTGTCATAAAAACAACTGCATTAATTTTGACAGTAGCTTGTTCATCTACTGTTTATCAACCTTTATTTCATCCTAATATTAATATCTACTAAAACCTTGAACATTTTACATAATTTGTTAATAAATAAATTATATACATAAATATACAAAGCATGCTACACAGTTTATTGATTATCTTAATGATTTGGCTATTGCATTAAACCAATGGCTTTTATTGTAGTAAATTTTTTGAAAAACCACATTTTTGCACAAAATGATTTTAAGAATGTGTAGGAAACGCTTTTATTTTAAAAATACAAGTTAATGAATTCTAAAGATAAATATATTTTTTAAATGTACCTTTTGTTAACAACTGTAATGTACTGCATTCTAAACGTTGTTAATTTTTTTTGTTGAAAACAATAACATTCATAAATTGTCTATGTACATGAGTTCAAATCTCCTAATAAATAGGGGAATCACACACACACACACACATGTATATTGAAGTACTTTTGTAATATAACCAATGTAACATAACGTGGATGGTAGAGCACTCACCTCGAACTAGAGTGGGCATGGGTTTGATCCCCACCACTGACACCAAATGTGGGGCCTCCGTTGTTCGGCTTTGTTGAAACATATTTTCCGTAAATCATTCAAATCAGTAATAATTAACTGTCTGATTGTTATAGAATTATTGAAGGAATTCTTGTAAAAGTACAGTTATGTAACTTAAATGTCTCCGCTAGCAATATTGTTCGAAATAGGAACAATATACAATATTACATTATAAATACAATACAATTGCAATTTCTTAAATAAATGTTATTAATTATTAAAAATTATACATCAAATGTCAACGGACTTACAATGAAAGATTGGGTAAAGCAGTAATAATTAAAATATCAACTATCTGATTGCTATGCAATTATTGAAGGAATTCTTGTAAAAGCATAGTTATACAATTACAATTGTTAAAAAGTATACATCAAATGTCAACGGACTTACAATGAAAGATGGGGTGAATTTATTAAAGCATTGCGTCGAATGATTGAAGAAAATACAAAACATACAAAATGTTTCTTGTGTTACACATTACAAAATACTTGATAAACATTGTAATTTCTAGTAAGTAATTCGTTCCAATGGTACCATAATGTCTGTCTGTGTGTGTATATATTGTTTCATCATTGTGATGGCAGTAGTTAAGAGATGAGACGTACGTTTAAATGCCATCACCGGCACCAAATGCGGACTTCAGTTCGGTATCGCTAAAATTTCCATTTGTATTACATGTTTGACTTGAAAAATGGTGTATGTCAAAGATCAAAATTCCAATCGGATGTTGCCGAACCTCGTTATCATAAACATCATACTATTGTTACTTCTTTGTTTAATGAAATGGCAATGTCCTCTTGTTGTTGTTTCCTTAGCAATATTATGTTTTTAAGGAAGAAAAGTTGTTAATTTTGCACTCAAACCATCCTCCTGGCTTAACCGAACTTGAGACTGGTTATGGTGGTCTTAGTAGACATTTAATAAGGCCAAATGGAGGCGTACATTTAGTGTTACCAGTTGGACTCGAACTTATTCCCACCCAGCTACGCGTCTAGATATTTAAAAACTCAGCCGATTGCGTTATTCTATCGCACATACGATTACAACTTTGCTAATATTATTTAATTTAAAAAACCGAATTATTTTTAGATTTATCAAACTTCAAAAAACAAATATCAACACTTTTGTAGCATTTTATATTTTCTTCACAAATTATTGTTTTGCTTTTTTAAACAGATGTATAATTTTTTTTACAATTTTTTAGTGTTTATTACTATGAATGTTTTACGAAAAATATCTTTCAGCAGTGGACATTTTGATATAAGTGATTTTTAGACGATAGGTGTTTTGCAGTATATGTAGTAGGGTCTCAATAAAAAATGTATAAGAAGAAAAATCAATGCACACCTACAAATATAACAATTTATTTTTTCAAGGTCCCACGGTAACCTTGACTGCACCAACTCGAGCATTGGAAAAAGAATCCAATATCACTTTGGTTTGTGTTGCTCGCGGCTTTCCCATACCGACTGTAACGTGGTATTTCAATAAACTTCACGAACGAAAAATTCAATTGCCTGGTAAGTTGATATACCTTTTTTAAATTAAATGTGCTTTCATGTATTACATTTTTTTATTTATACCACTAAATAATAAAAAGGCATGTGCAGTTCGATTGGAATATGTTTGTTGTTTAACGAATTATCGATTATTATGTAGTCAAATGCATAGATGTACTTTTTGTCTATATATATATATCTATTATAATGTAATTGCATGCGTACGTGCGTGTCTTTTTTACAACCAAATTATTTATTTATAGAAAATTCATTTTAACCTTCAAAATACACACTTACAACTATATTTAAAAAATATGTTTGCCAATTTATATTTGCGTTAAACCGCTGATTTGTTAAACTGTGTGTTTATTGCATGACCCACACACTTATTGGCATTGAAATAAAAATAGAAAATAAGTTGATTTATTAAAATTGTTGTGGCGCAATCATTTATTCAAGTTTGTGTAATTTTATATAGATTTTAATTACAACTAACGTCCAATGGACGCTTGAATACTATTTATTTAAAACCTTCAAAAACATAAATAATTTATTTTGCAAAAATATTAATTTATTGCTTAATGACGATTAATTGGTACAAACGAGTCAGATATACAACATAGATAAGTTTTTAGTATTAGTAATAATAATAATAATAACAATAATAATAATAATAATAATAATAATAATAATAATAATAATAATAATAATAATAATAATAATAACAACAACAATAATAATAATAATAATAATAATAATAATAATAACAATAATAATAATAATAATAATAATAATAACAATAATAATAATAATAATAATAACAATAATAATAATAACAATAATAATAATAATAATGTTTTTAAAGGAGTAAAAAGCCCTTTCGCTTGAATGATAGATGTGGCTACCGCGTCAAACTGTAATTGAATAGTGCTCTCGGCATCTAAAGACTTTGTTAGGTATTCGAATGCAGAAAATTGTTGGAACCACGTTAGAATGCAAAAATGGATAGTCTTTCACAGATTGTTTTTGGAATGAATGAACGAACGTTTTATAGTCAGTCTTGTTCTATTTTCCTTTGTAAAACGATGGCAAGCGCACATATCCTTGTTATTAATATATTATTATTATTATTATTATTTTTTGTGTCGTGGTAGAAAATGTTGAAATATGTACAACGTCATTCTCAGGATAAATGATCTTTACTTGATCCATTTTGTTTTCCAAAAAATAAATAAAAATAAAAGAAACCAAATTTAAAAAGTTACATTTTTAATAAATTTTAAAAATACCATTTTTGTTTGTACAGTTATATTATAATCGTCAGATTTATTAAACAATAGTTAAAGTATTAAACCACTGCATAGTTGTTTCATCTTTGTTAACAATTATCGGTAATTTACGCGTTTTAGGTGTCACACACACTCACAACTTTACCGACGTAGCCTAACGGTACGGACTTGGACCTGCGTGGGCATGGATACGAATCCCACCACCGACCCACTGAATGCGGGCCTACGTAGGGCTTTGTTTAAATATCCACCGCTGAAAGATGCGCGTTTACCGTCAAAACATTGAAAGTAGTAAAAATAAATAAATAAATAAATCCTTTTTCAGAATTTTGATTAGCGAATCTAACAGTTGTAATATAGTTTAGCGGTACAGCGCTCAAATTTGGACCTCGGTGGGCATCGGGGTTTAAAGCCCACCATCGACCCACTAAATGCGGGTGCACGTTTGGCATTGCTAAATGTCCACTGCTGACATTCAAATTAGCAAGCATAAAAATAAATAAATAAAAAATATGAGCTAAAATAATTCTGTTATTGTAAACAATTTATTTTTTCAGATGATTTTGCCGACATAACTCTCATTTTTCGAAGTGCGAAAGAGGAATATGAAACAATATCTTATTTGCAACTGACGCATTTCAATAGCGATTATGAAGGCAATTACGAGTGCGTAGCTAAAAACAATAATGGAATGCATTTGGCATCCGCTTCACTTGTGCTTCAATAAAAGGCATCAAATACTAATGCGATCATTTATTTACTAAAAATTATTTTATTGGTCAAATTTCCAAAATTGCCATTTTACTTATTTATTTATTTATTTATTTATTTATTTATATGCAATTATGGCGTTTAAAATGCTTGACAAATTTATTTTATCAGATATTCATTCATTTACCTCTAAAATAAGTGTTTAATTGCAAATAACAGTTTACAAATTGCAAATTATTTTATTAATAAAATCAAAAACTTTAAAATTTTATTAGTGTAACAATTTGTTTATCAAAAAATTGTATGTTTAAACCTTTAAATAATATAACTTGTTTTAAATACAAATAATTTTTAATGTGTAACATTATTTTGGATAGCAACGTTTTTAAAAACGGAAAAAACGAAATCAGTGTTACGAGTAAAGTTGTAAAAGTGATGACGACGTTTTATAAGCTACAATCAGTATGACTACAAATTTTCCATCAATCTGAAGGCTAGGGGCAAAAATTTAAGACCCCTGTTATCAAAATAGAATAGGTAGACTACTGCATAAGTTTCTCTAAATGTTGACAAGGGTTTCCAACAAAACATTTAAGATGGCAACAATAAAAAAGGAAAAGTGAAATTTTGATAAAAAGATTGAGTGAAATTTGATAGGAAGTATGTTTTTTGATGTGTAATAATCTTTAAAATTGGCATGGGTTCGGATTTCACTACCGGCACTAAATGCGAGCTCACGTCCGACTTCGTTAAAATGTCTACTGTTGAAAGATGCATTTTCCGTCGAAGCATTTACAGTAGTAAAAAAAGTAAGCAAAAATAAGTAATAACAACAACAATAATAATAATAAAAGTAATAATAATAATTATTATTATTACAATTATTTTTCGTTTGCTGTTTTCTACTTAAATCTATATAAGTAGTTGAAGATAAATAATTATCCTTCGTTACTATTGATGCTTCTCATATATGCAAAATAATTCACAGATTCAATATAATGTCCACTATGTTTAATAAACAAACAATTATTTAGTTTTGTGTACAATAATTTTGTTTATTAGTAACATTGATCTCGTGTTACAGAAAACAATTGTCATATTTTGCATTATTTCTGGAGAGTTTCACTGAGTAGGCCAATATCATCTGCAAAGTCGAAATGCATTAAACTACTATACTGTCACTTGATACCGTTTGGTAAATTATTTATTTTCTAAATCATAATAAACTTGATTATTGACAAGAACAACAACAGTGATAAAAATGCATCTTTGACGTAACAATTTCAAAAACATAAATGTGACCGCCTTTCGTCAGAACACAATTTGCATCTTATCAATAAATTATTATTATTAATATTATTATTATTATTATTATTATTACCATTATTATTATTATTATTGTTATTATTATTATTATTACTATTATTATTATTATTATTATTATTATTATTATTATTATTATTATTATTATTATTATTATTATTATTATTATTATTATTATTACAAAACCCTTCTACCCTAAAAATAAGCATGAGCAATAAAACAACAGTTACACCAAAAATAACTGCAACAAAGTCCCACAATTTAAAAAGAACGTAGGTCAACAAAATAATTTTATCTGTTCGAACATTTTGACAAACGTAATTTAATTAGATGTTTCCGAATGATTTTTAGCCAAGTTTTCTGTAGTCTGCCAACCTATCTTTAACCATCTTCAATTTTGCATTTCACAACCGTTCTTACTGGTCTTTCGAGCGGTAAACGTAGAATTTGACCAAGTAATTTTTTTGTTTTATTGTAACGTAGTCATGTAGTGAACAAGAGTTAGTTCCTCGCATGATATTGTTATTTAAAATGTGATCGATGCAGGTAATTGTTAAAGTACTTCTAAGACACCGGCGATAAAAAGAATCCACCATCTTATCAATCTTGTCTGTTTCCCTTCACGTTTTATTCTCATATATTGCCGTAAGAATAATTATTGATGCGTACAAACAAAGTTTTATCTTCAGACGGATGGATGAACATGACCATATTGATTTGAGTCTATGGAAGACTGACATTGTCTTTGCAAGACTGGCTTTAACATCAATTTCGGTTTTTCTATCTTTATCAATAATACTTCACAGATATGTAAAAGAATCCACAGTACCAATATTTTGTCTACTAATTTTGATAGGCAAATAATTGTTTGACTTAATGCACAACATTTTTGTTTTTGAACAATTAATCTGTAAGCCAATACGAGAAGTAATATCAATGAGACGTGTTGTCATATTTTGCATCATTTCTGGAGCTTTACGGAGTAGACCAATATCATCTGCACAATCCAAATCTGTTAATTTGCCATGGTTCCATTTGATGCCATAAAACAAATTATTTATGGACCGAATTATAATAAAATCAATTACTAGAAGAAACAAAAACGGTGACAAAATACATTCTTGACGTACTCCTGTGACAATTTCAAATATAGCAGTATAATCACTTTTTCTTTTTAACAAACTTGAATTTTGATATAGCGAACGCATATTATTTACACACTTTAACGGTGTTCCGTTAATCTCAACAATCTTCCACAAAGATTCTTGATTACCACTGTCAAAAGTTTTTATAAAATCAATAAAATTGACTGAAAGTAATTGCTAAAATTTATGACATTGTTTGATAATGTTACGGAGAGTGAGCATTTGTTCAATACAACTTTTTCCTTTCCAAAAACTTGTTTGTTGCTTTCAAAGATGTTTATTTACCTCATTACTTAAACGGTTTAAAATTACTTTGCAAACCGTCTTATCAAGAATAGACAATAAGATTATTCCGCGCCAATTATTGCAATCGTTCAAATTTCCTTTTTTAGAATGAGTAATAATTAATCTTTGTTGCCAATTATTTAGAACTTGTACACTATGCTATATAACATTAAATAAATTATCAAACTTGCATGCTACAACATCACCTCCATCTTTGAGCATCTCTGCAGTTACCCCATCAAGTCTTCTTGCTTTATTTTTTTCAAATTTTGAATTACATGGATCACTTTAGTTATAGAAATGTTATCAATACATATTTTTGGATTTTAAATCATGTTGATATCTTTATCGTTATCAAAATCTATGACAGTATTTGGCGTGGACTGATTAAGTACGTTTTTATTATTATACTGAATCCTAATTAATTTTAAAATGTTTTGTTAGAAATATATCTGACCTATGCTTGTACGTTATATTATATTTCGATTTTTTTATATTAATATAAAGCAAATATTATTTAAATTAATTTTTATTTTTATTAAAATTATATATATATATATATATATATATATATATATATATATATATATATATATATATATATATATATAACATAAGTTGGTGGCAGAGCCACTTCTTTCTTGCGACAATGCCAGTGATCACAGTAATTAACAAGACGATTTTTGTTAGGTTTGACGCCGGTTGACGGATTCACAAACATAACCGGCTACATGTGATAAATAGTTACCTTAATATTCCTTTTAAGCATTTTGGGTGTATGCTAGCATCCATTCACTGAGCGAGAATCCAGTAAAATTCTAGCTATACTGCTGTGCACTTAGTCTCTGTTGTTATTAGTAAAATGCATGTTGGCATCTAGTCCAGAATGCACCATATAGTGAAAAACCAGTTAGAAATATCACCATTATTGAAAATCGAGACTCTATAAACATTACTCAAATCCTCAGAATCTTATTAAAAAATTGATAACAATTTTTTAGATTAAAAAATATTATTGCAATGTATATTTTATATTTCTAAAACATTCATTAATTTATTGTCATTGGTATAATTTGATGTTTATTAAAATATTTGTATAAAATAAATTTAAGTTTCGTACGCAATAATAACGTTTTTAATTGAAACATCTTGCATAGTTTGTTTTGTAATTCGGGTGCATTGATTTTTCAGTAAGAGGTTTTTACTTATTTATTACACTGATGTATTTTTGTTACCTTGAATTTGTATGCAACAAACTTAAGTAGTTTAATATTTTAAACCAATTTTATGATTTGTTAACAATAAAATCTACAACGGGCAAAAACTTTAATAAAAAATAAAAATTGTTTCAAAATACAACTTGAAGACTACGCATTAGATGCGTTGAATAGATATTTCAGTAGATGACATAATTTGTCCGTGTCAAATTTTATAAAATTATAAAGTTATTACATATATTATATTATACAAAACCCTTTTGCTTTAAGAATAAGCATGGGGCAATAAAACAACAATTACAGCAAAACAACAACAACAATAATAACAAAGTCTCGTTGGCATTAAAGATTCTGCAAATCGAAGATTGCACTTTCTTTCGGTTTTTACTCAACCTTGTCATCTGGTAACTTTGCCATCCAGATACGTTGTTGTTTGTCGAAATGGCGTCATCTTTCATTGTTTTCGCAGTAGTATAAATTTTTACAGAGGCCAGATTGCCAACCTTGCGCTCAAACCCTCCTCCTTTATCCAGACCTGGGACTGGCTAGATTGAATCATTTCTAATCCAAACTAGAGTAGAAAGACTTAAAGATTTAATATGACAAATGTTTAGAAATGGAAATAATAAAGTACGGTGCACTCTAATATATATGGGAGTGAAATGTGGAAGCGAACAGACTAGATTGATAAGATGCTGGATGATTTCATTGTCTGTGTTTTAGAACTATTTTAACAATTACATGGTGCAATCACATTTAAAATAAACAGATCATAAGAGAAACTAACTCTCGTTCACTACATGACGTGATTACAATTAAACAAAATGATTACTTGAATAAACTTTACGTTATAATGACAGAAGTTCGGAATCGACGCACTGCGACATACAGGAAGATCTGTCAAATTTCTATTAATGGAAAATTAAGTAACAAATTAAAATAAATTTTAATAAATTTATCTACAATGTATTTGGCTTACGTTTTCTACATTTAATCAATTTGGGTAATTACACAATCAAACAATTCCAATAATTAAAATGTTGGGTAACTGTTATACCAAAAACTTACGTTTTTTAGAGCATGTATCCTATGTTTGTTAAATTTTTTAACCCATTTGATTAAACTATTTGTTGTGTAAATTGTAAAATTATTATTAGTGTACTATTAACATGTTTTAAAAATATACATAATTGCATGTATGGTTCGATTTAAATGTTAAACGTGCTTGTTTGCTTTGTATTAAATTTTGTTTATACCGAGGTTAAAAAGCGAACAAATTACCGTTAATACAGGTCAAATGTTAATTGCATACTTTTCGTCAAAATCCGATACTAATCGATTAGGAATAGTGAACAACGTTGAAAACCAATTTACTCGTGTAATTATTCAAATTAAACGTTGATAAACATACAAGATACATTGTATTCAATTTATTAAATAAAAAATATATGATAAGAATAACTTGTTCAAATACAATATTAATATACTTTAAAAAATGAAGTAAGAACTTAAAGGTAATAAAAATAAAAAAAATAAAAAAATAAAAACAATTAAAAAGGGTAATGTGGTTATACAGGATACAGGATAATTCACGAGATTAGTAGGAGAAACTCCTTTTAATCCTCGGTTCTGATTTATTAATATATCTGGGGGAGGGAAAAGAATAAAACTGGGGAAATATAAATAAAAGCTAAATAAAATTAAGGAGGACATGCTTATCATAGGCTTGCTTAAAAGAATCTAGAGAAGGGGCTAAAATAATATGGAATGGCAAATTATTCCAAGCAGAAATGACCCTATGGGAGAAATAACAACTACGGAGACGAGTACAAGCTCTAGGCTTATAAAACTTATACTTATGATCCCTTAACATTTTCTGTAAGGGAACGAAAAAAGATGCACTACGCCCGGAATGAACTAATTGATAAACTAAAATAAGGTCGCTTCGGAGTCTTCTATCTGATAACGGAAAAAGCTTTAACCCTTTTTAGCCGATTTATATGATCAACATTATGTAGAATCTTAGGTATTTTAGAAGCTTTTCTTTAAACCTGATCAAGTTTAAGAATGTCTCGTTTAAAGATAGGGGAAGTAACTTGAATACAATATTTAAGATGTGGCCTAATATAGAGCATATATAAAAGACGTGTACAACTGATGGAAACATTCCCAAAAGAACGCTTAAAGAAGTTGATTAACCTAAAACCCTTTGCGCGGCAAGAGTATAATGGGCAGAGAAATAAAGGGAGAAAGAGAAAGTTACACCTAAATCTTTAATAGATAGTACCGTTGTAATAAGAGAGTCATTTAAAGGAAATGCTCTAAAAGTGTTTCCCGAAGGTTTACCAAAGCTAATATGCTTACATTTTGAGAGATTGAGAGGGAGCGAGTTTATAGTGGCCCATCTTGAATGTTAAAAATATCTTGTTGTAGAACCTCAGGGCTGGACCCCCATATCTTAACATCATCTGCATAGAACAGGATGTCCGACTTAACTACCCCAGGCAAATCATTAATAAAAATAATAAAGAGTAATGGGCCAAGGACAGAGCCTTCTGGGACCCCTGAGGAGATCGGACAGGGACTGGATAAATCACTGCCTAACCTAACTTTAAAATTCCTACAATGAAGGTCATCTTTAATCCAGTTGTACAAAGGCCCTACAATACCAAAAGACTTTAACTTAAACAATAATAAATTATGTGAGACTTTGTCAAAAGCCTTGGCAAAGTCGAAGTAAATAGCGTCAACAGAAGAAGAGTGCTCAAGTAACAAAGTAAGGCTATCTGAATAATATAATAAATTAGTAAGACAAGAACGATGAGGTAGAAAACCGTGCTGAGAAAAACTGATAAGATTATTATTAAAAATAAAATCAATAAGTAATCTTTCAAGGATCTTGCTAGGGGTGGAAAGGATACTGATAGGTCTATAACTATCAGAAACCAGCCTATCACCTGACTTATAAATGGGCCTAATATAGGCTAGTTTCCAAATAAGAAGAAGACGTCTACTGTGAAGGGAAAGGGAGAAAAGTTGAGAAAGAACAGGGGCTAATATATTTGAGCATTTTTTAAGGACCTTAGGGTAGATACTATTAGGGCCACAGGAGGAGGAATTCAGCTTATATAATTGCTTAAAAACCTGTTCAGTACTAAAAAATGGGGAAGAGATGGAGATACTAGAGCACTGTAGTAAAGACGGGGTATTAGGGATAGTAAAGTGAAAAACCAAATTGAAATAATTGCTAAAAAGATTACAAGCTTTATTCCTTGGGAGTGTGGATCCATCATCCCCTTCAAAGAAGGAAAAAAATATTAGAAAACCTTTTGTTTTTGATGAACTTAAATAGAATACTCTTGTTAGATTTGGCATTGTGTAAAAGCTTACTAAGTTGATTCATCCTAAAAGCTCTAATCGCATCGATACATTCATTCCGAAGGATAGAAAATTTACGATAAAAGCTAGGGAGACCAGAGATTTTCCAAAGCTTGAACGCCTTCCTACGTTTGAACAGACAACGAATGATTTGTCTTGGAAACTTAGGTTGAATATGCCCAAATACCTTAAAAGGGACAAACTTCCGGGTAGCTTCCTGAATGATATTGACAAAGTGAGTGTAGGCAGCATCAATATCATCATTATCAAAAAAATCCCACTTGAAGTTAGCAAGATAGGACCTCATACCTGTGAAATCAGCTTTCCTAAAATCAGGAACAGGAGCACTAATAGAATTGGAAACAAAATTAGGAGAATAAGGGACAAATACATCAAAAGAGAGAACAAAATGATCACTTTTTCCTAAGGGAGGTAGATAGGAGATAGAGTCAACCGTTAACGGATATTGAGTGAAGACTAAATCCAAACAAGATGAAAAAGATCCCGGTCTAAATCTAGTGGGGGATAAAATATGCAGGGTGAAAGAGTGTTCAATACTAAAGTTTAATAAATTAGAATCAAATGTTAGGAGTGTTGAAATTACCCATGATTATGAAGTGCTCAAAAGGTAAATTAGTTAAAGAATGGAGTTTTTGTATAAAACTCCATCAGATTGCGAGGAGAGGGACGGAGGGCGGTATAGAATGGAACAAAGAATTGATACCTTAGAAGAAAGATGGATAGAAACATAAATATGTCCATAATTTGGTAGAGAACAAACGGAGAAGTTGAAATCTTGATTGATATAAAAAAGCAACCCCCACATCTACCTTTCCCAGAATCAAGGCGCACTAGATTGTACCCAAAAAGAGCTAATTCACTATCTAAGATATCATCAGTAAGCCAAGTCTCAGTGATACCTATAAGAAGGGGAGCACAATCAGAGACTAATGCCTGGACTTTAAGTAATTTATTCCCCAAGCTTGAAGCATTGGTATAAAACATTTTTAAAGAAGTTAGAGGGTTAGAAGAGGGGCAAATTGTTTTAGCCGAAACATTGCAGGGATTTGAGGGTGACTCCGAGGCGCATAAGGAAAATCCTGACGACCCAAATTAAAAGAGTCATGCATTAGTTTAAGTGGGGTTAATTTAACTATAGGTACTGATAAGTTATCATAAAACGGGTTTTTAAGTTTCAAAGTTTCACGCTTTGAATGCGAGAGATCTTTGGTCAATTTAATACCAGGGAACTGGGAACGGATGGACCTCCAATTGTAGATGATATTCTCCACGACCTCAGTAGAATTACAGGATACTACAATTGGAGGAAAAGGATGATGTAATTTACAGGAGATCCGAGAGATTTTAAAATTTGAGAAAGCAGGAGAGCACTTTTTCAAAATGTTAGTAACAACCTCCCTAAAATTAAGAACCGAATCAGATATACCTTTGACAATAACATTAGAGGCCCTTCTAGCATCAATGGCGAGCTGCTTAGCAACAGAAAGAATTTCCTCCTGGGAGAGTCTAACTGTTGCTTGAGCCACAGGGGAAGATACAGATAACTTAGCTACAGACTTTTTTAGCCTATTAAGCTCTTCTAAAATAATGTTTGAAAAATTTTCCAATTTTTCATCCCGACCCTGTAAATTAGATATGGCAACATTCAGTTTAGAGATGTCAGAACTATTATTGGTAGTGGAGGCAAGAATAGCATCTAGTTTAGGCAAAAGATTAACATTTTGAGAACAAAGTTCATTTTTATTGGAAATTCCTTCTAAAAGAAGATGTTTTTCTAATTCTATTTCACCCAGACAGTTCCGGCAAATAAAATCTAAGCTAGAGTTAGCAAATCTCAGGTAGTTAAAGGATGTAAGACCGGAACAAATTTCATGAAACCAATTCTCACAGTGTATACAGAAAATTCCACTTTTCACTTTCTTCCTGCAACCTCTAAAACCACAGGCATCAATTTTAGATGCACACATGCTTGTATAAAACAGGAGATAACTGGTAAAGAAAAGGAAAATATAGTAACAAAATATCACAAAGCAAACGCTAAGTGACAATTTTTAAAAGAGGTAAAAACGAGAAGTTAAAATAAAAATCAAATATGATTTATACAAATCTTAAACCAAAATCCAATTGTACAACAATTTGCACAATTGAATACACTAAAAAACCAAAAACAATAACAAAAATTTTTCAAATCGTGCCAAAATAAAAAAATGGGCTGACACCAATTACTCAAAGAACACAAGCAACAACAATATACCAAAAACAAATTACAATAAAAACAAACAGAAATAAAACAAAACAACACAAATGACACGTAATACAACGAGTAAGCGCAAAACAACTAGCAACTTTTGATCAACACGTCACGCAAGCGTATAGCAGATATAAAGAAGTTTAAGGAGGGGACATTGGCAATGTGAGACAGGACATTTCATACCGTAATAACTGTGTGAAAAATGATAAAATTTTAGTTTTTAATTTTGAAGAGGGTGGCTCCTGAGAAAATTATAAGCCATTCTGAAATATCATTATTTTATAAATCTTATTTTAAAAAACATGACAGTTGTGAATTGTAAATTTAATAATAATTGTAAATTTTTATTAATAAAAATTATTATTAAATTAAAAAAAATTATTTTAAAAATTATTTTATAAATAAGTAATGTAAAAATATTAACATTTTTTAGGTTAACTTAATATATATTAACCTTGGTTGCTTTTCAAAGCCTATGATTTTTTGAAATGGATATAACCAAATATAAAGTTGCATTTAGTTTATGTGAACTTTATTTTGATGCATTTAGAACTCAAAAAATTTTAAATAGCTTAAATTTATTTTCAGGTTTGTTATATATTAATTGCATGTATTTTTAATTAAGTATACAAGTTGATAATTTTTGTATATCTACTGATATAGATTAAAAAAAATTAAACTTTATTTTAAAAATATTTTTATTTTTTGTTAATAAGTTAATAGTGTTTTTACAAAGTGATTTTTAATTAGTTATTTCTTAATTTTTGTTAAAAAATTGTTATTACAATACTGAGGTACTTTAATTATTTTTAAAGATACACACTATATTTAAGTTAATAAAATTTGAGTTACGTTTTTTAGAGATTATTACGGTGCTATCACATTGTAATATAAATATTGTTATACTTATGAGTATTGGTTGTTATATTTATTATAATATTTATTCTTTCTATGCTATATCCACTTCGTACGTTTCAAATAACTATTTTAAAAGTCCTCTTTTTATATTTCTACTTTCTTATAATATTTAAGAAACCGTTTGAATTGAGGATTAAAATGGATTTCTTTTACCCAATTTGCGTACCACGTTAAAATGTGCTTTACTTAGCATGCAATGCATTATTTTCTTCACTTTGCCAGTGTTACACAATTTCTATACACTAATTGATGTTACTTAAAAATTATAATTATTTTGTTTTAATACAGAATTATTCTTGTCACTTGATATTTTCCAAATTGAATATGATCACGTTTTAAAAATAAAATTAATAACATATTATATAATCATTGGTTGGATTTCTGAATTTGCCGGATTATTTCGTGAACAAGTGAATGAGGTTAATCATGAATTTATACTTAAAATTAACGAAATTATTACTAAATCCTTTGATTATTTAACAAATCTTATTCAAAATTTTACAAGTTTAAATAATGAATGTAAACCGATTTGTAAATCGATTTCAGATCAGCTTAAACTTATTAAAGTAAGTTGAAAATGTTGAAATAATTATGAATATTTTTATGTACTTTATTTTTTACACAATTTTTATTGTTAATTTATAAAACGTCATATTGTTACATGACGTTCAAGGATAGATTTTAATTTTTGATTTATGGTTTACATGCTCAATGTTCTAACCCCTGCTTTGTTCCGGATAAATTAACTGATTGTGATTTACCGGTCTATTGGTAGTTGATGAAGATACTAGAAGTTGTAGTTTAGTTAGATGAAAAGCATTTAACAGGATATTGAACATTAAGTTCAAACGTTTAATTTTGTGTACATTAGGCAGTATTTTTGTAAATTTATTATTTTTTTTAGCAAAAATGTAGGTCTGTACAAAGGTAGGCTTGTGAACTTTTTTATTAGCACGAACTTAGGATAGATTACGAGAGTTTCTAGATACCTGTAGTGTTGTTTTTTTAATTGGGATTGAAAACGAAAGTGTTAAGAAATTTATTTTATGAACAAGTAGTTGTATTTATGATTCAATTAGCTTTTAGTAATTTAATTTTATTAGCTATTAACATTAGTATAAATGACGTTACAAACTAGCCATTTCTTTTTTTATTTTTACTACTTCGAATGTTTGATGAGAAACATCTTTTAGCAGTGGAAAGTTTAGAGAAGCTGAACGTGGGCCTCGCATTTAGTGTCGGTGGTGGGATTTGAACCGATGCCTATCCAGGCCCAAGTCGAGCTTTGTACTGTTAGACCACTCCGGAAAATTGTTGTTAGTCTGGTTTCTAGTCTTCTCGTGAATTAAATAGGTGTGTTTTATTGTCTATTGTTGTTTAAAAAATGAGTTTAAATTGGAAAAGATCAACTTTAAGTATGTGATTTTTATTTTTTGTGTCCACGTTAATGATTGATATATAAATATTTGCACACTATATTTGCACACTATTAACCATAGTGTCCCCTAAATAATAACATGCCTTTTTACACATATCATATTGAATATGACTTTTAAATATACGTTGATTTTTGAGTTTTTTTTTAGCTTATGTAATTTAACCTTACTTTACTTATTTATTTTGGACTGATGTCACACACTGCTAATTGTATTGTATTTTTATAATTGTACATATTTTTTGTGTGCTGAAAGCTACTTCTACTGAAATATCTAAGCCAATAACCATAAATAAATAATAATAAATAATAAATAAAATAAATACTACAATCAAACGTTAGTGGCAAAGTCACATCTTCATTAATTCCAAGTTCGCATAGCATTTGGAATACTTCCTTTCCATGGTTCACGGTTTTCGGAGGCGTGCAGGGATATTTCAGTTTATCGACATAACCATTGTTTTTAAGGTAAAGTCACGGTCAGGATAGTTTGAAGATCGTTTCAAACAGCATCCGTCCAAGTACGTTTCTGACCACCTTTCCTCTTCCAATCGGCATTTGGACACATCAAGGTTACGATACATGAGATTGCACAGGATTTCTACGAAGAACGTGTTCAAACCAGCTCAATCTTCGTTGTCATTGTGTCACAAAAGCGAATGAATTAGACTGCATTGATTTTGACCGCAGCTTGTTTATCTACTATATATATATATATATATATATATATATATATATATATATATATATATATATATATATTCGGAATTTTATCTATTGTTCACAATACTTAGTAATCGCAATTAAAACCATACTTAATATTATGTTTTCAGCGCGTTGTTTCCAAAAATGACCGAAGCTGGATTGACTATTGCAAAAAGCTTTTGTCGACACGTGACAACCTAATTGACAAGATGAAAGTTCCCCACTTTATGTCACTGGTATGTTTGAATTATAAAAATATGTCACAAATAGTCACAAACCGATATGCTTAGCAAAAATTTATCACCACAGTCCGAGTAGGTTTTCTTTTAATTGAATTGAATTGAATTTTTCTGTGTGGTTGGTGAAATAATTACTATTTTATTATTTCTATCTTTGCACGGCATATTAAAACGATCGAGTTTGATCTTGAAGATTTGAATAATGCTTGTAAAGTCTCATTTTTTTTTCAATGATGATGATATTCCTTACTGTTCCTCCTCCAAATGGTGCATTTTGGACTAGGCATTCACATGCATCTAGACTAACAACATTAAGGACTGAGTGCACAGCGGTATAACTGGGATTTCGCTTTAGGGGATGAGTGCACGAATACACCGATGGTACTCAAAATGTATTTGAATATATATATACCATATGTAGGCATTGGGCTAAGGAAGATAATCTTAATAAAAAATCTGACTGTTTGGTCAATCTTTTTGTAAACATTATCCCTAACCCTGGGTGTATACTTGTACCCACTTCCCGTAGCAGAATTTTCATTCATTCATTCATTTGGTTGGTGACGTGGTCACCTCTTCATTATTTCCCATATTTATACGACATATAGAACGATCGATTTCGATGGCTTGACAAGCGTAGACAAACGTGGAAGAATAACAAAGTTTCTTGGCTGGTAGACGGCATCCTTGTGACGTCGCCACTGTTCGCAAAGATTAACGAGACCGCCTGATTTTTTTGTCAGAGTTATCTCCCTTAGCCCAAGGGCTACATATGATATACGTATACATTTAAATACCTTTTAAGTATCCTGGGTGTATGTTTGCACACACCCGCCGTAGCGGAAGCCCAGTTATACCGCTGTGCACTCGGACCCTGCTGTTATTAGTCTAGATGCCTATGGGCACCCAGCTCAGGATGCACTAGGTGAACAGTTAGAAATATCGTCATCATTGGAAATGGAGACTTTATAAGCAATACTCAAATCCTTAGGATCATTAGCATCCTAATAATTGAATTGAACTGTTCAATTTAAATTAGTATTTTAGACAAACAAGTATGTTTTCACGAATTACACACTCATATAGCCAACGGATTGGATTTGGACGAAAATAGTCCGCAAAACGTGCCTCATTTGAGGAACGATGCACATATAACTACGGTCAATTCAAACGTGTATGCTTGCGCTGTTGATCATAGCAACGTGATGGAAGTAATTAAAGAAATACACGATCAGTTTTTGGTATGTTTTTATTGTATTTGGAAAGTGCAATTTGATTTTGTAAACATTAATTATTATTTTGTTATTTCAATGCCCTTTCGCTGCTAAATAGTCGTGGGGTAGAAACATTAAGCCTTAAAAGCATGGAAGGTCCTGTATGCTGAAGATTCAAATTTTATTCCGATTTAGTTGAACTTTGTCAGCGAGGATTAGATAAATGCCGTAGTTTTATGGAATTATGCTTCCTTGTTGCTTCTTTTGCAGTATTTTTTAGAACTTTGCTGTTTAACCCTTCTCCCTCAATCGCATTTGGGAACGGCGACAGTAGAGTTATTTTGTGAAAAAAATTGACTAATGTTGCATTTTTATGGCAAGTTATAATGATTAATTATACGCAAAATTTGCTGAATTCTTAAAAGTTCATATTGGAAGTAATGTGCCAGAGTGAAGAAGGTGGATAGAGTATTCCATTAACTGTGCTAGCTTAACAGAGGAAGGGTGTTTTAGAACCACATCGTGTGTATACTCTTCTTATTCTGAAAATAAATTTAATATTTCATTTATCAGTATTTCTACATTTGTAAAGCATATTAAACGATTGACTTCAGTGTTTTAATAAGCGTAACAAACGTAGGACAATAGCAAAGTTTATTGGCTGGTTTTCACTGGACTCCCGCTTAGTGAATGGATACATCCTAGGTGCTTAGATGGTATTTCAAGGTATCCATTCACCACATGTAGCCGGCTAGGCTAAGGGAATTCACCCTGATAGAAAATCAGGCTTCAGGTCTTTTTCCTGTGCAACCTAAAATAAAACTTTGTTCAAACAGAAAATATGTGATAGAATCAGCAGCAGAAACCCCCAAGGCACTTGATTTCCTAAATTTGTCTTGGGAAGGACCGAAATTGATGGGTTTGCATGGGAGAGTTAACAAGACTTTACCCTTGTTAACTAATAATGAAGAACCTGACTTAAAGTCATCAAGGAGCGAACGGTTTTACTCTGATGGTTCTCATGGATCCGTCAACCTGCGTCATCCCTCCCGTGTCTGTGCATGCTTGACCTATCTGCCCAAGTGGTTGGCTACACCTGGTCCAAAATGCGTCACGTGAAGGTGACAGTCAGGAATATCACCATTATTGGAAATTTACCTTGTATAATCAGTGCTCAAAGCATCAAGATTATTAACATCTCACATTTTATTCATTGTTTAAGACACGGTTTAGTCGAACAGATGCGCGCGCGCGCTCTCTCCCTTTTTGAACTGGAATTGATAATCCAAAAATTATAAGAATTTAGCAAAACAATTACGTAATGATTTAGCCTTATCATTTACTAAACTGACTACGCAATCTATAGTGTAAAGCTTCATATTTTATTGAGTTACTATATAGCTGTTGATTTAGGGTTATGAACCTTGAAAATGGAAATAATTTTGGAAGTTTTTTATGAGTTTGAAAAGATTGGTAGGCTGTTTAATTGATCAATAATATTGCTTGAGTATCATTATATCTAATGCTAGTGATCCTGATGATTTGAGTAAGTCTCAATTTTCAATGGTGGTGACATTCCTGACTAATCCTCCTCCACGTGGTGCATCCTGGACTAGGTGCCAACAGGCATCTACACTGATAACATCAGACACCGAGTGCACAGCGATATAACTGGGCTTCCGCTACAGCTGGTGGGTGCAAACATACACTTTGGGTATTTAAAAGTATATGCATACTATATGTAGCGCTTAGACTAAGGGATATAACCCTGACAAAAATCAGGCAGCCTCATCACTGATACCGTCTACCAGTCAACAAACTTCGTTATTTTTCTTTGTTCCGTTTATCAAGTCACTGAAGTTAATCGTTTATTATGGTGTACAAATATAGGATGAATGTATGAATATCTGATTCGTTATGTTCATATTGTGTATTATTTTCAACAGCATTTAGATTGAAGTAATGTGGGTATGAGTAACGGAATTAGTGTATTTTTATTCCCATTAGAATGGCCAACTCATGGCAGCCAATAAATCACCGGTTAGATTGGACGAAAGTGACGCGTCTAGCTTGTCAACAGCAAAAAAATTGATTTTCCACTTGGTTTCTTTTCGTGTTGCATGGAGCGTCCTTTCGTCGTTCAATCTGCCCAATCGTCCAAGTGACGACGTGTCTCAAGATGGCAAGGTCACCGATACAACTGTCGCGACGGTGAACAGCAGTGGAAAGAAAAAGAAGGTTGACAGAACGACGAAAAATTCGAATCGCGATAAATTAGCAACCGAACTGGATGCATCTGGACTAGCAGGTAATGTGTTGTTGATGATGCTGAACAATTGTTCATGTAAGACATACGACCAGCACGAAAAGTATAAATTATAAATTATACAAACAGTTAATTAAATATTGTTGTTTGTAAATTTCATGATAAACAAGTGGGAAATTTACTATTGTCTAGTACGAGATTGTTTATTTTTATACAATTACTTATATCACTTTAATAACTTTCAGTTCATTATTTATTTATTTTCCTAGTACCAAAAAGTGAATTTATGTTAAGCACCTATATTAATATTATTACTATGATTACTATTAATAATAATAATAATAATAAGAAAAATAATAATTAATAATAATAAAAATAATAATTAATAATAATAATAATAATAATAATAATAATAATAATAATAATAATAATAATAATAATAATAATAATAATAATAATAATAATAATAATAATAATAATAATAATAATAATAATAATAATAATAATAATAATAATAATAATAATAATAATAATAATAATAATAATAATAATAATAATAATAATAATAATAATAATAATAATAATAATAATAATAATAATAATAATAATAATAATAATAATAATAATAATAATAATAATAATAATAATAATAATAATAATAATAATAATAATAATAATAATAATAATAATAATAATAATAATAATAATAATAATAATAATAATAATAATAATAATAATAATAATAATAATAATAATAATAATAATAATAATAATAATAATAATAATAATAATAATAATAATAATAATAATAATAATAATAATAATAATAATAATAATAATAATAATAATAATAATAATAATAATAATAATAATAATAATAATAATAATAATAATAATAATAATAATAATAATAATAATAATAATAATAATAATAATAATAATAATAATAATAATAATAATAATAAGAAGAAGAAGAAGAAGAAGAAGAAAAATAATAATTAATAATAATAAAAATAATAATTAATAATAATAAAAATAATAATTAATAATAATAATAGTAATAATAATAAATAATAATTAATAATAATAATAATGATAATAATAATAATAATAATTCTTAATTAATGATTAATACAAGTATACAATGTTGTGCAAATCTGAACCAAACGAGTGCGGTGAGACTCACACTTATGCTCAGTCATCTTCGAGTCTAGCACACGTATGTTCTAAATGTATCTTTGTTGGAGCATTGAAGTTTGGAATAATAATTATTATTGTTAAAAACAATAGCGATAAAAGTTGGTGAAAGAGACACCCTTTTTATTAGTTCCCATTTCACATAGCATTTTGAATTCCTGTACGATAAGGTTATCGGATACGAATTGAATTTGGAAGAATAAATGAATTTTATTTGTTAAAAGACCGCTTTTCTGTTCACAGGAGTTGACGAGGCGATCTTCTTCGGGGAAATTTGGGGTTGACACCGGTGGCGTGCACAAATTCAGCGTGCGTTAGTTTCTCAAATGCCTTGATAGCATTTTCTACATTATCCCAACAATCATACTCGACAAGTGACCACGCGGGTTGAGTATCATCAGCGATAGTAAAATGACGTGGAAACGAAAATTTTGTCAATATATACCTCCTAAACAATTTCATAAACCAATCAAAACAAACAGCCAATGAAGTGTGACCTTCAACATTCTATGCCCACTTGATATACCATTGCATACTTCCATAATAAACCATTGATGACTGTCATCACATATCCTTTTTAGGCATCGTGTGTGTATACTATCACTCATTTACTGAGTGGATGTTCAGTGAATGCCTAGTTATACCGCTGTGCACTCGGTATCTGCTGTTATTAGTCTAGAATGCAACATGTGGAGGAGGAATAGTTAGGAATATTACCATTATTGAGCTGTGGTATTTTTACTGAAATCATCAAGATCATTAGCATCCTGAATCAATGCGTTTCGTGTTAGTCATTCCAAGTAGTAACAAGTCAATTAAATATGTGCATTACTTGAAGAAGAACATTTTGATTATTTATTCTCAATGCAATACGTTTTGATATTAAAATAGATTTAATTTCGTCAGGTGACTCACTATCGACTGCATCACCACGATCGTTAGTCAATAGTAAGAAAAAGAAAATGGCTGTCCGTTTGTTAGATCGCCGACGGTTGGCAATGTTTGATGGACCCGATGAAGAAACACCGCCGCCAACGCCTCGCACTCGAAGTAGTATGTTTGAGTAGTGTTGCATATATTTTTGCATGTGCATAGTCAATTGAGTATTATTTAAACTGCACGTAAGAAGTAAATTTTTGACTAATGCTTTTCAACACGCATGCCATTTAAAGTTTACTTAAAACGATGTTTTTAGAGGTAGAATAGGTTGGCGGTAAAACACTTCACATTGACGAAGGATGGGAATTTTGGTTCTATGGATATTTTCATTCATTTATTGTAGTTTATACGGCATATTAAACGATCGACTTCGATGGCTTAGTCATCGTAACACATGTAGAAGAATAACGAAGGTTCTTGGCTAATAAACAGCATCCTTGTAATGGCGCCACCGTTTGCCCAAAGGATACAGTAGACAACGTATGTCATTCTAAGATACCTTCTAAGTAATCTGGATGTATGTTTGGACCTATTCACCTAAGTGGCTCAATTATTCTACTGTACATCCGGTCCCTGATGTTATTAGTCTAGATGTCTATGGGCACCTAGTCTAGGATGCACCACGTGGAGGACAATCGGTCAGGAATATCACCATCATTGGGAAAAAAAATTCCAATGTTAATGGTAACCCACTTCCTGTAGTTGATGAATTTACGTACCGAGGCTCGGTCATAGATAATAAAGGATCCAGCTCTTCAAAGATTCGGCGTCGTATTCACCTCTCTGCTGCAGTCTTTGTGCGTTTTAGCAAACCTTTACGGAACAAAAATAATATTTCTATTGAAACCAAGATTAGAATATATAAGAGTTTAATGCGTTCCATTCTACTTTATGCATGCAAATCTTAAACTCTCACCCAAGTGGACATACAAAAGCTTGTTCATTTTGAGCAAACCTGTTTAAGATCCATATGGTTTCGCTCGTTGTCTTCTATTGAACGCACTCGTTTAATAACTGATAAAATATTTTGACCATTCACAGATATTTGTAAGTCATTTAACATTTATTGGCCATGCTTTACGTAGATTACCCACTCATCTAGCCAGAATAGCTGTGGAAGCCCATCCATTATCTGGATGAAATAGAAGGCCAGGCGGTCAACGGAAAATTTGGACGGCCATTGTAGCAAGCGAACTCAATCCTTTTATTTATGCTAAGCCCCTCGTCCAAATGAATTTTTTAAGTGGGTGTCCGTTTGTTTACCCTATACAGCCAACAGAGATCATTGGAGAGGTTTAACTTGATATGTAATTAACATTTAATGTTAGCACACCTCAAGTGTCGTTCATTAAGTGCCTACATTTTGGTATTTGAACTACCCTGAGTGATAATAACCGGTGAGGGATGTTTATCTTCAATGATCATGACCATGATGATCATCATTGGAAATGGAGACTTTATAAGCCTAACTCAAATTGTCAGGATGCTAATGATCCTGATGATTTGAAAATTAGAGACCAACTTTTACAATAATTGCAAAATCAAACAAAAAATTTAGTTCGAAACAAGCCCCATACATCCGTCCAACCATAAAGTGTATCATATTAAAGTTAGGAAGTAGTTGTACTAGTAATGCAGTGTCGGTAGTTGAGTTGAAAACAAAACAGCGAAATAAATTCAACTACATAAACCGGAACACTTTCGATAGTGCAAAGATTGAAAAAACACTCATCGATATTGAGAAAACACACAAACAGTTTATTCTTGGGATGCTAATGATCCTGAGGATTTGAGTATTGCTTATAAAGTCTCAATTTCCAATGATGGTGATATTCCTGACTGTTAATCCTCCTCGTGGTGCATCCTGGACTAGGTGCCCCTAGGCATCTAGACTAATAACAGCAGGGTCCGAGTGCACAGCGGTATAACTGGGCTTCCGCTACGGCGGGTGGGTGCGAACATACACCCAGGATACTTAAAAGGTATCTTAAGGTATACGTATATCATATGTAGCCCTTGGGCTAAGGGAGATAACCCTGACAAAAAATCAGGCGGCCTCATCAATCTTTGCGAACAGTGGCGACGTCACAAGGATGCCGTCTACCAGCCAAGAAACTTTGTTATTCTTCCACGTTTGTCTACGCTTGTCAAGCCATCGAAATTGATCGTGCTACATGTCGTATAAATATGGGAAATAATGAAGAGGTGACCACGTCACCAACCAAAGTGAATGAATGAATGATTTTATTCTTGATATTTCTGAGTTGGTTGGCAATCTTGCTCAATGTAGTCTAGCGGCGGTACAGCGTTCGACTTGGATCTGGGTTCGAATCCCACCCCACCGGCCCACTAAATGTGGGCCCACGTTTGGCTTCGCTAAAATGTCTACTGATGGAAGATGTGTTTCGCATTCAAAATCGTAAAAATAAGTAACTATGGAATACATTCATTCATTTTTTCATTTTGGTTGGTGACGTGGTCACCTCTTCATTATTTCCCATATTTATACGACATGTAGAACGATCGATTTCGATGGCTTGACAAGCGTAGACAAACATGGAAGAATAACAAAGTTTATTGGCTGGTAGACGGCATCCTTGCGACGTCGCCACTGTTCGCAAAGATTGACGAGGCCGCCTGATTTTTTGTCAGGGTTATCTCCCTTAGCCCAAGGGCTACATATGTTATACGTATACATTTAGATACCTTTTAAGTATCCTGGGTGTATGTTCGCACCCACCCGCCGTAGCGGAAGCCCAGTTATACCGCTGTGCACTGACCCTGCTGTTATTAGTCTAGATGCCTGTTGGCACCTAGTCCAGGATGCACCACGTAGAGGACTAACAGTCAGGAATATCACCATCATTGGAAATTGAGACTTTATAAGCATTACTCAAATCCTCAGGATCATTAGCATCCCAATATGGAATGCAATAATTGTTTTATCCTGAATGTGAATGAATATTCTTTTAGTTTTTCTTAATACAATCATTTTGTTGCGATCAATATGCAGCGGGTGGATGATTGTCCTCTACTATTTTTTTCAATATTAGCTACATTATTTCTTAAAATACCCCTCCATAAGTTTGTTCATAATTCTATTGACTTGTATGTTCATGTTTTGTACGTCTATATCCCCCCCCCCAATAAACCGAATATTCAATCACAATGTTTTTGCCAATTGTTTAGCCAAAAGCACAACATATATATTCGTCTTAGACAAAACCCTGTTGAATACCAATTCATTGCGTTCTGTCTGGACTATTGAAGAGTCCATCGCCCTCTGGTACGGCGTGAAACACAAGCCGGGTTCGTTTCAATGGAGTCAAATTTGGCACCAGTCGTTTCGCGAAACCAAACGCAAACAGACCCACTTGAAGGATCGCTGGCGTGTCATTTCGACAAACGACGCCATTGGTCAAACTGTCCGAAGAGCTTACGAAAATTGGGTTAACCAATTTGGTCGATCTCCTGCCAATACGTCTTCCGACGATTGCGTCCAGCTGCCTTTGCCGATAATTGCGTATAAATGAGGCATACTAACGATGTTATTGTTATTTGTACATTGTATTCGATCAACTTGTTATTATTTGTTTTATTTTTTTGATAACTAAAGCGTTCTGTAATGAGGCGAACAGAATAAGGAATTGTGTTTCAAAATTTAATCCGTTTTAACATATTTCATGATATTGCCTTTTCGAAATTAAGTGGGATAACACAATACTGTTGTATCAAGGCAATTTTACATATCGTGCATTCGTTATCTGCCGTTATTAATCCAGATGCCTATAGAAATCCACTTGGAGGAAAATTGAGCATTACTCAAATCCTCCGGTTCATTAACATTTCAAGTTTATTACTTAGATGAATGAAGCCTCATAATTCATTGTCGGAGTTGTCTTCCTTAATCTAACGGCTCTGTGTAGTATACGTATACTTTAAAATGACAATGAAATACCCCAGGTGTATACATGCACCTAGTTTGGATCAGAAATGATTCAATCTAGCCAGTCCCAAGCCTGGATAAAGGAGGAAGGTTTGAGCGCAAGGTTAGCAACCTGGCCTCTGTAAAAAAATTATACTGCTACGGAAACAACCAAGACGCCATTCCGACAAACAACAGCAAAGTACAAGCCGAAAGGAAGCTCAATCTTCGATTTGCAGAATTTTCAATGTCAACGAGACTTTGTTGTTTTGGTGCAATTGTTGTCTTATTGCCCCATGCTTATTTTTAGAGCAAAAGGGTTTTGTATAATATATATATATATAATACATGCACCTATCTATCAAGATAAAAGTCCACTGTCCCTGATCTGTGTCAGTTTAAATCCAACATTCACTATATTAAGCTATAGAATCAACATTATCACCGTCATTAAAAATTAAAACGTCATCATCGAGTTCACATTTTCACAAAAATTCCTGTCCTACTTAGTCTATCCTACCTCACTCTCATTGGTTCAATTTTTACCAAAAGTGTTTGGGTAGCAAAGAGCACGTGCCCCATTAGCATTGTTTAGATTCTCGGTATCATTCTGCATCTCTGCAACCTTTTTAATCACGTTCAACTATTCATGATCAATAGTAGTAGCAAATCACTATGCTAAATCGATTGAAATATATTGTAGGAATGGTTCTAATCTGTTACTCGACTTTGTTGAAAAAAGAAATTGTAACGTAAACAAATCTATAAGTAATTGTATTGTATAAAATAAGTAGAAAAAATGGACTGTTGTTATTCACTGTTGAATATTTCCTCGGCAATCGAATGCATCGCCTTTATTACAGCCGCAGGATCGTCATTTTTGGTAATTTCCGTCCCCGAAACGATCATATTTGCACCAGCCTAAAAATGGGAAGATTATAGTTATAAAAAACGAGTCAAACACTTAGTAGAAGTTTTTCATTACGCTTATTACTCAAGTCCTCCTTTATAAGAAACATTACTATAATGTGAATAGTTTTTATTATTTGGGTCTCATTTCGGTTGGTAATCACGTGATCACCTCCTCATCATTTTCCATATACAGCATATTAAACAATCGACTTTGATGGCTTGATAAGCGTAACAACGACATAGAAGAATAACGAAGTTTTTTAACTGGTAGATTGACGATTGTCGGGGTTATCTCTCAACTGAACGGCTAAAAACGGTGTACCTTAAGATATCATTAAGTATCCTGGATATATGCTTGCGCTCACCCGCTGTACACTTGATCCCTGTTATTATTGGTCTAGATGCCTATGTGTATCGAGTGCAAGATGCACCACATAAATGATGAACAGTCAGAAATATCATCGCCCATTACTCAAATCCTCAGGTTTATACAAGACGCACTTGTCAATAAGTGGACAAGTCAAACATCATTCATTCATTTTGGTTGGTGACGTGGTCATCTCTTCATTATTTCCCATATTTATACGACATGTAGAACGATCGAGTTCGATGGCTTGACAAGCATAGACAAACGTGGAAGAATAACAAAGTTTTTTGGCTGATAGACGGCATCCTTGTGACGTCGCCACTGTTCGCAAAGATTGACGAGGCCGCCTGATTTTTTGTCAGAGTTATCTCCCTTAGCCCAAGGGCTACATATGGTATATGTATACCTTTAGGTACCTTTTAAGTATCCTGGGTGTATGTTCGCACCCACCCGCCATAGCGGAAGCCCAGTTATACCGCTGTGCACTCGGACCCTGCTGTTATTAGTCTAGATGCCTAGGGGCACCTAGTCCAGGATGCACCACGTGGAGGACTAACAGTCAGGAATATCACCATCATTGGAAATTGAGACTTTATAAGCATTACTCAAATCCTCAGTATCATTAGCTTCCCACAAGTCAAACGATAGTGTGGGAACTTAAACGCTTCAGTTATCCTTAACCCGTGACGATGTTCCACGTTGGAGTGGCAATAAAACTCAAACCGGTGTTTATCAAGATCTAGCATGATGGCCCCTCGAGAACTATAGAATAATCAATTTCGTCATTATGATCATTCATTGTGCTTGGTGACTATGTCACCTCTTCGTTATTTTTATATTTACACGGTTTTTATGGCTTGACAAACGCAAAAGAATAACAAAGTTTCTTGGCTGTTCGCGAAGATTGACGAGGCTGCTTGATTCTTTGTCAGGTTTATCTCCATGAGCTCAAGGGCTATATACCTTTTAAGTACCATAGGTGTATGCTGCACCCACCTACCGAAGCAGAAGCCCAGCTATACCGCTGTGCAGTCGGTCCCTGCTGGTATTAGTCTAGATGAACACAGTCTACGATACACCATGTGGAGGAGGAACAGTCAGGAATATCACCATCATTGGAAATTGGGACGTTACATGCATGACTCAAATCAACAGTAACATTAACCTCATTGTCACAATGGTAAATAATAAATTGCGTAAAACTTCAACGTATTATTGTTATTGGTGAATCAAGTTACGCATCAATCAATAAAAAATGCATAATTATATTTTCGTTTCAGCCTGCTTTTACGAGCTCAACACTACTTACATTGACATCTAAATATCCAACTAGTTACAAATCTATTATTATTATTATTATTAACGAACCAGCTTACAATAGGAAACGTATTCAACATTACCTGCACACAATCTCGAATTGTTTTTGATGTTACACCGCCGTCGACTTCTATATCAAGGTTGGCATATTTTTCGCGTAAAAATTTCACCTAAAATAAATACAAAACTATGATTTAAAGCATCATGTGACTGAAATGAGAAGAACAGGAGAAGGAATTCTATGTTTCGAAATTTAATCCGTTTTTAACTATTTTATGATATTGCCTTTTCCAAATTAAGTGGGGAAATACGGTATATTGATAAGACTACATATCGAAACATTCTTGTCTCAACATTTTCATTTGGTTGGTGACGTGGTCACTTCTTCATTAATTTTATAGCCTCTAAAACAAACAACTCCGCCTAGTTTGGATTAGAAATGATTCAATCTAGCCAGTCCCAAGCCTGGATAAAGGAGGAGGGTTTGAGCGCGCAAGGTTAGCAACCTGGCCTCTATAAAAATTTATACTACTGGGGAAACAATGAAAGATGACGCCATTCCGGTAAACAACAACGTATGTAGATGGCAAAGTTGAGTGAAAGCCAAAAGAAAGCGCAATCTTCGATGTGCAGAATCTTCAATGCTAGCAAGACTTTGTTGTTGATGTTGTAATTGTTGTCTTATTGCCCCATGCTTATTCTTAAAGCAAAAGAGTCTTGTACAATATATTACTTCAGCATTATTTGTATATTTGTACAGCACATAAAACAAACGATTTCACAATGGTTTTATATGCGTAACAAATGTAGGAGGAAAATAACGGTTCGTGTTGGATAGACAGCATCCTTGTAATGGCAGTGCTGTTTGCAAAGATTGACAAGGCCGCCTGACATTTTGCCAGATTTATCTCTCTTATCCCAATAGCGACATATGGTATCCATATACTTTGCAATACCTTTTAACTACCCTGGGTGCCTGATTGTGCCCAAAATGGAAGCCCAGTTATATCACAATGCACTTGGTATGTGCACCTAATTCACAACACAAAAGTGACAGTTTAAAATATCGCGTTTATTGTCAATAGCCATTTTTACACATTACTCCCGGCATGGGGACTTCGATTTGGGATGCTAATGATCCTGAGGATTTGAGTAATACTTATAAAGTCTCAATTTCCAATGATGGTGATATTCCTGGCTGTTAGTCCTCCACGTGGTGCATCCTGGACTAGGTGTCTATATGACTCCCACTCACTGAATGGGTGCTAGCATGCATTCAAGATACTTAAAAGGAATCAATTTACTATATATATATATATATATATATATATATATATATACATATATATATATATATATATATATATATATAATTTCTTACCTTCGGCATCATATCGACCATAAAGGACTGACCGCCGAAACCAGGTTCGACCGTCATAATCAAAATCATATCTACTTTGTCGACATATGGCAGAACGTTTATTACTGGAGTTTTAGGTTTGATCGCAAGACCAGCCTTTCAATTGTATAAAAACAATTTTAGGAAAATTTTTAAATTTAAATTACTGGAATTAAAGCGTCATAGTAAGTTGGATCAATAAAAATACTAAACAGATTCTTATTTTTTTTATTTTATGTCTATTAGTTTGAATATTTTACAAGAAACATTTTTCAGCAGTGGGGACATTTTAGCGAAGCCGCATTTCAGTGCCGGTGGTAGGATTCGAACCCCGATGCCCACCGAGGTCCGAATTCAAGCGCTCTATCGCTAGATTACCCCGGCACAAGAACAAAAAATAAATTTCCAGATTTCTTTTTTTTTCTACATTTATTGACGCTTGTAAAGTCACCTCTTCACTAATTCTATATTTGTACAGCATATCAAACGATCGATTACGATGGTCTGATAAGCGTTACAAACGTAGAAGAATAACAAAATATGTTGACTTCTTGTGACGGAGCCACTGATCGTAAAGATTGACGGCACCGCCTAAATTTTGTGGTACATGTATACCTTAGGAAACCTTTTAAGTAGCCTCTGTGTAGGATTTCACCCGTCCGCTGAAGCAAAAGCCCAGTCATACCGCTGTGAGTTTGGTCCTCTCGGACTTTATAAGTATTACTCAAATCCTCAGGATTATTAGCTACTAAACAAGCTCTTAAAATTATGCAAATCACTCTCCTTTAAATAGGATCTCCACCGTACCTAATCCTAAGTCCGGTTGGAAGAAAATATGGTTAGAGTGCAAAGTTAGCAATCTGACTTTTGAAAAACAATGCAAAAGAAACAACAAAAGGATGCCCTTTAATCACACTATGCCTATAGGCATCTAGACTAATAACAGCAGGGTCCGAGTGCACAGCGGTATAACTGGGCTTCCGCTACTGCAGGCGAGTGCAAGCGCACACCCAGAGGAGTTAATTGGTATAGCCTTTGTGCTAAGGAATATAAGTGGCGTCGGTCATTCTTTGCAAAGTGGCGCCATCATAAAAATACCGTCTGCTAGCCAAGAAACCTCGTTATTCTTCCACTCTTATCGAGTCATCGAAATTGTACAAATATAGAAATAATGAAGGGGTCACCAACTAAATGATTAAAAAATTGTTAGAACCAATGGAAATAATTAAGATATTATTCCATCATTAAACTTTAATAAACAATTACACTGTACTAACGTGTTGTTAATGTCAAAAATTGATTACTATTAATTTTTATTAGTAAATATAATAAAATATTACAAAATAGTGCTTCATTCGCAGTAAAAACATTATTATTTATATTTGATGGATATAGAACAGAAATAAAATGTCAATTTTCAACTAACTTATAACGGAACGAAAAGTAATTGACCTGATTTACACATCATTTAATAAAAAGTCAGACAACTGAACATATCACTACTATTAATACTACTTATATAAATAAACCGTTAAACGTAGTTTAGATATGCTAATTTTATTCAATAAGAAAGATCTACAAAAATCGAAGCTTTATTTAAAATAATAATTATTGATTGATGACATGACTATCACTTCATTATTTCCCATTCAAAAAACATTTCGAAGAATTACCTTTATTTTTTTTATATACAGAGGAAACCTTCAATGCAAAACAGGCGGCATCCTGGTGAAGGCGCCACTGCCCACTGTAAAAACTGTCTCCCTTAACCGAAAGCTAAATATATTATACATATACCTCAATACACCTTTTAACTAGTCTGGTTGCATGAGGGATAAAAGAATCCCATTTATACAACTTAATCCCCGATTCGTATTAATCGGAGTCCACAATGCACCATGTAGATGTTTGTAAAGTCACAAATAACACAACCATTAAAAATTAAAACTTAACAAACATTACTTGATTAGAAAAAACAATAGTCCAACAAAAAATGTATAATAAAATTGTCGTTTTCAACCTTAGTTATTTCACTGACGCCAAACTGACTTTTTTGTATAAAGTGTTGAATTGACTGACAGTGTAGAACATCCATGCTTTACAATCAACACAATTTAATTCAAAATGAGGCAAAAATTTCTAATGTGTGTTTACAAAACTTTAGCCCAATAATGCTAGTAAGAAAAAAGCAAATGCATTGTAAATTAAATGTTCAAAAAATGTTTCGTAAGATAACATCCTTACCTTCATATCGGATTCACGAATTAAACGAATGCATTCCAATGGGTCTTTAGAAGCTTCCAAATGAAAAGTGTATTGACCAGCACCAGCATTTTTCATACCATTAATCCACTAAATGTTTCACATAGTAATATAAAAACCCAATTGTATAAAAATAATAAGACAAAAATAATGTACAGCCACATTTCATCTCAATAATAATGATAGCCAGCCATTTAATGAATATTCTTTACAAAATGCTCACATTCAACATTGCATTATAGAAATGTATTTTAAAAACTCAACTATATCAAAATTATTACAAACACTTGTAAAAATTAATTAACACTTTCAGAGGTTTAAATTTAAAATAATAACTGCGGTTATGCTATGAACTAAATGGTTTACAAATACATTATTCCTTTAGCAAAAATATTTATTTGCTAATACAAACTATACCTGTAACGTTTGTTAAAAATGTAACATCAAACTAAATCACATTCTTTGTACAAATTTATATAACCCGATATGCAATTGATTAACAGATTCTTACGTGAAACTACTTAAACTAAACATCTGTGTAAAATGTAACAAACAAAAATTTCTTGAACAGAACATTTCAAGTGTTTTTAACTATTTTTCCCGCTTTATATCACAAATCAAAGCTCTATATTATACCATGTTCTGAACACATTTATCGTGTATAATACCTCCTTCTCAATTAATTTCTAAATCACATACAATGCAAAAATTAAGTTTCCAAAAACTAATAATAATTGCTCAAAAAACAGTAAATAACAATGTCATTTCCAACTTTAAGTAATCTATTACAACAAATTAAAAAACCATACAAACAAACAAAAATTAAGATTGTAATATTATGATGTGCAAAATCAAAACCAAAAATAGTACTTAAAAATCACTTTTTCTGGATTTTGAACCATCATATGCATGTCCAGTAAAACATTGTTTGGAAGATGAGGAGTAAGAGAAGCTACAACCGGATGTCCGAAAGTAATATTTGGTACAAAATGTCCATCCATCACATCCAAATGCAAATAATCAGCGCCTGAACTCAGCAAATTATTGCACACATCAGCAAGACGAGATAAATCAGCATTAAGAATTGAAGGACCAATGAGAACAGGTTTGGTACAATTTTGATGTGGCATCTAACATATAAAAACAAAAAATTGTTACTTCATTTGGTTAGTGATGTAGTCATCTCTTCATGATTTCTATATACGTGCAACATATTAAACGATCGACTTTGACAGCGTAATAATGGTAGAAAAATAACGAGGTTTCTTGACTGGTAGACGGCAATCTTGTAACTGCACCATTGTTCGCGAAGTGTCACGAAGCCACTTAAACTTTTATCAAGATAATTTTCCTTAGTCTGAAAACTATGCATAGTATATATGTCTTAAGATACCTTTTAAGTACCATGGGTATATGTTTCCACCCACAAGCAGTAGCGGAAGCCCAGTTATATCGTTGTGCATTCAGTCCCTGGTGTGTTAATCTAAATGGTTTGGTGCACCTAGTCCAGAATAAGCAACGTAGAGAAACAGTTAGGGATATAACCATCATTGGAATTTGAAACTTTATAAGCATTACTCAAATCCTCAAATTCATAGTATCCCAAAAATACTACCCAAGTAGAGTGTGAAACAGGTTCCCCAAGAAAAAACCGACTATCCTAACTACTAGACTACTTGGAACAAAACGTTTTGTAAATAGTAAAACCAGCAAAAAAATAAAATAGTGTAGTAACACTGCTATACATTATTTCACCATCCAGTAGCTTTTAAAATAAAATCTTGTTTGGTAGTGGTTGAATAGAAATATACTAAACCAAATAAATAACAATCAATAGTAGCATTTTTTTTCTATTTCTTACTGAATATGCTAACAAATAGAAATACTACTTTTTTATAAAAATAAATAATTTTTTAAAGTACAAAATCTTTAAAATGTAATTCATGTCTTTAAATCCTATATGTAAAAAATACAAATATCTTTCTTCATTATTTATTATTAAAAAAATAATAAATTCGGAATTGTACAAAAGTTGAGTTAACCAAATTGCTTTTAGTACTCAGTTCTATTGTATCTCAATTATCTAACCGACATATCTCTTCGAAAACTGTAAGTAATAAAATGGTTTATTCGAGATGCTATACAAACTTGGAATTAATGAAGATGTCTTATATTTATAATCAATACTGTGAAGTAATTTGTTAACACTACTATTTTAAAGCATGTTCTAAAATGAGATATTTCTGTCCAAAAAATTAGTGCATTATTATGCGTGCATGTTATAAAAACAAATTTTTACAATTTGAAAAATAGCCCCATTTTACATAAAAGTTTAATATGTAAAAAATCATTGTTCAAACATTTAATTATACTTTTATTTATAATATACTTTTGGACAATCTATATGTGTAACCTTTTCAACCTGTGGCTACAGAAGGTTACCGTTTTTGAACTTCCAACAATCTAATCAAACAACTTGTAGTAGGATTAGTTTTATAAAAGTTTTAAATATTTTTTAATTAAAACAATTTTTGTAATTTTTATATTGTTTTTTTGTATTAAAAATATTTTTTTAATAAATAAATGTGCAGTTCATTTGTTTTACAAATTTTAATACAGTTTAGTAAAAAAGTTTAAAAAAATTATTTTTTTTAATTATCATTTATTTTTTGCATTTTAAACCTAGTTTGACGTAATATATTGCATATTTCAGACTTGTGAAGTGAGGCGCAGGTCACTCTACATCTTAAATTCAAATTGTTGTTTCAGGATTTCAGGATTTTTCATGAGTTGAGTAGGTCGAAACGCCTTTTAGTACTCGGTTTTTAAATTTTTTTAGGTTTTTAGGGAAGAAATATAAAATGAATGGTGAGGTGAAGGGGGATTAATTGCAAAAAAGAAATTTGAAATTAAGATAAAATCAAGGTGGATAGTGGGAGTTAACAATTATAGAAAACGAGTAAAAATTATAAATATGCAAAAATAATAATAAAACAAGTTACGTATTACAATGCAAAAACACTGCAATAATTTTTTTAAAAAAGAAAAAAGATGAATAACGCTCTAATGGACGTGTAGCGTGACGCGCGCTTTACCTCGCCTTACCTTGCTTTTATTATTTTTATGTTTTTATATCGTTTGATATTGATATCTGATACCCAGAACCGAGTACTAAAAGGAGTTTTCTCTCTACTTAACTCGTGTATAAACCTGAAACCTGAAACCTCGCGAGTGTTAATATCTATAATTTTTTACACAAATTGGCAAATACTGTGAAATAAAAATTGCAGTTTAATAAATTGTTTAGTAAAATTAACTTTAAAAAAGCTGTGTAGCTGGTTTTACTAATCTGCGCGATTGAGCGGTTTGAGCGAAAGCGGCGTTGTTTTTTGTAGAAGGTTGAGTAAATAAACGTTAAGTGATTACGTTCAGTAATGAATAAAAACATAAAACAGTACAAAATTGTTTATTGCCGATTATTACAGAACCGAAAATCACAGAGTAAAACCAAAAACCAAAATGGAAGCTAAAGATAACGATGGGAATGGTTGTATATATAGCCGTTTTCACCGATATGGATCATTGAAACATTCAGACAAAAATGTTTGAAGGTTTGCAGGTTTGAAAACGGTTTAATTAGGTCAGGGATCTGTTGGCAACACGTTTTTTGATATCCGTTTTTTTCGGTAATAGGGAAGAAATATCAGGATCAGGATCAGGACGGTACACGAGGTGCGTAGGACTTTATCCTTTTAATCCTCGGTTTCTCAAAGTATCTGAAAATTTAAAATCGGGGAGAATAAAGCGGGAGGAAGAAGCTGGGACAAGAAAAGTAAATAATTGTGAAAGGAAATAATAAAGATATAGTGGAGAAGAGTGAAAGAATAAATTAGAAATTAAATGAAATTGGAGAGCTTGTGTTTGTCATAATTTATCTTAAATGAACCTAAGGAATTAGAATTAACTACATGACTTGGGAAGCTTATTCCATTCTGTAATGGATCTGTGTGTGAAATGATTTAGTCTAACACTAGTGAGGGCTCTAGGTTTGTGAATCTTCCGACAATGTCCCCTAAGGTTACCATTATTAACATTAAAAAAGTGCGTGATCCTATTGCTGGTGAATAACTGATATATTAAGATTAAGTCGCCTCGGAGTCTCCTATCTCCTAAAGGGAATAATTTTAAATTCCGTAGACGTTCAGGATATGATTTAAAACTAAGCTCGTGAGGGAGTCTGGAGAGCAACCTTTGGACTCTTTCTAGTTGATGTATGTCACCTTTCAGGGATGGGGCAGTTACCTGGATACAATATTCTAAATGTGGGCTTATATATAACATAAATAATAGTCGAAGGCTATCTATCGGAATTTTGCCTAAATTTCATCTGAAAAACTTAATCAGGCTGAAGCATTTTTGGGTAGCTAATTTATGATGTAATGAGAAGACTAAAGATGACGTAAATGTAACCCCCAGATCTTTAACCACTTTTACAGTTGTAATAGGTTTATCCCGAAACATGAAGGCTACCCCCGAAGGTCGTCCAAAAGTTATATGTTTGCACTTTTCTAAATTTAAAGGAAGCCTATTTTTAACCGACCACAGATAGATATTATCAACATCTTTTTGCAAAAGTTCCGGGTTTGTGCCCCAGATTTTAACATCATCCGCATAGAGCAGAATGTTTGATTGAACTTTTGCAGATAGGTCATTGACAAACAATATGAAAAGTAAAGGACCTAGGACTGACCCTTGTGGCACATCTGATGTTATTTTGCACTGGGTGGATAACGCGTTGCCGAGCCTAACTCTGAAATTTTGATCCTTCAGAAAATCACTAATCCAATTTAATAAAGGATTACCTATGTCAAAAGCCTTTAACTTAGCTATTAGGAGGGAATGCGGGACTTTATCAAAAGCTTTGGAGAAATCGAAGTAGACGGCTTCCACACTTGAGTGTTGTTCTAAATCCCTAGTTAGCCCGTTTGTGAATTCTAATAGGTTGGTTAGACATGAACGGGAAGGGATAAATCCATGCTGAGCAGGATTTATTAAATTCTTATCCAGTAGATAGTCTATTAAATATCCTTTGATTAGTCTTTCTATTACTTTACTAGGTGCAGGCAGAATGCTAATCGGCCTGTAACTATCAGGGCTACATCTGCTGCCTGTTTTATGAATTGGCCTAATGTAGGCTGATTTCCAGACATCAGGTACTTGCCCACTAAGAATGGATACATTAAATAAATGATGGAAAATTGGTGCCAAGACATCGGCACACTCCCTAAGAATTCTAGGGTAAATCCCATCAGACCCGCATGAATTAGATTTTAGATGCTTAAATTGCTTACAAATCATATCCCTAGTGATATTGAAATTACCTAAATAAGTAGAAGGATCGGTAGAACAGCTGGCAACCAACTCTCCAGTACAAAAAACTGACTTAAAGTATTCCTTAAAAGCTTCACACGAGGATTCAGCTGATAGTACCTGACCATTACTGTCTTTAATATTAGGAAGAATAATTTCCGAACATCGTTTCCTTTTAATAAAATTAAATAGAATTTTTTTATCATTTTTGGCTCTATGTAATAATGTGTTAAGTTTTATAGCTTTAAACCTTTTAATAGCTGCCACGACGATTTCGAATATCGATATATTTGTAATGGAAACAAGGTAAATTCGTAGCTTTCCATAGTAAATGCCGTGTTCCTCTCTGGATTAACCTCTTAATACGGGTAAGAAATAGCTTTTTATGTGAGGCTTGAATTTTGAAGGAAACGAATAACCTAATGTTACGACTAATTATGTTTGTTATGTGTGAGCATAGGCAATTTACATTATTAAAACCTAGTAGATTCCAATTGGTATTAAGGAAAAATTCGCGTAAATTCTTAAAATTAGCCTTCCTAAAATCAGGGGAGGGTAGTATGTCTCTTTTCTGCAATTTAGTGATAGGCGTGGAAAAGAAAACTGAAAAAAATAGGACTGAGTGATCACTCCTTCCCAATAGAGAGAGAAACTTAATAGAGTCTACTAGAGATGGAATATTCGTAAAGACCAGGTCTAGACAAGATGGATTGCATCTAGCTTTATATCTAGTGGGAGAACGGACATGCTGTTTGATGGCGTGTTTGATACTAAAATTTAGCAGACTCTGTTTAAAGAATAGTTGAGGCCCCTCAAGGGAATTCCAGTTAATTGAGGGAGCATTGAAATCTCCCATTAAAACAATGTATTTATGTGGTAGGGAGGTGAGGAAGGAGAGTTCTTTTACAAGAGATCTATCTAAGGCTTTTGAGAGAGAGGGGTCTATACAAAATAGAAAAGAGGCTAATTTTCCCGAGGCCAATAGAATCTCTAAATGCAGAAGATCATACCCCTTTAACGTATCACCTGAAACTAGTCTAAAAATAGAGAACTGTAGGGAGTTTTTGACATAAAAAACACACCCTCCACATTTACCCCTATGCGAGTCACTCCTAACAATATTATATCCATGAATGCTTATTTCACTATCTAAAATTTCATCAGTGAACCAAGTTTCTGTAACCCCAATGATATGTGGTTTGTAAGAGGTGGCTAGACACTTAAACTCAGACAACTTATTTCTAAGACTGAGTGCATTAGTGTATACAACTTTGAGTGCTACAGTTATTAGTAATGGTGAATTTTGTCTTAGTCGATGTCTTAATGGGACGTAAATTTGACCCCGAGGCGTGGGGGGGAAAATCACGATTAATTCTATCAAGTTTTAAAGGTGTTAACACAACTATTGGAACTTTAGATGGATTTAACACATTGTTAGGGATATTGCCTAGGGAAGAAGACCGCTTGGGCCTTTTTTCTGGTGGTAGATCTTTAAAGTCTTAAGTTGAAAGGTAGCGAACTCCTAATACTAGGCCAGCTCTTAAAAATGTCTAATACATATTTAGGTGAAGGAAACTGACAAGTAACGGAGGGCAGAATGATCTAGTTTACAATGAATCCTACTTACTTTAATTAAAGGTGCAGGATAGAGAAAATTCTTACACATATCAGATATGATTTGGTGACAGTTTGTCACTGTGTCGGCATACCCTTAATGATAATATTACATGCTCTTTGTTGTTTAGTAACAATATCTTTAGAGGCGTTTAAAATCTCTTCCTAACAAAGTTTTAAGGCACAGTTTGCAGCTGCATTAGCTGGACCGAGCATGGAGATATAAGATTTTAACTCAATTATTTTATCATAGATATTCCTAATATTAATTGTAAATGCATCAAATTTTTGTGCAAGAGAACAAATTTCCTTATGCACTGTAGTGTTGTTACAGTTATCTTCTAAATAATTGTATATGTTATCCACTTTATTCTCAAACAATAATCCTATTTCTTTAGTGGGTTTGCATTGTTTATGCAAACATTCCCTGCAGATAAAATTTTTATCCGAATGGGCGTAAAAAGCGTAACTAGTTATTGAAAGTCCCGTACAACATTCATGGAACCATAAATCGCATGAGGAACACATCATCCCAATTTTTACAGGTTTACTGCACCCACGCCGTCCACAGTAATTTGCGTGTGAGTCCATTTATGTATAAGCAACGAGAACAAAACGAAAAATTAATTATCCATAATAGAAACAATGGTATTTCTAAACAAATAGTGAGAAAAACCAAAGAATATATTTAAAAATATGCAAAATGCAATCTGATTAAAGAGAGGGCAAAAAATTTAAACTTATCGTTAATCGAAAATCGCGCGCCAATCTAAACTTATTTTTTAAATTAACATTTTTATTGGTCAAATTTATAGTGTAAAAAGTTTAATACTTAACAAACGGTATATTTAAAGGTGGCACATACTTTACGCCACCTAAAGCGGCAAAAAATAATGTTACTCAATCTTATTAGTTGTACTTGTGGGGAAGGTTGGTGCATTTGTTTATGGTAAGGATATTGAAAATGTAACTTGTTGTGATAACTTAATAAGGTGATTTAAAATACATTTATTGTTATTTATAATTTTAGAAGGAATCCGAAGGCAATTCTCATAATTACAGAAGACACTAGAATGGCTTTGTTATAATTTTGTTTAAATGAATAATTCTTACGGTTGCTGAGATTGCTATAGTTGTGAGGATTGGTACTCGTGTATATATATTTGACGTTTTGGTATTATTAATATATAAGTGATTCAGTTACTCTGTGTTCTTCCATCTTTTGGCTCACTAGGAGTTTGTAGTTCTATATGACTATGTTAACAAAACATTGATGCAATATGTGTAGCGTATATGCTATTCTCTTCATAGTTTTATCGATTTGCATTTCACTTTATCGTAGTGACGTTTATAATGAGTCAAACGTTATATTTGCAAATTGTCAATTATGTACAGTACATGTGCTTTGATAACTATACTCTTGCAATGCATGCACAATAAATCAAAAAAAGCTTTAGTAACAGAGTTATCTTGTTTCACATTAGATCATGGATCGACTGTTTGTGTTTAAATTACAAAATTACTACAATAAAGTTCTGGTAAAAATTTGAATATTTGGAAATTTTTAGTACGATTTAATAATGGATAAGAAATTACAAGTATTACAATAAACGCACTAGTTTCTATTAAAAAAAACTAAATAAAAACTCTCATGACATAAGTAATAAGAATATAGTATTAAAATAGCAAAGTTGTACTATATAAAAATTTCACCTAATTAAAAAACAATAACAGTAAAAAAATAATCCCTTGTTTTATTTTATAATAAGCATAGGTAAACCATAAGCTGCAATAATGTCGTTTTTGTACACATAAAAGTCTAATGTTGTAAAAGTTATAACAGTTTAATACAGAAAATATTTCAGTTACATTTATCTTGTTACAGAACAATGACTTCATAAATAAATAGGAGTTTAAATTATTTCGTGTTTTCCAATCAATCTAAAAATAAATCTTGTAATTTTAGGACATTGTATATGTGAATAAAGGTTGACATTTGCGTGCTGTTATTTTTTTACTCATCTGCATTAATTAGTGATTTTGTGACATTTAAACCATTCAATATTACTTCAGTTTATACGGGGTTTATACAATACTATCAGTGGCTACGTTATATTAAAATAAAAAATACATTAAAAAATTGTAACAATGAATTTATTGACCCAAATGCATTAAATTATTTTCTGTTAAGCAATTTATTAAGAAAATTATTCCCAATTTATTTTTCAGATAATTATGTTTTACGATTTTGACTACTTATCTTTTGCTCAGTAGTCATTATTGCCCCCAACTCACTTAACTGAGTTCATACATTCACAAAAAGTTCCTATCCTAGTTAGTCTATCTTACCTCATTGTTATTGGTTCAAATTTTACCAAAATGTTTTTTGGATGACAAAAAGGATGTGCCCCTAAAGGCTACCGTTAAGGAGGTTTTGTTGCAGCAAAAAATCGGAAATTAAGACAAAAATCAAAGTAGATAGTGAAACAGTTTACAATTATGGAAATTGAGGAAAAATAATAAATATACAAAAGTAATAATAAGGCAAGTTTTGTAAAACGGTGCAAAAGCACTGCAACAATCTCCACCTTTCCCCCAATAATTTGAGAACCGAATACTTAAAGGCGTTTTTGCCTACTTAACTCGTGTACAATCTTGAAAAGCATACAATCTAAAAATAGGGTAGCATCTGTTCAAGTTATTGATTAACAATATTTTTTCTATTTATAATGGTAATCTGTCTACCCATCTTTAAATACACCTTTTTATTAAATTTCTATCCTAACATTATATATATATAAATTATACAAAATCCTTTTGCTGTAAAAATAAGCATGGGGCAATAAGACAACAATTACAGCAAAACAACAACAAAGTCTCGTTGACATTGAAAATTCTGCAAATCGAATATTGAGTTTCCTTTCGGCTTTCACTCAACCCTGTCATCCAGATAAGTGCAATCACTTCTTTGCGTTGTTTGCCGGAATGGCGTTCTCTTATCGTTTCAGTAGTAGTATAATTTTTTTACAGAAGCCAGGTCGCTGACCTTGCGCTCAAACCCTCCCCTTTATCCAAGCTTGGGACTAGCTAGATTGAATCATTTCTGATCCAAACTAGGCGGAGTTTATATATATATATATATATATATATATACATAAGCTACTTCTACTGAAATATCTAAGCCAATAACCATAATTTAAAAAAATTATAAAAAAAAACTACATTTAAAAAATTTTCTTTTATGCAAAGCAAATTATTAAATGCATTTTATATTAAAAACAATTTCATTTTAGTTTATTAGTAATTGTGTTTGCGTTGTACATCACTATACTTTAATGTTGTACAGACTTTATTTAAGTGCCATTCATGTAAACTGTTAAATCCAAAAGCGGGACGTAACGTAAGACATCATCTCATGCAAAGGTTTATTTCTAGTTGGAATAAATTTTCTAATTACAATCACTACACCAACGTGCCCAAGATATTAAATTCTAATGAACACATTCAATTTTTTTATCTAATTGTTATCCTTATGTCTTAGCATTTTATAGCATTATTATTTCATTATGAGAGTTCCAGATTTTACTCCTTTACACCTCCCCCAATAAATTAATATTCAAATAATTTGAGACCTAAGAATTAAAAACAACAACATAAGTTGGTAATAGAGCCACCTCTTCATTAATTCTTCAAAATGATTGCCGAGTGCGAATTGAACTTGGAGGAATAAATAAGTGTTCACAGGAATTGACGAGGCGATCTCCGTAGGATAGACGCCGGTTGACGGATCCACAAGCTTAACCAGCTACATATGGTAAAGTTACCTTGAGATACCTTTTAAGCATCTTGGGTATATGTAAGCACCCATTTATCAAATGAGAATCTAGTGAAAGTTCAATTGTATCGATGTGCACTCGGTCCCTGGTGTTATTAATCTAGATGCCTGTTGGCACCTAGTCCAGAATGCACCACGTGGAAATCGAACAATCAGGTATATAACCATTATTGAAAATTGAGAGTTCACAAGCATTACTCAAATCCTCAGAATCATTAACATTTTTATTCATCTCATATTTTATATTAAAACTATATATAAATATAAGTTAATATTTATTCAACAACTTCTAAACATTTTTTTAATCTTAAAAAAATTAATTGATTCCAGAATTTATAAATGATTCCAATATTGTGTCTGTGGATAGATAATTTAATTCATAATCAAAACCGTTGTCATATGGCTTGTGCCAAGAAGGAAAAACAATTTTTACAATAAATCTGTACAAAATTGTAGAGCAATGCTTAATTAAAATTAATTTGGATCGTTTTGAAAATTGTTTAACGTGCATAGATTCATCGACCAAATTAAAAAATCGCAACCAATTGGTTAAAATTCCAAAATTGTACGGATTTTTATAAATTAGACCTTTTTTCTTCAGAAGATATGCAAAACGTTGATTTATGTGTCTTTCAATGCTTGTCTCACCGCAAGAAATCAAATAAGTGTGCCACATACAAAGCAACATAACTAAGGGTAGTGAAATAAAGCCAAAGTAAAAACATAATTTATAAAATTTATGAATTTTATCACTTGATAAATATAACGATTTGTGATTCCAAATGTATTTGCAATTTTCGTAATTTTCTAAATTAATCTGCAAAACAAAGCGTAAAAACAATTAAAAATATATATATATATATATATATATATATATATATATATATATATATATATATATATATATATATATATATATTTAGCATGTTATTAAATTTAACTATTTGATTTAAAAACCGATGTTTTAATTATTCAATTAAACAATACCCGTATTTTTTATGTATGTTAGCTACTTTGAATGTTTTACGGGAAACATTTTCCAAAAGTGAATATTTAAGCGAAGCCGAATATGGGCCCGCATTTTAGTGCCGGTGATAGGAATCAAACCATGCCCACCGAGGTTTGTTAACTTAGATACTTTAGTAGAAATGTATCCTGCCCTCGACGCTTATATTGCGTCTGTCCGCTCTTTGGGATGCTAATCATCCTAAGGATTTGGGTAATGCTAATAAAGTCTCAATTTCCAATGATGGTGATATTCCTGACTGTTCGTCCTCCACATGGTGTGTCCTGGACTAGGTGCTGAAAGACATCTAGACTAATAACAGCAGGGACCGAGTGCACAGCGATATAACTGGACTACCGCTTTGGCAAATAGACGCAAGCATACACCCAAGTACCTAAAAGGTATCTAAAGGTATACGTATACCATATGTAGCCCTCGGGCTAAGGGAGATAACCCTAAGAAAAAAATCAGGCGACCTTGTCAGCCTTTGCAAACATTGGTGACCTCATAAGGATGCCATCTACCAGCCAAGAAACTTTCTTATTCTTATACGTTTGTTATCAAGCTATCGAAGTCGATTGTTTAATATGCTATATAAATATGGGAAATGAATAAAAATATACAAACTTATAAGTTTAAAAAAGGTATAACATAGCTCTAGTAAAATCCCCCCCAATTAATAAATATAGGAAAAGACACTAATCAACTGTACAAAATTGATGTTTAACGTTTTCTAATTCGCTAAATATTCTTATTAAATATGGGATACACAAATTACAACAGATATTTTTTCAATTTATAATTTGAGTACAGTTTTTCTTATTTTTAGCCAATGCAATTCCTTTTTTTAAATTGGCATACAGTGTAACATTGCTAACGTTTATTATTCTTTCGATTAACAAACGACAATTCTTTCAAAGTGTTTATTAATAATCTCTAAAACTGTTATTTTTACTGACCTAATATAGCAATGTACCTCTTTAAAATAACAAAATATTTATTTAAAAGACCAAAAAACAATATAAAATCATGGAACAAAATTAATTTGTCAAAAATTTCGTTTACATAAAAATATATTAATATTTTAATACAATAACAGAGATTTTAAGTATTTAAAAAATCCTAATATAAAAAGTTGAACTAGGTTAACTTAACCGGAGTTTTAAATATAACTAGAGCGCTAGGCTCACTATTTAAACAAGCATAGGTTTGAATTCTATCACTGGCACTAGATAGGGGCTATCATGTACTAAAAAACGTTTCCTGTCAAACATTTAAATAATAAAAATCAAATAAAATATAAACTCTAAGATATGTAAAAACAATACTAGAACTTATGTCAGTATTTGTAAATTAAATAAAAAAGCTTTGTTGAGAAAAATTTTCGTTATTTCATAAAACATTTTTCAACCAAAATGAAAGCAGATTTTAGACAATACTTTATTATAAAATTAAATAATCAAACCTACTCCGTCTATAAAACTTTCACATTGTTCGCGGTCCAACAAATGTTTCTTAAAATCTGCCCAACCAACATTGAGAAAATATATGCCACCAATGCTCAAATAAATAAGAACAAGATAAAAATGACGATGAGTATACAGGCCGACACAATTTGCTGTCCACGGACAGTGATGTTCCATACGCAAAACGCAGACACGGCAAATAGAACAATGATGCGCTCGCATTGGTCTTGAAAGATAGCAACGCGGACATATAGTCACAGATGGCAATCCGGATGGTAACAGATCGGGAACTCGTCCAGGACACAACCACACACAAGACAAATAATGAAAAAATATATTGAAAGCTATAAAATGCCCCAATAAAAAGTGAATAATTATCCAAAATAACTCCAAAGATTTGTTACAAGTTGAATAATGGTTAGATGAATTAAAACAATTATTAAAAATATGTAGACGACGAGGTAAAAGACATGTATAAATTATCCAAATAACTGAACAAATGTATGAAGTAACAATAAAAACCAAAAATCTTCCAAATGTTTTTTTGCCGCCTAAATAAAGGGAAAAAAAGTTGGTACATGGATCGAAAATACATAAAAGAGTAAAATTGTAAAATAATTCACCAAACCAAACCAAATATTTGTAAAACGTTTTATTTAAAAAATTACACTCAGGAAGTAAAATACAAATGTCAGGTATCAAAACAGAAAAAAGTAATTTACATTTATCTAAGTAATACTTGAGGATAAAAGAAACATATTTTAAAAAATTTAACATTTTCGACAAAATTGCAAGTAGAAAAAGAAACATTCATATAACCTGCATAAACGTTTAAAAAAAATTCTTTAAAAATTCTTTAGTATAAAGGTTAAAATCATACTAATTTTTAAAACAAAACAAAATTTTTCTGTAATTTGCGATTATGCTTGTAATTATTATTTTTTTAAATAATTTCATTTTCTTTATTACTATTATTATTATTATTATTAGTATCAACTTTATCGTGAATTCAGCAAATCATTTGTATCGGGAATGACAAGATCACATATACACGTTAAGTGCAGAACCAATGTGTACTTAAATTCATGTCTGCTGTATTTAGCAAGGTTACTATCCAATCCCAACAAAGTTAAAAGTGACCTTTACATTAACCTATCCAAATCATGAGTATGTTTTTTGTTTTCTTTGGTCTGACCAATTACCGTTGTTTGTGATCTGCCCATTTTAATTTGTGACCATTTATTATCCTTCATCCATGGTATTATTTTATTAGCCATACTCACTCATGAGTCATGAGTCATTCGCATGTCATGTATACTGATATATTTGCACACTATTAACCGTTATTATTATTTATTATTATTACAAAACCCTTTTGCTTAAAAAAATAAGCATGGGGCAATAAAATAAGAATTACAGCAAAAATTAACATCAAAGTCTCGTAATTCAAAGAGAACATACAATTAACCATAGTGTCCCCTAAATAATAACATGCCTCTTTACGCAAATCATATTCAACATGACTTAAATATACGTTGAATTTGGGATTTTTCTTCTTTTAGCCTATGTAATTTAACCTTACTTTACTTATTTATTTTTGGACTGATGTTACACACTGCTAATTATATTGTATTTTTATAATTGTACATATTTTTTTGTGTGCTGAAAGCTACTTCTACTGAAGTATCTAAGCCAATAACCATAAACAAAATAAATAAATAAATAATAATTATTATTGGTTTGGTCACTTCAGTAGAAGTCACTTTCAGCACAAAATATTTTCACACGTTTATAAATTTTAAATAATGAACATAAACCTACACAAAATAAAACAAATATAATAAATTTATTCAATTTATATAAGTAAAATACAAATCTGACGTTATATAACAAATAAAAACTTAAAAAGTACTTTCTAATTAAAATTATTGATATAAAAAACACTGAATAAACTCATACTAAAACTATGTAGTTAAAAACATTAAACACGTTTAAATTTAACATTTAAGAACCTCAGACTATAAGATCAACCTACTTTGTAATTTAATAGTTATATCATTATTTTCAGTTAAAATACTTCAGTAAAAACACATTCAGATTATCTAAAAACGTTTTTACACCTTTGACAATAAAAACGTCAAAAACAGAGATATTACAGGTTTACGGGTTTATACACGAGTTGAGTAGGAGTAAAACTCCTTTTGATCCTCGGTTCGAATTATCGATGATATCAGTAAGATTCGGGGGAAATATGAAATGGATGGTGAGGTAAAGGGGATTAGTCACAGAAAAAATATTTGAAATCAAGATAAAATCAAGGTAGATAATGGAAGTTAACAATTATAGAAAACGGGCAAAAATTACAAATATAAAAAATAAATATAACAGGTGCCTATAACAATGCAAAAACACTGCAATAATCTTCAAAAAAGAAGAAAAGAGAAAAGGATGAATAACGCTCCAATGGACGTGTAGCGTGACGCGCGCCTCACCTCGCAAAACCGAAAAAATTTTAAATGGTAAGGTAAAAATATTATAAATCTTTTAGACCATGAAGTATTATCAAAATTAAAAATAGTAACAAAAAGATTAGATCATGCAAAACAATACAATCTTGATATTACAAGCATTAAAAAACACTAATTGATACTATAAACAAAACCAAATTAGAAACAAAATATTATTTATTTTTTTACGTTTTTTGTATACACAAATATGTATATTAAACAACTACGTTAAAATGCTATAATATTCATATTAAAAAAAACAATAATAAATTAAAATTAGCCTATGTAAACATATTATTAAAAAGTTTATATAAAAAATGCACTTACTGTTCCTTCTCTAGAGAGTTGAAAAATAAAATATCAACAACTTCCATAAAAACAAAATGGTTCACATTTAAAACCAATATTAAAGAAGGATGTTAATGATTGTTAATAATGAAATAATTTAATATTCGTATTAAACAAAGCCCATAAACAACCTACATTTTTAAGCAATTAAAACACATTTTTTATAAAATGCTAATGTTTTAAAATAACAATTTTTAAAACATTTTTATTAAATGTTTTTAAAATTAAAAAATATTGTATTTTATAAAATGTATACAATACATACTAACAATGATTAAATATTTTACAAAAACATTACCAAAATAAAATAAATAAACCAAATTGTTTTTACTATAAATTTAAATAATAACAATTAAAATTAAGACAAATCAGTATAATTTTATTATATTGTAGAAAGACATAAAATTTGATGTAACCATTAAAAAAGACTTTTTAATAATTGAAAACATAACAGCTAACTCAAACGCATTTTACTAAGGACTATAAACCTTAATTTTCTAAAACTAAACATTAATTTAATTCCTTAGACATAAAATAATTACAAATACATAAACAAAATAAATAATAATTACCCAATTGAAATTAAAACTATTAATAATTAATACTTTACTTATTCCACAATCAGGAACAGGGCAATAGAATTTGGTTTAAAACTTCAATAACTAAAGTTAAACTATTTATTGCTAAAAGAAAAAAAATGATAGGTTAATCTTTTGTAAACAATAGAGTAAACAACACTAGTTTTATTGGGGTTCTAAATACTTTGCTAATAAAACAATACTTAGGGACGAACCTATTGGCTTTAAAACCAAAGTGTTATACAGGTCAAGTTTTTAAAAACATTTATTTTCGGTTGCTAAAAAGAAAACCTACCCTCGACAAATGATGTGTTAATTTGATATTAAACATAATCAACCTATGAAATAAAAAATTATATCTGGTGCCTTTAATAACAAAAACTTTGTTTCAGTTATAAAGGATGCTTTTCATTATAAAGAGCAGCACACTCACACCGGCGTTACTGCTGTTTTACAGGTCAGTACTCTATGTTATAAGTCCAAAAAGGTAACGTCATATAAATCTAAATTTATTTTATTTGTTTTATATTTAAATTTAAATAGTAGATGGGCTAAAATAAAAAAAACTCCTTTATTCAATTACCACTTAGTTGTCGGATATCAATGTTACTTTTTTTACTTTTTATTTTGTTTATTACCTTGAATGTTTTACAAAAACATCTTTCAACAGTAGACATTTTAGCAAAGCCAAACGTAGGCCCGCATTTTAGTACCGGTGGTGCAATTTTAACCTATGCCCACTGAGGTCCAAATTCGAGAGCTGTACCGCTAAACGAGTATGCTAGATCAGTATGCTTAAACGTAACATTCAGAAACGAAATGCGGCTTTTTATATCTCGAAAGCGACTAAACTTTTTTTATTTTAACACTTACATAAACCTACGTAACAAAGGTATAGCGTTAACTAAGGCGTATAAAAATAAACAATTACATAAGTTATTATTAAAATTTAACACCGGTAAAAATGTTTTATATAATTTTATAAAGCGCCGGCAACAATGTGGCATTTCCTGGTTATATCTGAAAGATACTAGTGTTTTTTTCTCTCCTTTCGAGATGTGTATATCCTTTAGTACTTATTTTAAATCTATCTTTACTACGAGTGACTCATGTATTTCTCTTAATGAACCTCCCTTTTTCTGGGACACTTGTAATTTCAATCAATTCAATTCATCATTAGCTTGCTAAACTTAAATCTACCTCTTGTGGACCTGATTATATTTATCCACGTGTCCTGAAGGAATACGCTGATATAATTGCACTTATATTTACTAGTATATTTAATTATTCTATCACTACTGCGACATTATCCTGAGCCTAAAAGTAAGTTTTTATTAAGCCTATTTATAAATCCTTCTTTCTAGCGAGTTACAAACCGATTAGAATTCTGTTTGTTTCTAGCAAAGTCTTAGAAAAACTAATTAAAGGTTATCTAATAGACTTTCTCATTAAAAATAAGTTGATACACTCGGCATAACACGGGTTTATGCCGTAAAGATAATGTTTTTTGAATTTATTTTATTTTATTTATTTATATTTACTACTTTGAATGTTTTACGAGAAACATATTTCAGCAGTGGATAATTAGCGAAGCCAAACGTGGGCCCGCATTTAGTGCCAGTGGTGGGATTCGAACCCATGTTCACCGAGGTCCGAATTCAAGCGCTGTACCGCTAGACCACCCCGGCATTTATAAACTTATACCAGTAGCCTTATGTCGCTTTAGATCAGGGCCCTACAATTAATGTAATTTATTTGGACTTTGCAAAGGCTTTTGATAAAGTTCCCCATAACTTATTATTGGACAAATTAATTTTTTTATAAATCTCCAAACCCTTCCTTAGTTTGGATTACCGAATTTTTAGTTAACTGTTTTTAAAGCGCCAGACTTGGTTGTGACACATTTCTCCTATGTGAAATTAGTTCCGGGGTTCCTCAAAAATAGGTTTTATATCTACTATTATTTATTTTATTTATTAATGATTTACCCATAGTAATTTAATCCAACATGTTGCTCCATAAAGATGATGTAAATATCTGGAGTTCCAACCCTGAATTATTGCAATTAGTTATCCAAAACATATTCAATTATTCCCTAAAAAATGGATTGCCATTAAATTAGTCTAAATGTTACCATTTACCTATTGATAAACCCAAAAATTATGTTTTATGTTCCCCTGTCTGATTGTCAGTCAATCTCTAAAGTGCATACGGTAAAAGATCTCGGAGTGATATTCAACTCTACTCTCCAGTTTTCCGTACACCATTCAAAAACGGTATTTAGGTCAAGTTCCTTCTGCTAATACCTGTCTATTGTATATGCTTTACATTAGGCCTCATTTAGAATGTTGCATCCAAATCACATTTTTTATGCTGAAACGTGATTCAAAAACATTAGAAAAAGTCCAGAGGCGGTTAACAAAACTCCCATGGATTCTTAAACACCTCCCTATAGAGACAGATTGACAATCCTTAAGATTTTCCTGCTAGAAAATAAGAGACTTTGAGGCGATCTAATCTTAGTCTACTAATTAATTAAGTCAGACTACCTAATTCTTACTTCTTTAAATCGGAAGACAGTTTTAGGAGGCACTCCTGTAAGTTGCGTAAACCCAGGATTCATATAAGAATAAGGCAACATCATTTTTTTCTATCGGGTTGTTTCAACTTTGAATAGCTTTTCCTTCTACATTTTCAACGGCCCTAGCCTTTATGCTTTTAAGTCAGTTTACGATAAATACGCACTTGCCAGTTACGTTTAATGTTCAGCCCCTAATTATCCTCCGGTTACTCCCTTTGTGTCTCTTTATTCCTATTTCGTTTTTATATTTACTTTATACCCCGTTGTTTACTCTCCCCCCACCTGATAGTTAATATTTTTAAACCGAGAATCAAAAGGAGTTTCTCCTATTCAACTCGTGTATCAATCTACAACTACCAAAATATTCGTACATTTTACAAATGATTTAAAATATTCGCTTTTTATATTGGTTACTTATTAAGAATTATTAGTAGTGTATACTGTAATAAACAATTAACCTGTTGTATATCAACTATCATAGTCTATGCTTGTTATACAAGAAACCTGGTAAAATAATTTATTTACTTGCTCGTTGGTGGTAGCAACGCATAATATTTAAGAATAGCATGAATTAAATTAACTGTTAATAGAATTACAATGTTTGTGTTAAGCAAACAAAACTTATATTTATAATCTTGATTTGAATCTGTGTAAAACTTGAATAGGTTTACACAATTAATATTTTTTAACAAAAATGAAACATTTGTACAGTGCTTTTAATTAATTCAAACCAAGTATTATTATTATTATTATTTGGTAATTTTGACAATTCCAATATTTATTCATGGTTTTTCAAGGATACATTTTTAAAATTGTCGGATTTACTTAAATAAAAAATCTACTTATTTTCAGTCAACCAGATGCACTGTACAGCTGTTTTTTCTTATTTTGAATCATTAACAGTGCATGCCTTTCAAGTCTTTTATCTTGTATCAAGCCAATGTTTTCACCACTGAGCTAAGAGTGGTTGAACTTGACCCTGTAAATGTAATATTTATTTATTAAGAATCTGATCGATTCTAATTGCCCAGCGTCCTCAAATGCTGCTAGGTTACTACCGGTTTAGCAAATAGGTAATTTCTTTTACCAGAACTTTTGCCATATAGGTCCTGGCATATTTCATAGGTTTAATAGCCTATATGGCAGAGTTCCAATATTGTACAAACTGTAAAATAATACATAAAATTCATTGTGTGTGTGTGTGTGTGCGGAATTGACATAGATGATCAAAGTCATAGATTTGAAATCAAGTGAGTTGTTATTACTTAAAACTTTGTTAAACGCATTTTTTTCACCAACACTAAATACGGACCCCCACTTAATGAAAGATGTTTCCCGTGAAACAATCAAAACAATAACAATAAAAAATACATTAAATTATGATAAATGTTAATAATTATAATATTTTTAAATAAATTAACAATAAAATTTTTAAAAATATTTTATTGCAACAAATAACCTTTGCGTATTTAAAAAAAAAAACTAAAATATGATTTTAATACTTTTTAAATAATAACCTTAAAGTTTTAACAACAAAAAATTAAATGTAAAATTATTTAAAATGCCAAGCAACAGTGTTAAATGTGCTAGATATTTTGAAATAAATTTAAAATTAACTTATTTTTTTAAATTTAATACGTGTCGTGTTTCCTTGATGTTAACTTTTTAGTAAAAATTATTTTAGAATTGTCAGGTTAGAATTCCCAGATTAGAATTGTCAAATTTATTTGAATTTTAATCAACCAGGAGCACTGTACAGCTGTTTCATCCTTATTTGGAATTATCAGCAGCTGTACAGTGCTCCTGGCTAACTAAAAGCCAAGTAAATTTATTATTCAAGTAAATCTGCCAACTCTAAATAAAAAAATGATCCCTTAAAAACCCATTGATAAAAAATTTTTACCATATATATGTATATATATATATATATATATACATATAACATTTATTTGAATTAGATTTTTCAGAATAGTTCTTAGCCAAGTTTTCTGTGGTTTACCAACTTTTCTTTTACCATTTTCGATTGTCCATTCTAAAACCGTTTTTTCTGGTCTTTCAAACGGTAAACATAGAATTTGACCAATTAATTTTCTTGGTCATGTAGTGAATGAACGTTAGTTCTTCTCATGATTTCACTATTTAAAATGTGATTTCGCTAGGTAATCTTTAAAATACCGGCGATAAAAATCATCCACTATCTTACCAATCTCATTTGTTCGCTTTCAAGTTTGACTCTCATGTACTGATGTGGGAATGATTATTAATGCGTACAAACAAAGTTTTGTCTTCAGGCGGATGGAAAAACATGATTATGTTGATTTGTGTCTATGGTAGACTGGTATTACCTTTCCAAGTTTGGCTTTAACATCAATTTCGGTTTTTCAGTTTTCAGATATGTAAAGGAATCAACAGTATCAATATTTTATCCACTAATTTTGATGGAACAATAATTGGTTGACTTAGTGCACAACACTTTCGTTTTTGAGCAATTAATCCATAAGCCAATACGAGAACTGATATCACTGAGATGTGTTATCATATTTTGCATCACCGGGATGGTCTAGTGGTACAGCGCTCGAATTCGGATCTCGGTGGACATGGGTTCGAATCCCATCATCGGCACTAAAATGCTGGCCCACGTTCGGCTTTGCTAAAATGTCCACTGCTGGAAGATGTTTCTCGTGCAAACATTCAAAGTAGCAAACATAAAATAAAATAAAATAATAAAAATATTTTTTAGAATTTTACTGAGTAGACCAATATCATCTGCAAAATCCAAATCTGTTAATCTGCCATGGTTCCATTTAATACCATAAGACAAATTATTCAAGGACCGAGTCATAATAAAATCAATTACCAGAAGAAACAAAAACGATGACAAAATACATTCCCGACGTACTCCCGTAACACTTTCAAACATAGCAGTTTGACCATTTTTTGTTCGAGCACTTCAATTTTGGTATAACAAACACATAATATTGACATACTTAAACGGCATTCCGTAAAACTTAACGATTTTCCGATGAACACTGTTTAAAGTTTTTATAAAATCAATAAAATTGATTGTAAGTGATTGCTGAAATTTTTGACTTTGCTCAATAATGTTACGGAGGGTGAGTATTTGTTCAACACAGCTTCTTCCTTTCCGAAAACCTGCTTGTTGTTTTCGAAGGTGTTTATCTACCGCATTACTTAAACGATTTAAAATTACCTTGCAAAACACCTTACTAGGAACAGACAATAAGGTTATTTTGCGCCAATTATTGCAATTGTTTAGACTTTCTTTTTTGGGAACAGTAATAATCACTCCTTGCCGCCAGTCATTAGTAACTTGTTCATTATGCTATATAGCATTAAATAAATGATCAAGCTTGCGTGCTACAACGTCACCTCGATATTTGAGCATCTCTGCTTTATTGTTTTTCAGCCTTTGAAATGCATGGATCACTTCAATTACAAAAATGTCATTAGTACATATTTCCGTATTTTGAATCACATTCACATCTTTGTCATTATCAAAATCTGTGAGAGTATTTGACATGGGCTAATTAAGTACTTTTTAAAAATCCTCTACCCATCTAGATGATTGCTCATCATTTGTTAAAAGTAAACAACCATCTTTTCCTTTGATTGGAATATCGATATTCTTTCTAACTACCGACAGTTGTTTCACAGTTGATCTTAACATTGTGATTACTACACAAACCATCAATAGGCTGAAGAAAATATACACAATAAATTTATCTTACAGTTCATTTCTTCTCTTATTTTTATTTAAAACAAATTTATTGTTCAATCGAAAGTAATAATAAAACTGTTTTCCAATTGCAGTCAAATTTATAAACTATATGCCAACATCATCATCATCATCATCATCATTAACAACAACAACAATAACGATAAAAATAATAATTTGTTTGTATCTACTTACACGCATTGATTAATTAATTAATTGTACATTTTATTCCTCAAAACATTTCAAACAAATAAGGGTACGTACATTTTCCAATAGAAATTGGGAAATGTACGTACTCACATGTATAAAAAACAATCCCATATGTTGAATTTTTAAAAATAGATGACACATTGTAGACGTTTCAATTTACACGTACATAGATGCTCCTTCTTACCTTTACGTATGTATCAAGTTTTATTCATTGTAAATGAACAACAGTTTAATCAGTCTCTAACATAATTTGCATACCTGTACTTTAAAGCAACAATGTCAAATTGAATTGACAAAATCCATCTTTAAATACGGGCAATACCGAATTGACACTTAATTTATTTAAATTTATAATACAAAAAATATTGTTAACACACTCATTAAATTGTGTTATATTGAATGCTATTAAAGTTATTTTTTAAACATATTCTGTAAATTGTATAGCAGAGGTAATCTTGATTTGAGTTTTACCATCGGTCATCTTTTAAAATTATGCTGGTTTGGTTTAGCGGTACAGCGCTCGACTTAGACTTGAGTGTACAGGGGTTCAAATTCTACAACCAGCACTAAATGTGAACCCACGTTCGGCTTCGCTAAAATGTCCACTGCTAAGACACTGTCAAAACATTCAAAGCAGTAAAAAGAAGATGCAAAAAAAAAATAATGTTTGTTTTTTAATTTTAACAACTTCAAATGTTTTACGACAGACATACTTTGGCGAAGTCGAACATGGATTTACGTTTGGCGGAAATTGAAGTCATGCCAACCCACGTTTGAATCGAGCCTCGTATCATTAGACTACATCGGCATTCATATTTATAGAACAAGAAAAGAAGGAATTTTGTAATAATTTAATTAACCAATTTCATAGATTATTACTTATTTATTTAGGTTTTTTAACATTATTGTTGATGTCAATTTACTCAACATTTATAACTTCCATTTTATTTTTAATTATTACATATTAATGATAATGGTTTGCCAAGTATGATCTAGAATGCATTTCCTTGATTGGTCTAGCAGCACAGCGCTCAACGTGGACCAACAGGGCATTAGAATGCGGACCGACGCTCGGCTTTGCTAAAATATTATATATATTATATATTATACAAAACCCTTTTGCTTTAGGAATAAGCATGGAGCAATAAGACAACAATTACAGCAAAACAACAACAATAACAAAGTCTCGTTGGCGTTAAATATTCTGCAAATGGAAGATTGCGCTTTCTTTCGGCTTTCACTCAACCTTGTCATCTGGTAACTTTGTCATTCAGAAACGTTGTTGTTTGTCGGAATGGCGTCATCTTTCATTATTTCCGCAGCAGTATAATTTTTTACAAAGGCCAGGTTGCCAACCTTGTGCTCAAACCCTCCTCCTTTATCCAGGCTTGGGACTGGCTAAATTGAATCATTTCTAATCCAAACTAGGCGGAGTTGCTAAAATATCCACTGAATAAAAATGTTTCTTGTAAAACATTCAAAGTAGCAAATAGTGAAAAAATTTAATTTTTAAAGATAATTCTACATTAAGCATTAGTTCTTATCTAGAATCCAACAACCTAACTTTTATAATAAATGGTTGTGTATTAATAATGGCATAAAATATTAAATGTATTTTCACTGTTATTAAATTATTTAAAAAAATTAATAATACTTGATTGAGTGCTACTGGTAACACATAATTTTATTGTTTAATTTATCACAATATTGATTTTTTCGAATTTACCAATATTTACTTTATTATTTTCGTTTTTCACTGTTTCAATATTATGCAAGATTTATTTTAAGCAAGTGACCATTTTTCAAGGACAAGCGGGGACCCGCATTTTGTGTCGGTGGTCGGCCTCGAATTCTTCCTTTCCCGGTTTCAAGTTTTTAACTTTACCAACTTTTATATTTAAACAACAAAATTTATTATAAAGCACACGGGATGGTCTAGCGGTACAGCGCTCGAATTTGGACCTCGGTAGGCATCGGGGTTCGAATCCCACCACCGACACTAAAATATGAGCTCACATACGGTCCACTGCTAAAAGATGTTTTTTGTAAGCATTCAAAATAGCAAACAAAAAATTACAAAATTAAAAATAAATACTAGGCATTTAGTAGAATGAATTGATATGTTGATATCAATATATTTGGTCAATCTATCACTTTGGTGACAGAAACAACTATACAACTAAATTCCAAACTGCATTTACACGATTTTGAGTTTTATTATCGACACTGAATGCAGATTCTTGCTTTTAAAAATGCACAAGTTTATATTAAGCATTTTGAAAATATTCATTTATACGACCAACATATCTTCTAACTAAAAAAGAAAAGCTTCTCTTTTAAACAGTGTTTGTTTAAACAACTCATTTAATATACGTTATTAATGATCAATCATTACTGCAAAAAGCTTTATAAAAAATTGTAATTGCTAATTATACACAACAGCATCCAACTATGTATTGAAAAAATGATTTAATTAATTAATTAATTAAAAAATTAACCTAAAAAACATAATAATTTTTAAATACAGTTATTTATTTAAATGTACTATTACAATTCCTCGCCTCCAAAAATCAATAAAAGTGTATATTGTCAAAATGTCCATTTTCAAATGGCGCCATTTTTGTCAGATCATATAATTAATTAATTAATTAATTAATGATCAAATGAATGACTCTAAAACAAAACGGACAAACAAGTAGCAAACAGGCAATTAAATAATCAATTTAATTAATACAAAGTTGTTGCGTACCTTTTGTACAGAAAAATGTAATTATTACGCATATATTATTATTACGAAAGCGGTTCGTTCTTTTTGATAAACAAAAAAAAATGTTTCGATTTATTGTCGCTGTGTGTATATTTCATTTTTAAATAAATTATGTTGTTTTTTCTTAATTATACATTTATTTTTAACAATGATCTAGACGTATTAAAACGAAAAAATGCAATTAATTTATTGTTTAATTAGAAACTTTTGTTTTATTTTATGCCAAAAGATGGAATACAATGTAAATAATGTAGAGTCGAATGGATTTATGAATGTTAAATTGTAGTGTTTTTAAAATTAATGTTTTGTTAACATTTGTATTTATTTATTAATAATATGTTAAAATAGCACCCAAGTAAGAAGTGGTTTTGATTTTATCAGTTAGAGCAGGTATGCGTTTGGCTTTGGCAAATGTCCATCTAATAAAAATTTTTTTTGTACAGGTTTTCACAATATTGTTATTATTATTATTATTATTATTATTATTATTATTAATATTATTATTATTATTATTATTATTATTATTATTATTATTATTATTATTATTATTATTATTATTATTATTATTATTATTATTATTATTATTATTATTATTATTATTATTATTATTATTATTATTATTATTATTATTATTATTATTATTATTATTATTATTATTATTATTATTATTATTATTATTATTATTATTATTATTATTATTATTATTATTATTATTATTATTATTATTATTATTATTATTATTATTATTATTATTATTACAATTAGACGAATAAAATTACTTGGTCAAATTCTACGAAAGACCAGCAAGAACGGTTTTAGAATGGATAATTGTAAATGGTAAAAAAAGGTTGGCAGACCAAAGAAAACTTGGCTAAGAACTATTTGGGAAAATCTAATTGAAAATGAATGTTTCATGGGCACAAGCAAAACGTTTGGCAGAATGTTTAAATACATGGAAACATTTTGTTATCTCATGTTCTCTTTGAATTACGAGACTTTGATGTTAATTTTTGCTGTAATTGTTATCTTATTGCCCCATGCTTATTTTTTAAATCAAAGGGTTTTGTAAAATAATAAAATAATAATAATAATAATAATAATAATAATATTATTATTATTATTATTATTATTGTTATTACTATCACTATTATTTTTATTGTTATTATTATTATTATTATTATTATTATTATAACAATACTACTAATAATAATAACCGTAATAATAATAATAGTATTTTATTTATTTTATTTTATGTTTGCTACTTTGAATGTTTTACGGAAACCATTTTTCAATAGTGGACAATTTAGCAAAGCTGAATGTGGACCCGCAGTTTAGTGCCAATAGTGGAACACAAACCAATGTTCACCCAGGTCCAAATCAAGCGCTGTACGACTAATAATAATGATAATAATAATAATAATTATTATTATTGTGCCGGGGTGGTCTAGCGGTACAGCGTTCGAATTCGGACTTCGGTGGGCATGGGTTCGAATCCTATCACGGGCACTAAAATGCGGGCCCACATTTGGCTTCGCCAAAATGTCTACTGCTGAAAGATGTTTTTCGTAAAACATTCAAAGTAGCAAACATAAAAAAACATTATTATTATTATTAAATTAATTCATTTTTATAAAAAGTATTTTGAATTCTGAACTTGAACACAACATTCTAACAATCGGTTGATAATAGTTATAATTAAAATTTATATAAAATTAAATAAACTATGTAAAATGACTAAGCAATTGTAATTTTGAACAAAAAGTATTATTTCTTAAGTAAAATAATTATATATATATATATATATGAACATAAAATGTTTTGTAATTAATGCAATTGCGTGTTTTAAACAATACTTATTTTCATGTTACATTAATTAAACTAAAAATAACATTTCCAATTTAATTAATTGCATTAATATTTATAAACTAGTAATATATTTAATTTGTAAACAATATTCCAACTTGGTTGATTGGCTTACTCTCAAATAATCACGCATGTTTTTTTGTAATATTGCCTAATTTAATTAAATGTTAGCATTGAATTTGGGCTAAAAAATAACAACATTAAGAGCTAAAATAAACAAAAAATCGTTAAACAATTTTAAAATAATAAACATAGAGTTATTGTAGAATAAATAAGAAAAAATTTTAACATTTAATAGTCTAATTTAAAATTTAAAAATTTTGTTGAAATACAATTTTTAAATGTTACTATTAATAAATTATCATTATACCATAACAATAATAATAATAATAATAATAATAATAATAATAATAATAATAATTTAATAATAATAATAATAATAATAATAATAATAATAATAATAATAATAATAATAATAATAATAATAATAATAATAACAATAATAATAATAATGATAATAATAATAATAATAATAATAATAATAATAATAATAATAATAATAATAATTTAATTAATAGTAAATTACAATTAACACATTGTCAAATCTTAAACTAACTATACGTAAAACTAAATTTAAATTAAGTTGTAATAAAATTAATAAACAACTGCAAATGTGAATAAATGGATTATTGGTGTTCTCTATTTTAAAAAATATGAATAAATTGTAATATTATGGCATTTTTTAATTTTTACCACTTTAAATGTTTTACAAGAAACATCTTTTAACAAAGCCGAACGTGTGCCCGCATATAGTTCTTGCGGCACAGATCAAATCCATGCTTACCCAGGTTCGAGTTCGGCGCTATATCACTAGATCATTTTGGGACAATAACGCCACTGTAGACAGTCCAGTTGAGTCCAGTTGAGAAAGGAATAAAAATAAATCCCAAAGTTAGCAACTAGACTGTTTTTAAAATACAATAATTTAAAATAAAAACGCCATTTTATTTAATTACAATCAGAAAGTAGAATGGTTTGATGAAGTCTCAATAAAATATTAATTTTTAATGTGTAAGAACTCCACCGTAGCCAGTCCTAAGTCTGGTTCGGAAAGGATGAGGGTTTAAGAGCAAAGTTAGCAACCTAGCCTTAGTAAAAAATATTGCTAAAGAAACAATAAAAGGACGCCATTTTATTGAACTACAGCAGAGAAGTGAACGCAGTGTGTTTCCAATAACGGGGTTTCGAATTAAATCTGCACGATTTTCAAAATCAAAAATTTAATGTGCAATCCTATAAACACAATTTTGTTATTCCAATGCTTTTCAAAGTAAAAGAGTTTTAAAATAGTAATAAAAGCAATAAATATTTTAGAATATACATTTTTACAATTTGTTTTATATTTGAATTTTCAAAATTTACTGAATATTAAAATTACGTGTTTTGATTCAATCAAAAAACACTGTATAGCCGTTTGATTTTTGTAAGAATTTATCAACAATGGTTAGCTATCAAATATTCAACAGGTAAGTTAAGATTTGAAATTATAGCCTTATCCACTAAACTAAGAGTAATTAGCACACATTTGATTAATCTGACGGTTCTAACTGTTTTCTTTATTTTCTGAAACAATTGAAACGGTTAAAGTGAAAGTGGCCTATTAGCAAGACCTCCGTATTTAAACTGATAGGCAATGTGATCAATTTCTTGAGTATTTCTTTCTGCATATGTTTGCACATTTCCAACACTATTATGGCTCTAAAATTATATATATATATATACTAAGTATTACATTGTATTAATAGAATAAATGTTTCTTGGTGTGTATTGCTAAAGTATTATTATGCATGTAAGAGTTAATTATGTCTAAAATAAACAATAAATGTTGAACATCATAGAATATCATAATGATTCAATTTTTAATTTAATTTTTTAAATTACTGCATTGTATTATTATTATTACTATTATTACTATTATTATTATTATTATTATTATGGTTATTGGCTTAGATACTTCAGTAGAAGTAGATTTCAGCACACAAACATTACGTACGATTATAAAAATACAATACAATTATCAGTATGTAACATTTGTATACGTCCGATTAATTCATGGGTATCAAGTTTAAATTTAATCGAACACATAGACAAAATGCGTTCAAAAAGAGTGCTCATGTAGCACAATTGCAACTTTTACATATATGCATTGCCTTTTAACTTTAAACATATTCTTACACATTGAAATACCAATACTATTATTTAAAGTATTCTATAAATTTTGTTTGTCAAATATAGGTTCTACCTAATCGATTAAAACAAAGTTTTATACAGTATTTCAATTTATTTCTAGGTGGTCTAGCGGTACAGTGCTCAATTCAAACCTGAGTAGGCATGGGTTTGATTTTCATACCACGTTTAACTTCGCTAAAACGTCTAATGCTAAAAGATGTTTTCCGTAAAACATTTGAAGTAGTAAAAATAATATTTTTAAAATTATAATATTGTTTAAATGCTTTACAAGAAACATTGTTAAGTCAGCGAACATTTTATTATATTATACAAAACCCTTTTGTTTTAAAAATAAGCATAGGGAAATAAGACAACAATTACAGGAAAACAACAACAACAACAAAGTCTTATTGACATTAAAGATTCTATAAATTAAAGATTGACCTTCCTTTCGGCTGTTACTCAACCCTGTCATCTGTTTAACTCTGTCATTCAGATAAGTGTAATCACTTCTTTGCGTTGTTTACCGGAATGGCGTTCTCTTATTGTTTCCGTAGTAGTATAAATTTTTTACAGATGCCAAATTGCTAACCTTGCGCGCTCAAACCCTCCTCCTTTATCCAGACTTGGGACTGGCTAGATTGAATTATATCTGATCCAAACTAGACGGAGTTAGTAGACATTTTAGCCAAACTAAATGAGAGTCTGAATCTAGTGCCAGTAATAAAAATCAAACTCGTGTCCATCTAACACCAAATCCGCGCTATAGTCAAAGTGTTAAATTTTTAAATTATTATTTTAGTTGCCATGATACATAATACCCAAATAGATTTAACTTAATTTTTATGACATAATTTTGGATTTTTTGTTTTGTAATGAAAACAGCCTAACTTTTAGTAATTATAAAAAAGGTTTTGTTCCTCTCCCTACTAGTAAACACCTAAATTCTTCTAACTATTTTTTACTTAAAAAACTAATTTGTTTTAATTTTTAATGAATAACTTTCTCTGTGATTTAAACGAAAATTTACACTATTTATTTTAAACTTCAAAATGTAAATTTGTTTTAATAGTTAACTATTAATTGTTATTGTTTTAATTATTTCTAAAAGAAAAATCAATTTTTAACTAATTCTTAGAATTAAAAAAATTTTGTTTTCAGTAAAACCTACTCAAATTTTTAACTGTATTATTTTACTAGAATGCTTGATGAAAAAACGCTATCGTAACTATAACCAAGTATTATTGAAAACAAAAATTTTAATTTTTACTAATTTTTTAAAATTAAAAATAACTAAGTAATTATTTCAAGTTATTAAACTATTTAGCATTTTAATTAAAATTAATATAATAAGGTAATAAAAACTTTGCAAATTATGTTAATTGCATATAGTAATTATGCTTATGTAAATAGTAACTTTTAACTATAAATTACATATAGAATTAAATATGAAATATTCTATATTACTAATTTCTTTTAATTAAAAAAATATTTAAAAACAACAATTTGTTTAAATACAATAGTGTCTTCATTGTTTTGCAAGTATAGGAATGATAAACGTAACTGAGACACTAGAATCGGAGTTAAATTGATATGAGATAGAGAGTTTTACTATTGGCACTAAATGCAAGTTTTTGTCTAGGCCTTTGGTAAATGTCCACTTACTAAAAATTTTTTCCGTTAACTATTAAAGAAACAAAAATAAAATAATGGATAATGAAAAAATGTAAATAATTTACAAATTTATTATTTGTAAAAAATGAAATTATTGTATTATTTTTTTATTTATTAGTTTACCTAAATTTATGTTGAAAGTAGAATTTTTGGGTTCTACATTTTTTTAATTATTGTAAAATAGACGTATGTTGGATATTGTTTACATTTTATAAAATAAATAAGTAGTGTTCGAACAAGATTTTTAAAAAATAAACATTTTTTAAATTGTTACCGACTAAAATGCTTAAGAAATAATAAACACTGTAAATTTACCACAAAATTGTTAAAACCGGTACATTATTATTATTATTATTACTAATATTATCATTAGTATTACTATTATTATTATTATTACTATTACTATTATTATTATTACTATTATTATTACCACTACTATAATAATAATAGTAATAAATATTATTATTATTATTATTATTATTATTATTACTATTATTATTATTACTAGTATTATTATTACCATTATTATTATTATCACTATTATTATTATTACCATTATTATTATTACTTGCGGTACAGCGCTCAAATTTGGATCTCGGTAGGCATGGGTTCGAATCCCATCACCGTACAAAAATGCGGGCCCACGTTCGGTTTTGCTAAAATGTCCACTCCTGAAAAATGTTTCTCGTGCAAACATTTAAAGTAGCAAACATAAAATAAAAGAAAATAATTAAATGAATTATTACTAGTATTATTATTACTATTACTATTATTATTAATATTACTATTATTATTATTACAAAACCTTTTGCTTCAAAAATGAGCATAGGTAAAAAAGATAACAGTAACAGTAAAATTAGCAAACAACTCATATTATTGTTAAAAAAACTTAAAGCAACAAAATTATTCCATGTATTTGAACATTCTGCCAAACGTTCTGCTTGATCCCATAAAACATTTAGTTCAATTAAATCTTCCCGAATAGTTCTTAGCCAAGTTTTCTTTAATCTACCAACCTTTCTTTTTCCATAATTTATTGTTTATTTTAAAACCCTTTTTCCTAGTCTTTTACGCGATAAACGTAAAAGTTGACCAAATAATTTTTTTATCTAATCGAAGAGCGATCTTTTTTTGACATCTAGATCGTGCTGTCACTTTTTGCCGTTGTTTGCCGTATTGGCATCCTCTTATTATTTTTGTGACAATACAGATTTTTTTATAGACTCTAGGTTACTAATTTTATGCTCAAACCCACTTTCTTGGGATGCTAATGATCCTGAGGATTTGAGTAATGCTTATAAAGTCTCAATTTCCAATGATGGTGATATTCCTGACTGTTCGTCCTCCACGTGGTGCATCCTGGACTAGGTGCCTCTAGGCATCTAGACTAATAACAACAGGGTCCGAGTGCACAGCGGTATAACTGGGCTTCCGCTACGGCGGGTGGGTACGAACATACACCCAGGATACTTAAAAGGTATCTAAAGGTATACGTATATTATATGTAGCCCTTGGGCTGACAAAAAAATCAGGCGGTCTCGTCAATCTTTGCGAACAGTGGCGACGTCACAAGGATGCCGTCTACCAGCCAAGAAACTTTGTTATTCTTCCACGTTTGTCTACGTTTGTCAAGCCATCGAAATCGATCGTTCTACATGTCGTATAAATATGGGAAATAATGAAGAGATGACCACGTCACCAACCAAAATGAATGAAATTTCTTGATCCAGATTAGGAACTAGCTGGATTATTTTATTCCTGATCTTTTCTACTCAAAGTTACATTGTTACTCGCAACTAAAAATGTTTATTAACCTATAATGGTTTAAAAATCGGCAAGAAATAGTTAAAGTCGAAAAATGTTGGATTGAGTAAATTATAATTAAACACCAATTGAATAAACAATTTTTGTCAACTATAAACTGAAGTCTAAAAACCCTTTTTTCACAAAAACGTTTAAAAGTAATTAAATTTTTTCGCAATATTTTGGTTTAATTCTGTTTTTCTAAAAAAATTGTTTTTAAATTATTTTCCTTTTTTCATAAACATTTTAACAAAAATAATAATGATAGAATAATTTTTCAAATAAATTAAGTCCACTGTAGCCGGTTCTAAGTCCATTTAAAACAGATGGAGGATTTGAACTCAAGGTTAGCAACTTGACCTCTGTAAAAATTATTTAGGCTAAAGAAAAAACAAGAGGACACCATTATTTTATTAAACTAGAGAGAGCAATGAAGTGAAAGCAGCATGATTCCGATTACAGGGTTTAACAAAATCCGAATAGAATTTCAATCATCGGCATAAACAATCTTTAAAGTTGAAAACGTAATGTATAATAATAATTATTATTATTTTTTGACGCGGGCCCTCGAATGGCTACGCTACATTTCCATAACACCGGAATTTAATACTTTTTTACCGTTAATTTTTTAATATTTTTTAAATATCTTAATATTTTTCTCTGTATAAATCAATTTTTTACCACTTTTTTATTAAATGGAATCAATCAGAACAAAATTCAACAGAAATACACTTTTGTCCCTAAAATCCCAATCTCAAATTTAATTTCAAGCAGTTTTTCTAACACACCAAAACATACAATTGTTCAAAATAAACGTAAATTTCATCATAGTGGTTTTCAAAAAGCTTTGAAATTAAAGTTACCTAATGAGATGTCCTTACCGCTACTACTGTCATTAAACTGCAGGTCAATACTTGAAAAAATTTTAATCTACGATCTCTCATGAATAGCTGTGTGATATTAATCCAAGAATCATGGTTGAATATATATGTTGAGAATAATCTTATGATGGATTTTTTATATTTCGACTTGATCGAAAAAATTGCACTAAGAAACGTGGGGGAGGCCTTATTACATACATTAATAAAGAATACTGTAATAATCCTAAATCTAAATTTGAATATTCGCAAAATGGAATTGAGTGCTTAATTGTCAATTGCAGAAATAATTACATGGAACAATCTTCTTGGCCTTGTCGTCCTTCAAAACGAAAGGACTTTAAATAAATAATTAAATTGTAACTTTCAAAAATACATATTTTTGTTTATTGTTTCTTTTTAAAGCATTGGGTTCCCTTTATAATTCCAAATAAGAATATAAGATGTAAACTGTGAGATGAATTCATTTCGTATATTTTCTCAGCCAATAACCACAATAATAATAATAATAATAATAATAATAATAATAATAATAATATAAAGAGGGTACAGACAACATTTAAGTTAGTACAACTCACAAGCATAAACAAACACAAACATTACGACCAAGCTAAGTTTAATGTAGTGACGAACTGTTTTTGTGCACACAAAAAAGGTTTTAATGTGCAAATATAAACAGATTCGAGAATTTTTAACATATTCAAAGCTTGAGAAGTAATTAGCACTTTAAAACAATTTTTGAACTTGATTTGATGTTTGGTTTGTAGTTGATGACATAATATGGAAGAAGTGTATAAGTGTTCACTTTCGTTTGACCTCTTATTGATCCAGTTTGGAATGTGTTTTTTAGCCCGGCTAGCTAAGCGATGCATTGTCCGATCAATATACTTGTAAAGTAAACAGCTCGTCACTATATTGAACTTAGCTTGGTCATATATATATACTAAAAGTTTACATATTTGTAACTGATAAAAATATACGAAATGAATTCATTTCACAGTTTACGTCTTCTTATATTCTTATCGTTTCCTTGTTGCAACATTTGTGTTATTTAATTAGAATTGATTTTTAAATAAATGACACTTTTTACAATTTTCCATTTTTTAGACATTGTAGCAATAAATAAAAATAGTTTGACATTGAAAATGTGTAAATGTCTAATTCAAATAAACGAAACTTTTTTGGGCAAATTTTTAACACTTTTTTAAAAAAAACTAAGGTTATTTTTAGGCCAATATGTGCACATTACACAGAAACATTTGGTTTCAATGTTGTTTACCGACGAACGTTGACATTTTGACTAATTGTAAATAGATTTTTAATCAAATATTTGTACCATGTTTCTTTTATTTTTTGATTGTTTAAGACATGCAATTTTTGACGTATATATATATATATATCAAAATAATTTTGCAAAAAACAAGGTACAAAGTTTTGTGTATTTGGTTTTCCTTAAACAGTGACTTTTATTTGTTAAAATTGTTATATTAGAGTTATCAGATTTACTGGAATAATAAATTTACTAGTGTTTTAAGTCAACCAAACGTACTGTACAGTTGTTTCATCCCTATTTGGAATCATCAGCAGGGCATACCTTTCAAGTTTTACACAAATATAAACTTGAACCCACGCCCTATCTGGTGTCAGGTCAGCACCTTAAACTACTGAGCTACGGGTAGATGACCTTGGACCTGTAAATTTATTATTTATAGTAAATCTGATGAGTTCTAATTGCCCAGTGTCCTTGAATGCTGCTACGTTACTACCGGTTTAGCAAATGACAGAACGTTTTCACTAGAACTTTACCATGTAGGTCTTTTATTGTTTATATTATTTAAGAAAATAAATAAAAACTACAAATAAAAATTAAATTTGTTAATGGGTTTCAAGGGTCAAGTACTAGAATTGTCAGACTTACTTAAATAATAAACCTACTTGGTTTCAGTCAGTACGTTTGTTTCATCCTTGTTTGGAATTATCAACAATGTATAATGTTCACGTCCCTTACACAAACTTTTGCAAATACGGTTTTTACGAATATTTCTAAATAGAGTTGGACACATCTGAGATAAACAACAATTGTTTAATACTGTAGTGCATTGTCAAGTTTATTTTTCTACCTGTTTCGTTATATACTCCAGATTTGTGTGCAATGCATTTGTATTCTTAAAATTGTTTTTTTTTAACGTTTTGTGTTTACTTCAAAAATGCCGAAACACATTCCATGTACACATGAGGATGAACGTTTCAGCACAATAGTTTATTTTTATTACTTCGAATATTTTGTGGGCCCACGTTTAGTGCCGGTGGTAAGATTCGAACTTGTATCTACTTGGTTTATGTCAAGTGCTGCACTGCCAAACCACTCTGGTACACATCATTATTATTATTATTATTATTATTATTATTATCATTATTATTATTATTATTATTATTATTATCATCATTATTATTATTATTATCATTATTATTATTATTATTATCATTATCATTATCATTATTATTATTATTATTAGTATTAGTATTATTATTATCATTATTATTATTATTATTATTATTATTATTATCATTATAATTATAATTATTATCATTATAATTATTATTATCATTATTATTATTATTATTATTATTATTATTATTATTATTATTATTATTATTATTATTATTATTATTATTATTATTATTATTATTATTATTATTATTATTATTATTATTATTTATTATTATTATTATTATTATTATTATTATTATTATTATTATTATTATTATTATATTATCATTATTATTATTATTATTATTATCATTATCATTATTATTATTATTATTATCATTATTATTATTATTATTATTATTAGTACTTGAGCAAATTCTACGTTTACCGCCTTAAAACCATTAAGAACAATTTTGGAATAGACGATTGAAAATGGTACCGGGGTGGTTTATGGTACAGCGCTTGATTTGGACCTATAGGCATGGATTTAAATCCCATCACCGGCATTATTAAATGCGGATCCACGTCTGGTTTTGCTAAAATGTCCACTGATTATCATTATTATTATTATTATTATCATTATTATTATTATTATTATTATTAGTACTTGAGCAAATTCTACGTTTACCGCCTAAAAACCATTAAGAACAATTTTGGAATAGACGATTGAAAATGGTACCGGGGTGGTTTAGCGGTACAGCGCTTGATTTGGACCTAAGTAGGCATGGATTTAAATCCCATCACCGGCATTAAAATGCGGATCCACGTCTGGTTTTGCTAAAATGTCCACTGATAAAAGATTTTTTTTTTTGTAAACCATTCAAAGTAGTAAATATAAATAATAGATAAATAAAATAAAGGTTGGTAGACGACAGAAAACTTGGCTAAGAACTATTTAGAAAGATCTAATTAAAATGAATGTTTTATGGGATCAAATAAGATGTGTTGTTCAAATACATGAAAAACTTTAATTGTCTCATTTTTTTTTAATTATGAGACTTTGTTGTTGTTGTTTTAGTTGTAATTGTTATCTTACTTTCAAAGCAAAAGGGTTTTATAATAATAATAATAATAATAATAATAATAATTTAATTATTTTATTCTATTTTATTCTATTTTATTTTTACTGCATAAGTGTTTTAGGGAAAATAATTTTTAGAAAATAGACATTTAGCAAGACCAAACATAAATCCGCATTGAGTGCCAGTTATGAGACTAGCACCTCAGTAACTTTATTATTCTAACACACACACACACATATATATATATATATATATAATATTTTTAACAATGTAATGAAAATAGTTAAAATGTGTTTAGAAGAGTAATTTTTACATTTTCAAATTTCAATGTGTTAAATAAAAATACGTTAAAATGATAAAACATTCTATATAATATTGCCCAAATAAAAAACGTTTTGAAATATTTTTTTGCAATAAATAAAACTGTTGCTTTAATCAAACATTCTTTAAAAAATTATCTTGTGTAAAAGATAGGTAATAAATTATAATTGAAATCAAACTACAATTTATTTTAATTAAAAAATAATAATATTTTTAAAGTTTAAAAACATTTATATAAAATTTTTTAAATGTAAAGATTTATTGAATCGAATATGTTTATTACAATAAATAATTAATAACTATTATTTAGTTTTATTATTATTTATTTGTCTATTTATCGAATATTTTGTCAATTATTAATATTAAAAGTTTTTTAATGTAAACGAATTAACCGCTTTGTAATACTTAATTTCCACAAGGTTGAAACACAAAATAATATTGAATCTACTACAAATGAGCATCAAAATTGCCGTTAATTAATTAAATTATAATTTACAAAAATTAATGAGAGTTATTAATCAGTGGTTTTCCGAAAAGTACCAAAGGTTGCAACTTAAAAATAAATTATCTACATTATAATTATTATTGTTAACATTATATTATTATTATTATTATTATTATTATTATTATTATTATTATTATTATTATTTTATGTTTAAAGTTTAAAGTTTAAAACTAACATTTTAGCAAAGCCAGACAAAGACCCACATTAAGTGCCGGTGCTGGGAATCGAACTTATATCCACCCAAGTTCAAATTTAGAGTTGTACCATTCGATCACTTCGGCACAATATGGATCTAAATAAAAGGGGTTTCACGGCTGTTATTTATTTAAAATATTATGAAGTTTTTTGTTTTAATAAAACAGTACAATTTACTTTCCATATATCTACCTTTTCTTTTGCTAAATTTACACCCATTTCAAAAATTAACGCAAAGGTATTAAGTCTAAATTAATTTGTTATGTCCAATTGTTTTTTCATAAAAACAAATATCGGGAATTAAAAATAATGTCTAGTACTTAATAGATCCTTTATATATACTGAGAAATGTTTATTTAAGAAGGCTGAGTCGGCCAAAATAGCATATTTTAAAAGTCACTTCTAAATTAACGTGGATAATAAGTTCAAATTACACTATTTTTATAATAATTAAGTTATTATTATTCTGTATGCTTAATTTCATTAAAATGAACAATAACTAATTCTTAAAATTGATGTTAAACGTACATTCAAATCTGCTCTGATTGTGATGTCATAATAATTATCAAAATAAACATTTAATTATTCCAATCTATATAAATAAAAATACTAAAAAAATTTTTTTCTTAATTTTAAATAAAAATTTTAAAATAAATCTAATAATTTATTATTTACGTTTAACCTTGAGATTCCGTTTACCCGCTAATTCTGCTTTCTGATTGCATTGTTTTTGAAATGAAGAATAGTGATAAAAAATGTTTTCATCTCACCGAAAATGAATACCGTGTTATTAAAAAATTAAAAAATAAAGAATTTTTACCGAAAAAATTGGCAGATTTATATAGCGTTAACCTTTCAACAATTTATCGGATTATCAACGGTCAAAAACCACGAAATTATGATAATGTTGGAAGAAAACGTGTAACAACAAATACAGGTAACCAAAAAATTATTATAGAGTTAAAAATATATAATAAACCTATTTCAGAAACCAAAAGAAATAGTTTAAACAATTTTACTTATTCTAAAATAAGAAACAGGGCAATTGAATCCGGTTTAACTCTACAATCACCAAAGATCAATCCATTTATTACCAAAAAAAGGAATGACAGATTAGCCTTTTGTAAACTATGGAGTAAACAACACTTATGCCATTGGCGTTCCGTATACTTTGCTGATGAAACAATGTTTCGGGATGAACCATTTAGCTTTAAAAACAAAGTGTTGTGTGGGACGAGTTTTCAAAAATATTCACTCCCGGTTGTTAGAAAGAAAGCCCACCCTCGACAAGTAATGTGTTGGTTTGGTATTAAGTATAATCAACCTATCAAATGGAGAATTATATCTGGTACCTTAAATAGTAAAAAATTTATTTCAGTTATAAAGGATGTTTTTCATTATGAAATGCAGCACACTTACACGGGGGTTACTACTGTTTTTCAGGATATTGCTCCATGTCATACGTCCAAAAAGGTAACGTCATATTCATCTAAGTTCACTATATTTGCTTTATATTTACATTTAGACAGTAGAGGGGCTAAAATCAGAAAAGCTATCTTTCACTCAATTGCCACGTAACAGCCCGGACATTAATGTTATTGAAAATTTTTTCTATATACTAAAGCGTAACATCAATAACCATACTGAAATTGGGAATTTATGTGAACGCATTCGGTTTGTTATTTAATATGAGATTAAACAAGAATATATCAACACTTTCATTGACAGCATTCCAAAACGCCTGAATCAGGTTGTTCAAAAGAAAGGCGGTCACATAGATTATTAAATTTTTTGAACTTTGTAATGTCTTTAATCAATTGGTAACTAAAAAATTGCATGTAATCTGTATTTTTATTAATAGTTGACGTTATAAATCATGTTAATCATTTTACTCCATTTCCGATTTTGCACCCGTTGATATTTTATACAATTTTTTTGCTTACAATATATATGTATATATAATTATAGTTTTTTTCAATTATTATATAGTATTGTATATTTTATAATTGAAGTGACTTTTCTCTTGTACGCTATGTAATTGTTAGAGAGGTTAAGTTTAATAATCATTTTTTTGCAGTAATTGTTGTGAGGGTTGTTTATTTTAAAAGTGATAAAAATTGGAACAAATAGAGTAAACTATTTTAGTAAAAATGACTAAAATAAATAATGTATTTTTTAAATAACACAAACACCAAATTATTATTATTACTAACCAAGAATTTTTGTGTAGTTGTATAAATATATTTCTAACCTATTTATGCATATTTAATAACTGTAAATAACTTGATGCATTTATCCATCCATCAAACGAAGCACTTGAAAATGAACAAAATACTTGGAACAATTGTATTTGTTTGTACGTCAAACAACGCAGTCCACTTTAAGATTAAACTGCTAAATTAATAGAAATTGTCCACAACTTTTCATTTATCCAACCGCTAATAACTTTCCTTTTTCAAGCAAAGAAACAACATGCTTCATTGATGAATCACTTTGGGGTCATTTAAATAATAAAAAAAATCAATCTTGATGAATTATTAAAATGACAGAAACGTGTTTATAAAATGTTCAAATGTTTATTACAATTTTTCATGATTATTTTTTATTTATAGTAATTTTGGTGTATAAATAATTAATTTTCACACTTTGCATTGTACGTATTTCAACGTTTATTATTATTTATTTATTTATTTATTTCATTTTTCTTGTATATTTATGTATTGGGAATAAGTTTATTCAAATGCGCACATGATGGTACTGTCTATTCAATTAGCTAAAAATGCAAACAACTTTTGGAAGTGACGAATCCAACTGTGTTTTATGACCGATGGAACGATGTGTTTTTTACAACAATTTGTTTCACATGTATTGATTGTCATATGCAAAATGCATGTATATTGGGAATATTGTACACATGTAGCATTAAATATCTATTTATTTATGTTATTAAATTACATTGTTGTTTTAAAGTTTTATGAATGAATGTTGAAATGTTGAAAGGGATGCTATTAATCCTGAGGATTTGGGTAATGTTTATTTTTTTTGGGTATTTTTTGGTTGGTGACGTGGTCACCTCTTCATTATTTTCCATATTTATACGACATGTAGAACGATCGATTTCAATAGCTTGACAAGCATAGACAAACGTGAAAGAATAACAAAGTTTCTTGGCTGGTAGACGGCATCCTTGTGACGTCGCTACTGTTCGCAAAGATTGACGAGGCCGCCTGATTTTTTAAAAGGGTTATCTCCCTTAGCCCAAGGGCTACATATGGTATACGTATACCTTTAGATACTTTTTAGGTATCCTGGGTGTATGTTCGCACCCACTCGCCGTAGCGGAAGCCCAGTTATACCGCTGTGCACTCGGACCCTGCTGTTATTAGTCTAGATGCCTAGGGGCACCTAGTCCAGGATGCACCACGTGGAGGACTAACAGTCAGGAATATCACCATTATTGGAAATTGAGACTTTATAAGCATTACTCAAATCCTCAGGATCATTAGCATCCCGTAATGTTCATAAGGTTTCAGTTTCCAATAATGGTAATATTCCTGACCGTTTGTCCTTCATGTGATGCATTCTGGACTATGTACCCATAGGCATCTAGACTAATAACAGCAAAGTCCGATTGGATGCTTTATAACTGGACTTCTGTTACAGTGAGTGACTGCGAGCAAACACCCAGAATACTTAAAAGGTATTCTAAGGTATACATATGCCATCTTTAGCCGTTCGGCTATGAGAGATAACTCTGACAAAAAATTAGGCGGTATTGTCAATCTTTGCAAACAATGGTAACGTCACAAGAATTCTGTTTACCAGCCAAGAAACTTTGTTATTGTTTTATGTTTGGTTACGTTTATAAATCCATCGAATTCGATTGTTTATTTGCCGTATAAATGCAGAAGATTGACCACGTCATCAGCCAAAATAAAAAGAATTAATTAATTAATTATAAAAATTGATTATATACTTTGCCACTGTACCGGGAAAGCAAAGTTGCTAGACTCAAATTTGGACTGTTGTCAACACCACTACATGAAGACCTCCAGTGACCTTTCTCAATGTCCATTTGTTGAAAAGCACGTAAAAACCAGACAAATAAATTGTTTATTTAGAAAAAAAAGAAAAAACTATACAGTTGTAAAGTAAAATAAAAATAAAAATTTAATTTACAACGAAAACTATCTAAGCAGTTTCGATTAGTTTTTATCTACAGTTTTTTAATCATTTTTGTTATTAGTATAAATATAATTTAAACAATTATATTAATTTCTATATATGTAAGTTTACCACTAAATTTAAATTATATTAGTTTAGTATAATTTAATATATATGCACATAAATAGGCTTAGAAATAATTACTTAAACTGTTAATCATAATGTAATAATTATTTTCGTTTTGAGTGTTTTCATATTCTTGTTTTTTTATTATATATATATATATATATAACTCGAAATATTCAAATTAAGATACAATTAGCATAATTTTGAATTACACTTGCGTTTTATTTAATATGCAAAAAAATTGTTTGTATTGAAAATAAGCAAAACTTTAATTTAATATTTGACAAAAATTAATAATTTATTCCGTAAAAGTTTTGTACTAAAAACGATTTTTCGGAAAGTAAACAAACATTTCGTGCAGTCAGTCAAACAGGGATTTGTATTTTATAAGATGGGAATTTATCTCTACTGTAAAGTAATAAGACCGATAACATAGTTGCTGCAACTTTCGACCATTTTTTCCATCTACTTTTTGTTCATTTTTAACAATGTTTCTTTGTACCCCGATAACATTCAACACAATTATCTAATTAAGTAATTTGTATAAAAATGTTTGACAACATAATTAATTAGTATATCAACTTGTAGAACAATAAATAACCATTATAATTAAATTAATGTATAATAGACAAAGCATTGTTTGCTCCAAACTTCAATCAGTCAGAATTGGCTTTCCATCTGTCATGTAAAATCCAATTTTGCTCGACATATGTTTTAAATGTGCGTCATATTTACTTCACTAAAAAGGGAAATTCCCAAAGCTTGTCTAATAACACATTTTATCAGTTTATAATTTCATTAAATAAAATTAATGATTATTGTTCAAATTAATAATATTTTGTTACCTTATTTTACTTTTTTGATGTATCAAAGCACGTACTAGTAGATATCAACTGTCATTATGAAACGTGATTAAATGCATGAAATGCACACACTCACATATTTGCAAAACTAAACTATATAGAACGTTTGAAATGCCTTGGATCAATTTAATCATTCTGGTCACGTTCTCGGAGAGCAGAATATTGAAGAGAGAGAAAAAACAAAGTGTTGGTTGTTTTAGACACAACTGTGCATAAAATCCAAACCAACGATCAGTTGGCTGTGTTTGGAATGTGCCACAACATAATGGAATCAAATTGAACGATTTTTGGTCCAATATGTAGGCTTCATGTGTCGCCTAGATAAAGTAGTCTATACATACTATAAACACGTTTCGTTCTTTTTAATTTGATACATACGTTTTGTATTTTTTAACTGTTTCCAAGTAAAATATGACAATTTAAAATGAAATAATGTTAAGTCCTGTTAAATTTGATTTATTTTAATTCATTTTTCTTTTAAATACTTTTAATAAATAATAGTAATAGTATTATATATATTTTTAATATTTATTGTTTCAATGTTTTATTGGGAATATAGTTTAGGAATGCTAATAATCTTGAGGATTTGCTTAATGCTTATAAAGTTTCAATTTTTAACAATTGTGATATTCCTGACTGTTCCTCTTCCATGTGGTGCCTCATGGACTAGGTGCCAACAGGCATTTAGACTAACAACAGCAGGGACCAAGTGTACAGCGGTATAAGTGGACTTTTACTAGATTTCTATTTAGTTAATGGGTTCAGCATACACCCAAGATGCTTAAAAAGTTAGGCTTTCGGATCCGTCAACCGGTGTCAACCCTAAAGAAGATCGCATTGTCAATTATTGTGAACACTGGCGTTGTTGCAAAGAAGCGGTCTACTAGCCAAGAAACCTCCTTTATTCTTCCAAGTTCAATTTGTACCCGATAACCTTTTTGTATGAGAATTTGGAAAGCTATTCAAACATGGAAATAATAAAGAAGTGACTCTGACATCAACTCATGTTATGTTATGTAGGTATTTCGGTACAGCATTTAATATTGGTAATAGAATAAAATTCAATTTTCTAAAACAAGAATTAGTTGATCACTTGTATCAATTACTTCAACGCTTAACAACATGATATTTTTAATTATTTCACTAGTTTGAATGAGAAATGATTCAATCTAGCCAGTCCCAAGCCTGTATAAAGGAGGAAGATTTGAGCGCAAGGTTAGAAACCTGGTCTGTGTAAAAAATTTATACGGAAACAATAAGAGGACGCCATTGCGGCAAACAACGGCAAACAGGTGATTGCACGTATTTGGATGACAGAATTACACAGATGACAGGGTTGAGTGAAAGCCGAAAGGAAGGTCAATCTTTGATTTACATAATCTTTAATGCCAACGGGACTTTGTTGTTGTTTTGCTGTAATTGTTGTCTTATTGGTCCATGCTTATTTTTAAAGCAAAAGGGTTTTGTATAATAAATAATAATAATATATTTCACTATTACATTAGATAAAAAACATAATATTAGTAATACATTTTTTATTTATTAATAATTTGACTGTTTAACCAATATGGGGTTGCATTTGTTTATTCTCCTTAGATGAAAATTTTGTTTGTATACTCCAGCCATCATTTTTTTCACAGCCCTATAAACATGAATAGACAAGATTTCTAAAAATTATAAAAGAAGTAACTTTTACATAACAACAACAAAAGCTGGTGTAAAGTCATCTCTTTATTAGTTTCAAGTTTGCATAGCATCCCAAATTCCTGTGCAAAAAGGTTGTCGGAAGCGAACTAAACTTGGAGGAATAAATAAATATTATTGACAGAAGACCGCTTTTTTGCGACAATGTTTACAGGAATTAACGCCGGTGGACGAATCCAGAAGCCCAACCGGTGACATATACTAAATAGATACTTTGACAGACCTTTAAAGCATCTTGGGTGTATGCGGTACAACCTATTCATTAAACAAGAATCCAATAAACGCTCAGTTATACCGCTTTACCGTCCATTCTAATGTCTAGACACTTAGTTCAGGATGCACCACAAGGAAAAGGATCAGTTAGAAAGATTACCATGATTGGAATTTAAAAGTTTATAAGCATTAATCAAATTCTCCCAATTATTAGCATCCTATTACCACAATTATACAATAAAAATTACTTGGTTAACCCGAAAAAACTTTTAAAGATGGCAAATGAGAAGTTGTAGTAGAACATGTACAAACTTGACAAAATAAATGTCACGTAAGACTAAATAAGAAATTTGGCAAAAAGTATATTTACATGGAATAATCTTGTTGCTCGTATTGTAAAAAAATTATTATTATTATTATTATTATTATGAATATGAATATTAATATTAATATTAATTTAAATAATCAACCGTTTGCCAACTTATTATTTTTCATCAATCTTATTATCTTATTTTTAAATTTTACCAAAATAAATATGTTTTGTCTAACTACACATAATAATTAACTTAAACTAATTACTTTTTTCTGACCAACCCTTATGTACGGTGTGCAATTAAGTCTAAATTGTTGTTTATACTTGTAAAGTAATTATAATGTTTACAAAAATAGAACTTTTAAAAACCTATTAGTTTTACATAATAAAAAAATGTTTGATTTTATTTTGCTTTTAATTTATAAAAGTATTATGTATTTTTTTAATGTTTGCTATTTTGAATGTTTGCACAAAAAACATCTTTCAACAGTGGACCTTTTAGAGAAGCCGAACGCGTGGGCCCGCATTTTAGTGAGCCGGTGGTGGGACTCGAACCCCGATACCCATCGAGGTCCGAATTCGAGCGCTGTACCGCTAGACCATCCTGGCAATTAAATTAATATTTTTAACTACGATTAGAGACGTTTAGAAATAAACCAATTTAGCCAGTTCTAAACCCGGATCAAAAAGGAGAATTTGTGGCAGTAAAAAAATCCTACGCTAAAACTATTTAATTGTCATAATTTGGTTTGATACAGGACCAAATGAACAAAAATAGCCAAAGGTAACAACTCCACATAAAAGAGGAAAAAACTGTAAAACGAGAAAATGATAAAAACTAAGTTAATATTTCTATAGATTTACAATTTTTTTAATGCATTTTTTAATAATCCACCTATAGGAGATGAGAAAATGAACTTGTAAAGTGATCTTTCAAAACCTTTTTTTTCTTTCTTTTAACAGTTAAGATTTTTTTTTATTAAAAACACAGTATTTGCTTAAATTATTCGGTTTAATAAAATGATTTTAACATTATTTATTTATTACGTTGCTTCGTCCAAGTTTTGGTGGGTAATATTTCATATCAACTTTCCGTTAATTTAATCAGCAAACCATTTTTATGCCATTTACTTCTACTTTTATCAATGTAGGAAGCAACTTTAAATAAATGCATTTAATTACAAATAAAACAGATGTGCTTATATATATATATATATATATATATTTATTTATTTATTTTTCATCAAAAAAGGTTTTGTAATTAAATTAAATTTTTCAAAAATTAGCAACTTATTATTGTTTTTTTTTTAATTTAAATTATTATTTTTTGATAATAATAAAATATAAACAATATATTTATCTTCAAAAATAAAACAAAAAAAAACAAATTAAAATTAATGTACATAGAATTTAAATTAGGCATTTTATGCGTCCCCATGGTTTACTTATCCCATTGCACACACTGCAAACCACCCAACCAACTATATTTATAATTTTTATGAATGGCAATAAAATATTATTTTATGCAGTTTGTAGAAACAGTAATTTTTCTATTCGATAAACGTATTTGTGACCCATCAAAACGATCAAATTTTGTTGTTATTTAAAATGAAACAAGAAAACAAGTTTTTCTTTTAAATGGTTTATTTGACAAAAATGGTTATAAATTATTATTATTATTATTATTGTTAATATTAGGATATAAACATAAGTTTGTATTTTATACCTCAAGGGCATACCTGTAAATGTCTATATGTGACTAAAAGATAAATTAAAAATGACTAAAAATAAAATAATAAATAAACTGAAAATTAAAAAAAAAATTTAATATGTATTGGTTCAGTATGTTGCTGTTTTTTATTTCAAAATGATGCACGTGTCAGTTATATTATATTTTTTAATTGTGGTATTATAAAAAGAATTTGATTGTAGTCATAAAAGTTAGAGTAAATGTGTGTGTGTGTCTGTGTGTATGCATGTGTGAATAGGATTCAAATAAAACTTGTGTATCATTTTGGTTTTTTGAATTGGTTTTCCTGTTTTTATTTAAACCATGTTTAGTATAATAATTGTTATTATTGTTAAACATGAATATAAACATAATCTTTATCTAAATGGGGATAAGTATGTATTAAACAATGGCAAAACGAACAGATGATTCCAAATAGTTTTTAATCATTTCATCACTTCACAACCCACTTGAGAAAGGTTGAGATGCTATTGACTCAAAAGAAAAGAATCTCTTTTATTTGTCGGTATTATAAATTTTAATGAAACTTTACAATAATTTAATTTAATTCAAAGATTATATTAAAAAATAATTTTCTACAATGTGTATACAATCTTCAAACGTGGTTTAATTGTCATAAGAATGTATAAAGTGTTTATGTATGTGTATGTGTGTGTGTGATAGCAACGCACAGTATGTGGGCACAGATGGAAGAAATGGAAATTAGTATGTAGATAATATCCTGGATTTGTCCTCATTTTTTAACTCAAAAGGGCCTGGCCAACATATTAAATCTTTGTATTAAGAATAAAGACGTATTACGGATTACGCATTACTGCCAACACATCAACTCAAAATGGAGCAAACAGCTGCACATGATCTTCTAATTTCAAACAAACAAACCGCTGCTTTTTTCAACAATCTTTTCTTCAATAATTGAATTTTTGCCTATTTTTAAACAATTGTAGTGTTTTTCAAACGCTAAATAAGTGTAAATAGAATTTAAACAATTTTATCAGTTGTTTAAAACTTCCCCCCAATGTTGTTATTGTTTAAATTACAAATAATTGATAAAAATCAAAGCCACGTGAGTAGTATGTTTAGATGTGCATAAACTTAAAAATAGCGCTTATTAAATAAGACTCTTTTACATGCAACTAGCATACCTCTAAGCTTTACACTGTAAACTTTTTATTATTCTCATTAAAAAATAGTTGTTTTCCTTAATTTTAACTCAAATTTGAATAAACAATAAAATTGTATATGTGCATTATAAAATTTGGCAATTATGGTAGTCACATGATTAAAAAATAATATTTCAGTAATTATTTTTTAATTCTTAAATAATACATTTTTTTAAATTCCACTTATATTTGGTTTTTGTGAGGATTGTTGTTCAAACAATTTGAAAAGAAAATTTATCAGCAAGGAAATATTTAATAAAAATTGGATTTCAGTAGAATACAAATCTAACGAGTTCAACTGTTTATTTTTTTTAATTTTATTATTTTTTTAAAAATTTAATTTTGATTACTTTGAACGTTTTACGAAAATCATCTTTCAGCAGTGGATATTTTAGCGAAGCCAAACGTGGGCCCGCATTTTAGTGGGCCGGTGATGGAATTCGAATCTATGCCCACCCATGTCCAAATCGAGCGCTGTACTGCTAGACCACCCCGGCTTGACAAGAAACATTTTGCAGCAGTGATCATTTGAGTAAAGCCAAACATAAGCCTGTACCTGGTTCTTGTGGTGGAGATCAAATGCCGATGTCCACCCAGGTAACTGTCGAAAAAGCGACACACATGTTATAATGACAATTTTGAAAAACAAAAATAACGAATTCAAATTAAAAGTGAGTTTGTTGTGCCGGGTTAACAAATATAACTTAGATACTATATTGGTAGTTGAATACGTTTGCATTTCAATCTTTTTTATCAACAAAAATTGTGGATTCTTTTCTGCCTATTTGTTAAATCCTGAATAGAGATATTAGGCAGATAGACACAAAAAAATACTGAAGAAAAATATGGTTGTTGGAACAAGTGTAGATTAGGTGTAAAAGATTTATTAGAAAATGTTTAAAATAATAACAATAACAACAATAATATTAATAACATCAATATTAATAATAATAATAATAATAATAATAATAATAATAATAATAATAATAATAATAATAATAATAACAATAAATATAGATTTATTATAACTTTACCAAAATAAATTATCTCTATATATAAATTAATAATTTAACAAATACAAGTTAGTTAAATTAAATGATAGAAATTTTGCTGTTTTGGAAAAACAAAAAACATTTTTTAAAACATAATTATTGATCTATAAAATATATAAATGTAAACAATTTCTTCATTTCTATAACATATTGTCACATAAAAGAACTGATTATGACACCAAAAATACAAATTTTTTGAATTCACTTATAAATTGTGATATAACTGAAATCAAGTTGAATAATTTCTATACAAGTTCTTTAATAATCTACACAAATCCACAATTGACACATGTTTGTAAATAATGTTTAATTTATATCAATAACTGACAAATTTAATGTATGTATTTCCGCTTCGTTGCAGATAAACAAGTCAATATTCTATTCAAATTAAGTGACTCAGTCATCCAAAATTTGTGTTTATTTAACTGCAAAACTTTATTAATGAAGCGTTCTAGTAAATATTAAGAAAAATTTGTATTTCTGATAGCAATTATTATTATTATTATTACTATTAATAATAATGATAATAATAATAATAATAATCGACGTTTTTTAATCCAATGATTTTCTGTTTGCACTGCTTCAGTGCTTTGAGTTGTCATGTAGACGTTAACCCATTGTCGTAAGCGGCAATTTCCAAATCCTGTTTACCCAAGTGTCAATTTGACAACTTAGAAATTGTCTTATTTTGACAAAAAGTTGCCTTGAAAAGTACAGGTACAGTTTAATATTGTGAAAAAATGATTAGTGCAAATTGAAAAAGAAAATATTTTAAAAACTTGGATAGAAACACTTTTTAAATTACATTTTATAATGTGCGGTAGAAAGATTTCTAAATAGGCACAATTTACACTATTTACTCGTACGATGAGGCAATACAAATCGTACGGTGCCGGGGTGGTTTAGCTGTACAGCGCTCGAATTCGGACATCGGTGGACATGGGTTCAAATCCCATCACCGGCACTAAAATGCGGGCCCACGTTCGGTTTCGCGAATTGTCCACTGCTGACAAATGTTTCTCGTGCAAACATTCAAAGTAGCAAACATAAAATAAATAATAAATAAATAAATATTAATTTTATTAAAAACTTACCAACATGAACTTTTTGGTGGGGTGTTCTGAGCCTAGCACCAAAATTTAAATGTAGATAGGATCAAATTTTGTTTACTTCGTTATTCCAAGTCCCCTACAAGCCCTTTCGCTGAAACTATGTAATTATTGATCTTTAGATCGCGTCATCATGAGTGATGCTAACAGCCCCAAAAATGTCATTTTTATATATTTCAACACTTTTTACTACTTTAAGTGTTTTAAAGGAAACATATTTCAGCAGTGGACATTTTAGCAAAGCCAAGAGTTGCACTTGGTGCTGGTGGTGGTAATTGAACCCATATCCATCCAGGTTCGAGTCAAGCGCTGTACAATTAGAAAAATACTTTTAAATTATTTAATAAGTATTTTAGCTTTTAATAAAAAGTTTATTGTGAAAAACATGTACTTTAGCATGTCAAAATAGTTAAGATACCAGACGCATACCTGAATGGACACAGTTTCAGTCCAAATTTCGGCACTAATGCCAATATGGCGAAGGTGGTTAAAAACCCTAAACTTATGGATTCGAGTCTCATTATTAACACAAAATGTGTCCTTGTGTTATTATATATATATATAATACAAAACCCTTTTGCTTTAAGAATAAGCATGGGGCAATAAGACAACAATTACAGCAAAACAACAACAACAATAACAAAGTCTCGTTGGCATTAAATATTCTGCAAATCGAAGATTGCGCTTTCTTTCGGCTTTCACTCAATCTTGTCATCTGGTAACTTTGCCATCCAGAAACGTTGTTGTTTGCCGGAATGGCGTCATCTTTCATTCTTTCTGCAGCAGTACAAATTTTTACAAAGGTCAGGTTGCCAACCTTGCGCTCAAACTCTCCTCCTTTATCCAGGCTTTTGACTGGCTAGATTGAATCGTTTCTAATCCAAACTAGGCGGAGTTATATATATATATATATTACAGAAAACCCTTTGGCTTTAAAAGTAAGCATGGGGAAATATGACAACAATTACAGCAAAATAACAACCACAAAGTCTTGTTGGCATTGAAGATTCTGCAAATAGAAGATTGAAATTCCTTTCAGCTTTCACTCAACCCTGTCATCTGTGTAACTCTGTCGTTCAGATACGTGCGATCACTTCTTTGCGGTTGTTAGTCCGAATAGCGTTTTCTTGTTATTTACGTAGCAGTATAAATATTTTGCAGAAGCCAGGTTGCTAACCTTGCGCGCTCAAACCTTCCTCCTTTATCCAGGCTTGTGACTGACTAGATTGAATCATTTCTGATCCAAACTAGGCGGAGTTGTCCTTGTGTAGCTTTGCTAAATATTCATTTGTTAAAAAGTGTTTCTAATTAAACATTCAAGTATTATTATAAATAAGACTTCTCGTTTGATCTTGCCAAAATATACACATTTTAAAAATAATTATTTTTAAACATTTTAGCAATCTTCGTAAAATAGACATAAATATTTTAATGCTAATAAATATATTCATTTATATAATTGTTTTTTCTGACAGAAGAAATAAAATATATACTTTATTATTTTGCTTACACTATTAAGTATTTTTTTATTACATCAAACAAACACTGTTTAACATATTTCATGTTGTAAATAATTTTTATTGTTTTTTGTACAAAAAAAATGAAACTAAAATGCATTTTTATGGCGTCGAAAAACCTTGTAACATCAAAATTACGTAGTTGACAATTGGTAAAATTTTATTTTTGTTAACAAATGAATTTTACAAAATAAAACTTGTATTTTTTCGGTTTTTACCGCTCAAGTATTTTGATGGGCTCACATTCAGTACTATTAAAGCTTGTGCATACCGAGTTTTAAATCTTGCGCTTTACTAATTCTAAGACTTTGAAACATGATTTATTTTAACAAAAGTTACGGAAATGTAATATATCTTTTTGTTAAAAATTAATTATTGCAATTTTCAATGTCACTGCAATACATTTTCTACAAATAAAAACATTCTTTATTGTTTTAACTCCATCTAGAAAAGATTGGAAATGTACCAATCTAGCCAGTCCCAAGTCTGGAAAAAGGATGAAGGTTTAAGCGGAAAATGAGCAACCTGGCCTCTGTAAAAATTTATATTGTTACAGAAACAATAAAACGCCGGCATTCCGGCAAACAGTAGCAAAGATTTGAAATCAAATCAATATTATCATAATCTTCCATTCACCTGAACATTGAACTCATGCGAAAAACTGACTCTCGTCCACCACATGACATTATTACGATTAGATGAAGAAAAGTACTTGGTCAAATTTTATGTTTACTGCCCTAAACATTAACAGGAGCGGTTTTGGAATGGACAATTGATGATGTCAAATAAAAGGTTGGTAACCCACAGAAAAGTTGGCTTACACATTTGGTAAAATTTAATTAAAATGAATGTCTCATGGAGGATCAAACAAACATGCTGGCAACATTTTTAAACACATGGAATCATTTTTTACCCCATGTTCTTTTTAAATTATGAAACTTTGTAGTTACGTTTACTGTTACTGTTATCTTATTGCTTTATGCTAATTTTAAAGCAAAAGGGTTTTATAATAATAATAATATAATATAATATATCCAATATATTTATCTATTTATTTCATTTTGGTGGGCGACGTAATCACCTTTTCATTATTTTCCATTTTTATGCAGTATATTAAACAATCGATTTCGATGGCTTTATAAGCGTAACAAACGTGTAAAAATAGCGAAGCTTGTTGGCTGTAAATGGCATCCTTGTGACGTGGTCACTGTTCGCAGAGATTAACGAGGTCGCCTGAATTTTTGTCAGGGTTATCTCCCTTAGACGAACGGCTGCATATTGTCTACGTATACCTTGAGTTACCTTTTAAGTTTCCTGGGTGTTTGCTCACAGTTACTCGCTAAAGTGGGTACGCAGTTATACCGCTATGCACTCGATTCCTGCTGTTATTAGTCTAGATGTCTTGGAGCACATAGTCCAGGATGCATCATGCAGAGGAGAAACAGTCAGGAATATTACCATTATTGGAATTTGAAATTTTATGAGCATTACTCAAATCTTTGTGCTTATTAGCATCCCATTATATTTATTGTTTTGACAAACGTTAGATGGAAATAAAAATCATTATGCACATGCTTAATACTGCTATGCTTTAGAGATTACTTGCTTGCTTCATAGTTATGTTAATATTGAAAGAAATATATAAATTTTTAATAACCTACGGTAAATTGCAAATAAAATTGCTATTTTAGACAATCAAATCAATTAATCACAAGTTTTACGACAAAAAAATTAGGTTATAAAAAATTTACATACTTTTGTTTATATTTCTTTAAAGTTTCAAATTTATGAATTTTGTTTTAAATTATTTATTACTCCATTTGTTATTGTATTGCAATAATTGGTTATCATTTTTTCTAACTGCTAATTAAGCTTTTGGGACGTTAAGATTGCTGTAAAAGTATGAATATTTTTAAACACGTGGCATGAATAATAAATTTTTAACATTGGAAAAATATTTCCAAAAATTGTCAATTTATGTGTGTGTGTGTGTGTGTGTAGGTGGGTGAGTGGGAAATGTGCAATTAAAATAATTACAAGTTTTTTGTTAATTTACAAAATTAGCATATAAATTAAAAAAATAGATATGTGTTTTTTAATTGTTTACACGTAAACATGTTTGTTTTTTGAATGATACTAAATTTAAAAAATATACATATTCATATTTATATTTATCATTGAAGCAATAAGTTCAATTTTGCAGACTGGAAAAATGGGGCATATCGTATGTTTAACAAACAGTAATTGTACATAAACGAATTAATGAATAGTTTGAAAGAAATAAAATAAAGGATAAATAGAATATTAATTTGTTTAAATAAGTTTGTATAACTATTAAAAATGCATTAAACGTAACCTTCCATAAAATAAATTATAATGAAATTAATTTTTTTAAAAATAAAATTTAAATAATTATTAAAATGGATTAATAAAACAATGACATTTTTTATACATAATATTTATTATTAATAAAACCTTTTTAATAGTGTACTGTTCGGATAAGTTTGTAACATTATATTTGACATTTTATCCAAGTACAAAACGTGTGAAAAGGAACATTTTTATTTGTAAAAAATTATTCTAAGCGTAATTTGACTTGACTTTTATTTGGTATTGTTTCTTTTAAAGAAAATACAATATAACCATGCTATCAATTATAAAAAAGTTTTTTTACAAAAATCAGGTTGCCAACCTTGTAAAAATTTATACTGCTGCGGAAACAATAAAAGATGACGCCATTCCGGCAAACAACAACGTTTCTGGATGGCAAAGTTACCAGATGACAAGGTTGAGTGAAAGCCGAAAAAAGCGCAATCTTTAATTTGCAGAATATTTAATGCCAACGGGACTTTGTTATTGTTGTTGTTGTTTTGCCGTAATTGTTGTCTTATTGCCCCATGCTTATTCTTAAAGCAAAAGGATTTTGTATAATATAATAATAATAATAATCAATTATAAACCAATTTAAGTTATGTATATATATATATATATATATATATAATCCAAGCAGGGTATTAAAATTATAGTTTAATGTCCTTCCTAAATTATTCAAAATTCTACAGTGGGTAACGAAATTGAATCCTATATTGACCTACTATGATATTTAAAAATATATAGCAATTTTTCCTTATCTTGAACATATCTAACACCTACTAATAAATACCTTAGATAAAACTTTGTCAAAATATATATAAAATATTATTTGCAATATAACATTGTAATTATAATATACAACAACAGTCGTTTTAGCAATAAATCACAATACCTAGGTTTATTAAAACTTAAAAACAAACACATGTAATTTGTTTAAAAAAAATTATTGACCAAAATGCATTAATATATAAAGAAAAGGTTACAAACTTTGTATTGTCAACAATTTAAGTAACATTCACTTCTATGTATAACTTCTGCCAGTCGTTTTAATTTTGAGACTATCAAGGTACCAATAAAATCCTTTGAAACTCGATTTTTTATAACATAAATGCTATTCTCTATAAGTAATACATTATTTTACAACTTGTTAACATAGCCTTTAATAATTAATAACGTTTAAATCTGGGCTGTATATAATCAAATGTACAAAGGTTGGGTTTTTGTTCAGCAAGGTTTTTGCAGTTTAACTAAAGCAAACCCATAGGATATGGTAAGTTATACTAAAACTCCACTGTAGTCGATTATAAGTATGGTTGACAAATGAGGAGAGTTAGAACACTAAAAGTTTATCATTTTATAAAACCATGACAAAAAAATAACAGCATGATTTTGATCTAAATAAAAATATAATTTTTAATGTGCAGAATTATCATTACATGTTCAATGGGCAACACTTTTCGGCGAGCAGATATTTAGTAATTCTATAGACGATTGTTCGCATTCAGTGCCGGTGGAGTGATTCAAATCCAGATCAGGCGCTAGGGGCATGTCTGATGTGTTCCACTGCATAAGTACAACAACAACAAATGTTGGTGTCAAAGCCACCTCTTTATTAATACAAAGTTTGCATAATATCTCAAATAATTCCCTTCCACTATTCACGGTTTTCGGAAGTGTCCATAGATATTTCAGTCTAACAACTTTGCTAGTGTTTCCAAAATAAAGTCACGGCCAAAATAAAATAAAGATTGTCCCGAACAGTATCCATTCAAATACGTTTCTAATCACCGTTCCTTTTATGCCATGCGATATTCGAACCGGTCAAAGTTACACTATATGAGATTGAATCTGGATTTCTACGAAGAACGTGACCAAATCAGTACAATCTTCGTTGTCGCGACACCAATAAAAGAAGAACATAAAATCGGAGGTCATCTTGAATTTGGCAGTTGCTGATCTTTTCCTTACAATCCCTTATTACACAAATGTGAATTTTGTTTTACAATGTTAGATGAACAATTTTATTTAGGAAGAAACACGTTTTAGAAATTTATGATTTATTGAAAAAGTATAAAAGCATCTGGAAATTACTTACAATCTGTTTTACCTATTTGCATCAACAAAAGCAACCAAATATGAACAAACGTCTTAGTTATTTAAACTAGAAAAAAACAATATTACATAATAATAATAATAATAATAATAATAATAATAATAATAATAATAATAATAATAATAATAATAATAATAAATTTATGGATTGAAAAAAAGTATTTTTTTGTTAAAAACAAAAAATTAATTAATTCAATTTTTTATTTCAAAATTAAAATTAAAAATAGTTTAATCCTTATCTAATATTTTTGTGCCACAGTTGGCATAAATTATGAATATATATATATATATATATATATATATATATATATATATATATATATATATATATATATATATATATATATATATATATATATATATATATATAATACATATTTATAAAATAACATGGTTTTATCTAAATTATTTGTGTATATATTTTAAATTCAATTTAAATATTTTACAGACTAAATAAAAATATACTTTTCCAATGTTCTCATCCTACAGTACTAAAATTAAAGTTATTATACTTTCTCAAACAAAACATTAATAAGCATATCGAAATAAAAGAATCTTTTTGTTTAAACGCCAATTAAAAAAAAGGAAATTACTACAGTAACAATCTAACCAACATCATACCAAACTTTCTAAACCAATTGACAACAAAACGTAGCATTGAATACTTAAATCTATTTGGTAGCTAAAACATCGCATATACGCTGCGTTTCTTCAGTACATCGGCCTTTATATTTTGAGCCCTTGGCTTTGATAAACCGATTGACATTTCTACCGGGGCGCGTTAGTGATACAGTACTGGATTCGAACTTGACTGAGTCCAAGTTCGAGTGTCACTGCCGGGATCCCGTTCGGATTTGCTAATTGTCTAACGGTTGATAGAGATTTGTCGTAAAACATTCAAGTAGCAAAAACCAAATAAATAAGATATATTTTTTAAAACCATTAATGACATGTATAGACAAAACCATGTTTGCTTATTTACTCATGCTATTTATTCATTTTAAATATTACTTAAAATCCTTTCTCTGTAAAGAGCATGGGGCAACAGAATTAGTTCATTAAATTGTCGGTTTTGAGGATCGTGCATATCGAAGATTGCAATTCTATTTGGATTTTGCCAAACTTCAATCGTCAGGATCGTAATTCTTCTACTTTTCTCTCATAGTTTAATAAAATGATGTCCTCTTGTTGTTTTTTTAGCAATATATTTGTTTTGTAGAAGTTAGATTAATGACTTTGCGCCCAAATTATCCTTTTTTTCAACCGGACTTAGAACCGGCTACTGTGGAATTGTATATTAAAACTGAGTTCTTATTTTAAATTTTTGACTACTAGAAAGTGTAATGTATATACTTTAAGTTATTCATTTATTGACTAATAATAATTTGTTTATTTATGATAAAGTTTTAATAATTATATTCCCATATAAATTGTTTAATTAAATTAATTTTGTTAATTAGAACCAATTATAATTAAATAATGATGTTTACAAATTATTTAATTATTTTAATAAACAAAACCCTCCGGTTATGATTTTTCTAAAAATGATAAACAAACGGTACATTTCAAAATTAGCACATTGAAATTGATTGACTTTCCCTACATCACTTAAGCATATTAAGCACATCAACATTTTACTCAAATAAGCATTAAACATCACATTAGCAATACCAATATTCAAAACACTAAAAATATTTCCTTTTTACAAATAGCATTATCAAATTTACGCTTAGACCAAAAACCCAGAATTTACACATTTCGACAACATGAAAAAGCTATTACGTTATTTGCTTAAAAATAAATTATATTATAAAATATGTACATATATATAAAGCAGACATCACCAATTGTCCAAAATTAATAATTCAGGGGATAACCATGCTTTTTTATAACTTCTTTTAACCATCTTCGGATAAGAATCGACCAAATTATTGATATATTCTTGTGGAATTATGTAAACACTTATAAAATTATGTAAACAAAATTATTATTTTTTTAATTTGTGTTGCGTAATCGTTTTATTTTTTAACTTAATATGTATAAAATTTTTAAGTGTGACTATCACCATTTACCCATTTGAATGCAATTTATCCAAAAAATTCCAAAACACTTAACCATTTATAATTTTAGAAAAGTTAAAAAACAATTAACTTTAAGTTTTGGTAGTCCATATTATTTTAGCATAATTACTTTGTTGAAAAAAATATAATTTTTAAGTTAAAACAGCAAAAATTGAAAAATAAGAGTTTACTGACAAGTACCATTTTGGACCCTGTAAGAATGTTGAATACTACTAACGGTTTCCTTTTGGTCAATATCAAATTAGCCAAAGCAACATTTCCCACCTCATACTGCACTTATCGGTTCATTTGCAATTGCAGTGACAGATGTATTGGACGCTTGGCTATATAGGCTAAAAAACACGTTTCCAGTTGGATTAGTAGGAGGTCGAACGGAGATGAACATGTATGCACTTCGTTACTATCACGTCATTTACTCCAAATCAAACATTAAATTAAATTTAAAAAATATTTTTAGTATTCATTACTTTTCAAGATTGCAATATGTTAAAAATCCTTGAATCTGTTTATTATATTCACGTATTTAGACTTAGTTTGTGTGCATAAAAACTGGTTGTAATCCAATTGTGTTTGTGATGTTAGTTTTTATGTCAATGAGTTGTATTAACATGTATTAACGTAAACTTAAATGTTAACCGTAAACTTTATATATATATATATATATATATATATATATATATACTACTTTAAATGTTTTACGGGAAACATTTTTCAGCAGTAGATATTTTTGCAAAACCGGACGCGGGCCTACATTTAGTGCTGATGGTGAGATTCAAACCGATGTCCACTCAGGTCTAAATCGAGCGCTGTGCTGCTAAATGCATACTATAAAAACTTGTCTAATAGTTTATAAGAAAATCATAATTAAAATGGACGTTACGTACAACCGAATGTGCATTTTTGTAATAAGTGCATGTGTTGCTTTATATTTCTCTAACAGAAAATCTTCTTGTAGTGATATATAAAATAAGATAATATGCAAAATTATTTTGTAGTTCTAAAAGGTTGCTTGCATCTAGTGTTGCTAATGACACCCGAACCCACATCTACCCAGTGACGAGTTGAACACCGTAACTACATAAGCACATTATTAGGATCATGATCATCCCACTCAAATCCTCTACATTATTAGCATCCTGAGGATTTGAGTAACGTTTATAAAGTTTTAAATTCCAATAATGATAATATTCCTGATTGTTTGTTCCTTACGTGATGCATCCTGGATTAGTTGCCCACAGAATAATAAACTAATAACAGCAGTGGCCAAGAGTACAGCAGTACAACTAGGCTTTTACTGGAATCCCGCTTGGTGAATAAGTGATAGCATACACTCAAGATGCCTAAAAGGTATCTCATGGTATCCATTTACCATAAGTAGTTGGTTAGGCTTATAGATCTGTCAACCAGCGTTAACATATCAATAATATTGCCTCAACAAGTTATATGGACACTAGCAAAATCGCAAGGGGGCGGTCTTTTAGCCATCAGACCAAAATATCTAAGTTGCATCTTGTTATTTTTTAAACAACTCGTTAAAATTGTTCATTTCGAGGAAAGTGTTACATTTCTAGCACCAAAAAACAATCCTCTTTTAGGCTTTCACTCAAACCTGTCATCAGTTCTTTGCCATAGAGCGCTTAAAGTGTATTCTTTTGTTGGTTCTTTAATAACTTGCAATTAACCAGACACGGAATCACTTACCGTAAAACATTTCCACTAAGCATATCACGAAAGTTCAATGTACAAACTTCATATTTGCTTATTTCATTTTTCAAAAAAAGTTATTCAATAATTTTTTTAAATAATAATGTTTTTAACATACTTTATACAGTCCTCATTGTATATTCAGTTAAAATCGCAAGTTTTTTTTAAAATCATAACCTAGTTTGCAAAATTTGGTATTTTAAATTTAAAAACAAAATTTTCAAATTGCTCATTAATATGCATGTCTAAAAAACAAAGTTTCTATTGTTTTTTTTCATCAAAAACTTCAAAAAAGCGGTTTTCAAACAAAATGGTTATGTCATTATTGTATTTTTTTTTCTTTTTTAAATAATTATTCATTTCATTTTTTAAATACATATATTTGACATTTTAATCATTTTGCCTTTAACAACCTAATTAAAAAACCACTCTTTTTAAAATAAAGTGTACAAAATGCACGTGTATTATTCATTAGTGTTTTTCTTCAAAATAAGCAACACGTGTGTGTACACATTAATTATTATTATTTCTGCTGCATTATATGGAAGTAAAACGTGGAAACAGATAAACAAGATTTATAAGTTAATTGATGTTGTTTGTTACCAATGTCTCAATAGCATTTGATAGATTACTCTGCACAATCAGTCACATTTCAAACGATGAACTTATTGAAAAGTGACTCTCGTTCACTACATGACATCATGACAATTAGACAAAGAAAATTACTTAGTCAATTGATACGTTTGCCGACCAAAAGATCAGCACAAACGGTTTAGGAATCGACAATTGAAAATGGTAAAAAAGGTTGGTTGGTAAAACACCGCAAATTTGGCTTAGAATCATTTGGGAAGATCTAACTGGAATGAATGTCTCTTAGGGGATCAAACAAACATTTTGGCATAACGTTCAAACACTTGGAATCAATTTGTTTTTCCATCTTCTTTTGTTGTCGGTTGTTGTGATTCTTATTGTTATTATTATTATTGTTAGTATTATTATTATTATTGTTATTGTTATTATTATTATTATTATTATTATTATTATTATTATTATTATTATTATTATTATTATTATTATTATTATTATTATTATTATTATTATTATTATTATTATTATTATTATTATTATTATTATTATTATTATTATTATTATTATTATTATTATTATTATTATTAATAATACTGTAATCTTGTTACTTTTAACAACAAAAGAGTTTTTATAATTGTAATTAAAATGCAAAATGTAAAATAAGAAAATATGTTATTTTATATTTTTATTTAAAGACAAGTGCAACAAACATTTCGATAAAGTTAAGACCTAAACGCTGAATTCGGTTTAAATTTACAAGGGTTAGCATCACAATAACTTTTAAAATAATTTGTAGACAATAACTCATTAAAAAACTACGCTTTAAAAAATTATATTGAAGTAGTCAAGACATAATAAGGCAAAAATAGTTGATATTATTTTTATTAATTTGACATTTTAATTGTTTGTACTATTAATAGCAAAAGTAATTTTTTAAACACTTCAACAAAAATGCATTTTATCAAAGTTTAAAAGATATACAAATGCTAATTAATGAAAACTAATATTTCTCAAAATACGCTACGCCAAGTCTTATATATATATATAATCAGTCTAATTATTACTAAAATTCATTCAGAAAATGAAGTGAAATATGTATACAATATCATTATTAATATTATTACTTTAGTTACAAAAGAGTTTTTCCAATATTGACAAAGACAATCTTTTGATTTAGATTTTAGATAATTAGCTTTCAAAAGCCAAACATTTAGTTATTAAGCCGTATCTTTTTTCAAAATTTTAGATTAAGTAGGAATAGTATTTTTTCTATTGTAATTACAAAAGTGTGCTTTAATTATGTAATAACTTTGGAAATCAATTTTTATGATACGTATGTAATAATTGCATGAAAATAATTTAATTGCGTAACGATATTTATTAATTACTATTTTGTGTATAATTATTAAGTCTACCGGTTGGGAAAAGAATAAAGTATAAGAGATTTGCAACCTGCATTCTGTAAAAAATATTGTTAAAGGAACAAGAGAACACCACTTAATTGAACTAAGGTAAAATATGAATTTAAATACGGGGGTTTGGCAAAAGTTAAATTGAAATTCGCCATGTTCGATATGCACAATTTTTAAAGCAGAAAATGCAACAATTTTGTTGTCCCATGCTTTTCAAAGTGAAAAGATTTTAAAACAATAAATAAATACATAATAATAATTATTATTTATATGTGCGTTATACTAGATTTGTCAGTTAGAGAGTATTAGAACTGACCCAATATAGTCAATCCCAATCCTGGATGAAAAAGTAGGGTTTGAGCACAAGATTAGTAACCTAGTATCTGTAAAAAATTTGTATTGTTAATAAGAGGATGTCAATACGGCAAACAACGGCCAAAAAGTGACAACACGATCTAGATGACACAGTTTAGAGTATGTCAAAAGAAACATCGCTCTTTGATTAGATAAAAAAATTATTCGGTCAATTTTTACGTTTATCGCCTAAAAGATTAGCACAATCGGTTTTAGAATGAACAATTGATTATGGAAAAAGAACGGTTGGTAGATTGCAGAAAACTTAGCTATGGACTATTCGGGGAGATCTAATTAGAAATTATTATCTCATGAAATTAAACAAATATTTTGGCAACATGTTTGGACAGATGGAATCATTTTGTTGCCCCGTATTCTTTGTTGATTTTGCTGTTTCTATTATCTTGTTGTTCCATGTTTATTTTCGTGTAGTGATAATAATAATAATAAATCCACTTAGTTTAAGCTAAGTCCCGCTTAACTTTTAAGTTTTGCAAGGAGTTAAACTTATGTTTTTTAAATTTTAGATCAAATCCTTACTTGTAGAACTTGTAAATTCATTATGTATAGTAAATCCGATAAATGCGTTACTACCACTAACTAGCAATTATAGAGCCTATTGTTCTTTTCTGTAATGAGTTGCCAACTTATTGTTTGTTATTTACCATTATTCTTTGTCCAATAAACACATAATTTGTGTTCGGGATGCTAATGATCCTGAGGATTTGGGTAATGCTTATAAAGTCTCAATTTCCAATGATGGTGATATTCCTGACTGTTAGTCCTCCACGTGGTGCATCCTGGACTAGGTGCCTCTAGGCATCTAGACTAATAATAGCAGGGTCCGAGTGTACAGCGGTATAACTGGGCTTCCGCTACGGCGGGTGGGTTCGAAAATACACCCAGGATACTTAAAAGGTATCTAAATGTATACGTATATTATATGTAGCCCTTGGGCTAAGGGAGATAACTCTGACAAAAAAATCAGGCGGTCTCGTCAATCTTTGCGAACAGTGGCGACGTCACAAGGATGTCGTCTACCAGCCAAGAAACTTTGTTATTCTTCTACGTTTGTCTACGCTTGTCAAGCCATCGAAATCGATCGTTCTACATGTCGTATAAATATGGAAAATAATGAAGAGATGACCACGTCACCAACCAAATGAAATGAATGAATAATTTGTGTTTAATAGTATCGATTTCTTTTATTTTTAATATGTATTTATTTATTTTTACTACTTTGAATGTTTTATGGGAAACCTCTTTCTGTAGTGGACATTTTATCGAAGCCAAACGTGGGCTTGCATTTAGTCCTAGTGGTGGGATTTGAACCCATACCCACTCAGGCCCAAATCGAGCGCTGTACTGCTAGACCACCCCGGCATATTAAGTCCATTTTGTAGTACAATGTGGTATCAATGTAACAACAATTTTTTTTTGTATTTTGTAGCACAACTGTTTCTAAAGGACCAACCATTATACAAGTAAATAAAACATTGGATTAAAATAAATGCATGTAAATATTTCCATTATTATATTAAAACAACAGCTGATTTCTTATGGATATTTTAAGAAAAACCAAATTACAATTAATTCAATTAATGTAATTCAAATGTTTTAGCTAAAAGTCGGTTATTTTGTCAAACTTTTATTTAGTTATGTTTTGCATATTAAAAATGCACTACCATTGGAAGTTAATAAAAGTTATTTTTCAATAAATTTCTCAATATACAAGTTAATAAAAATTAGTCAATACTAAAAATGTTTAAGGCAAATCTATTCTAAGACAAAAAGCAGTGTTGTTCAATCAAAGTCGGATGTGTGTTTTATAATTGTACCTATTTCGTATGCTGAAAGCCTGTGGAAGCTTTTACTGAATTTTGCTGTTACTGTTATCTATTTTGTCTATGCTCATTTTTAAAGCAAAAGGTTTTGTGATAATAATAATATTAGTAATAATAATAATAGTAATAGTAATAATAATTATCATTATCATTATACAAAACCCTTTTACTTTAAAAATAAGCATGGGGCAATAAAACAACAAATACAGCAAAACAACAGCAATAACAACAAAGTCTCGTTGGCATTAAAGATTCTGCAAATTGAAGATGGATCTTCCTTTCGACTATCACTCAACCTTGTCATCTGTGTAACTATCAATCAGATACGTGCAATCACTTTTTTGCAGTTGTTTACCGGAATAGCGTCCTTTTATTGCTTCCGTAGCACAAGATTAGTAACCTGGCTTCTGTAAAAAATATATATTGCTCCAGAAACAATAATAATAATAATAATAATAATAATAATAATAATAATAATAATAATAATAATAATGTTACTTGCGTTTAACAGTATTTCAGACAGTTTCAAAATGGTTATTAATTGTATAAACTAAATATTGATGTCTTTAATTCGGTTTTTGTGTGTGATATATTTAAACAAATTTTGTCATCAGTATTTATTTAAGTATTTTCGAAAAGTTTACTAAATGCACAAATATTACTAACATAAGTGTACGTATTACAGAGTTTCTAAATTACTTTTATAAACGTACATTTTTTTGAAAATTAACTCTATGTGTACTTTAAAAACAAATAAACGTCAGATTTTATTTATAACAATATAGTAAATACACCGGTACTATCTTTGAGAAACAGACCTTTAAATGCAACAAATAGACAGTAATGGAATAAAAATATATTCCACAAGTACGCAACACAAAAAGTGAACAAATAAACTGTGTTCTATATCAATTGGATTGCAAATAAGTAATAATTACAAGTAATAACCAATTAGCAATTAACAACGCACCTCTTTCGATAATTTTACTATTTGGTATTAACTTTTATACATTTTAGCCACTCCACTGAAACCGATCTCAAGTCTGGTTGAGAAAGAAGGATCATTTGAGCGTACGATTAGTAACCTGGCTTCTGTAAAAAATATTGTTAAAAAAACGACATCATTTCAAAAAAGTAAAAATGGTATCATTTTGATGACGGTGTTTGGTAAAATTTGAATAGAATTTCAACCATCCAATATACACAATTTGAAAAATAAAAAAATTATCCTATAGAACAATCTTGTTGTCCCATGCATTTCAAAGCGAAAATGTTTTAAAATAAACAACGAACAATATTTTTAAATAATTGTTGATTAATTCTTTATTTATTCATATTTTTAATTGCTCCAATGTGATTTTGTGTTTATTGTGTGAATTGTTTTTACAGCCATTAATTGAATTTATTCTACGTTGTAGAAATGTTATTTTTAAAATATGTTAAACTGTACAAATGAAAATGTACTTGGTCCTAATAGCACTACATCTACAGTAATTTTTTATGTGCAATATAAATAATATTTTAAAAATGGCAAAACTTCAATTAACGGTGCACTTATATTAAGTGTAACATTTCTAGTACATTTGTACGTTATTTATGGACAAAACTTATAGGTAAAATACAAAGTGCACTGTTAATAATACTATATTTATTGTATTATAAACGTTAGCATTTGTTTATATCTAAATTCGTATATTGCAAAACTATTTCGTCACAAATTACATTGAATACCTACCAAAAAGATGTTAATGCATTGATTTAACGATTAGTTAGATAAATAAATGGAAGGTATTTTTGAATATAAACAAAAACTAGATACACTTTGATTAGTTGAACAACTTTGCATTTTTTTTTAACTTAACTGCATATTTTCAATTAAACAACCTTTTAACTCTAAAATCACTTTTTTTTAAATTGCATTACATTTTTACGGTTCGTAGTATACTTTATATTGACGGAAAGTTAACCAAACCGTCAAAATTATGGACTAATAATTGCAGAACAATATTACAATTATAAAAATAAAAATTTAAAACACTAGTGTTAGTGTCAATAACACACCTTTAATTCAAAACGCTTATAATGTATTTACATTTATATTTTGGTAATTTTTGTATCATCTAACTATTTGCTGCTTGTGTTCAACAATTGCTAATTTAGTATTCTATAAATGAATCTGTTTATGTGCTATAAAGTTACTTTTATTGAAGTATCTAAGCTATTGACCATAATAACAATACTACCACTAATTATATATATATATATATATATATATATATATATATATATATATATATATATATTATACAACACCCTTTTGTTTTAAAAATAAGCATGGGGCAATAGGATAACAATTACAGCAAAACAACAACAACAACAAAATCTCGATGGCATTGAAGATTCTACAAATCAAAGACTGACCCTCCTTTCGGCTTTCACCCAATCCTGTCATTTGTGTAACTTTGTCATTCAGATACGTGCAATCACTTCTTTGCCGTTGTTTGCCGGAATGATGTCCTCTTGATTGCTACCGTAGCAGTATACATTCTTTTACAGAGGCCAGGTTGCTAACATTGCGCTCAAACCCTCCTCCTTTATCCAGGCTTGGGACTGGCTAGATTGAATCATTTCTAATAATAATAATACGGAGTTATAATAATAATAATAATAATAATAATAATAATAATAATAATAATAATAATAATAATAATAATAATAATAATAATAATAATGATACTAATAAGTCCCACAATTATCCGATGTACATTTGTAGCAAAACCTATATTTATTTTTAACACCTTTTGTTTATCATTTATTATAATATTATGGTGTTTATGTTTTTCTTCATTTTAGTAACAAACAACCGGGTTTATTATTATTATTATTATTATTATTATTTTGTCTAATGACAAATACGTTTGCTGAAACACATTAAATTACTAAATCAATTTGTCAAACAAATTAAGATAAGAAAAACACCATTATTGAAGTATCAACACATCAGGCACTGTAACAGTTGTCTCGTACGATGTAAAAGTGTAATTCAAATGTTTTGTTGTACAACATTGACTGCCATTTTGTTTGCTAACAAATGTTATCGCATGTGTTATTTTTGTACAAACACGCACACACACACACACAAATAAAGACAAATTAGTCATGGTGACAATAGTTATTTCATGTTCGCACCCCTCCAACCGCAACTGTCATGAAGAAATCAGGCAGAAAGGAACAATTTTAATAAAAATTGAGTGTATGCGTTTGGTGTATCACAAACAAAGCGGAAGAGTTTAAAAACAAACATCTATGAATTTTTAAAACAGCAATTAATTGTGTTTTGGGCAAAAAATGTAGTTGTTTTTGTTAGTAAAAAATTTGTTTCATTAAAAAATAGTAGAATCATTTATCAACATTATCTGATGGCAATGGTTTTCACAAATCCGTGTTACTATTTTTAATCTATGTTTAGAAAATTTTATCGGCTGTTAAAGCACATACTTGCAGTAATGCATCTTGTTTCAAATAATTATTCTTACATTTAAAAAAGATTTTAAAGTTACTACATCAATTGTAAAACCCGACGCACTGCGTTTTCTATCTTTATTCAACCTTTAACAAAATTTCAACCATTATTTTGGGTTGTAAACTGTGTTTAATTATTAGTACGTTTACAAAATAATAATATTTTATGTAGTACAAATGATTGCGCCTTAAAAAGATAAGTTGCACGTTTTTGCTTTATTTATTAAACACTATAATTTTATTATTAAATTTACTTTTGTACCTTTAAATACAAAAAATTGACAAATACAACTTATTCGGCGCTTGGATATGAGTTCAATCTCCACCGCCGGCATTAAACGTGAGTCTACGTTCGGTTTCACTAAAAATGTCCACTGTTGAAGGATGCGTTTCGCGTCAAAACATTTAAAGTATTAGAAATAAACTTAATTAAAAAATAAAGGATTTTATTCTTTAAATAACTCTGCCTAGTTTGATTAGAAATGATTCAATCTAGCCAGTCCCAAGCCTGAATAAAAAAGGAGGGTTTGAGCGCAAGGTTGGCAACCTGACCTTTGTAAAAATTTATACTGCTGTGGAAACAATGAAAAATGACGCCATTCCGGCAAACAGCAACGTTTCTGGATGGCAAAGTTACCAGATGACAAGGTTGAGTAAAAGCCGAAAGAAAGCGCAATCTTCGATTTGCAGAATATTTAATGCCCACGAGACTTTGTTATTGTTGTTGTTATTTTGTTGTAATTGTTGTCTTATTGCCCCATGCTTATTCTTAAAGCAAAAGGATTTTGTATAATATATAATATAATATTCTTTAAATAAATTGAAACATTTTTAGCAGTTTCTTATTGCTTAAATGTTGTACAGAAAAGTAGATATTTAACTCAACTAAACGACAATTCTCGCATTTATATAGTGCTGGCAATTGAACTGTAATCCATCTTTATCCAATTTTGAGTTCAGCAATCTAGTTACCCGGATATTTTTATTTGTATCTAAAGCACACGCTCTGTTCTAACCATTCCTGGGTCTGTGTTAAAAAAAAGCAGATTGGAAAAATTTAGTTGTTATCCAGTATTCAAGATAATCAAAGTGAGTATTAGACTTGAAAAAAATAGGTTTGTGTCCTACGTAACATAAACACAACACAAAGCCAATCGCTTAGAAAAGAATGGGGAAATAAGTTTGGTCTGTGTCTAGACTTTGTACCAAAACATTTTTGTTTAATTCTACGTAAAATTTAGTTCAATTGAATCGTTTCAAATGCTTCTTGACCAAGGTTGATGTAATCTACCAACCTTCCTTTTCCCATCTCTAATTGTTAGTTGTAAAACCGTTTTTACTGGTCTTTTGGGCGGTAAACGCAGAATGTAGCCAAACAATATTTATTGTCTAATTGTAATGTGTTCATGTAGTGGACGATAGTCATTTCTTCTTATAAGCTAATTGTTTAAAGTGTAATTGTACCAAGTAATCTTCAAAATATTTATAAAAAACCGATACTAAGTGCAGATACTTGTTTAAGCTTTTGGTAAAGTTCCATCCGCAAAAAAGGCATTTTCTATAAAATATTTAGACAATAAAAACAGAAAGTACGTTAAATATACTTTTATTAACTAACAAATAAAATTAACTTTATATATATATATATATATATATATATATATATTGGTATAAAATATTCGTTTTTATTAAATATTCCACTAATACTTCTAACATAGTGTTCAAAAAATGTTTTAGTACAACTTAGATGTGCTTCATCTAAGTAAATAGTGTCATACAAGCAAATAAATTATACTGCACTGATTTTGACAGCAGCCTGTTTATATACTGACTATATTCATTAATAAAAATAATGTACTATAAATTTTTATATTTAAAAATATTTCTAAAACAATAAAGGACAAATTGATAATGCATTAAATTAAATATCATGCAAAGACTTGTAATAAGTTTTGTTTATAATCTTTTACATTCTTTATATATATTCCTTTTTCGGTGGTTTCAAAATCATCATGAAACAACGACTTGTCAACTTTTTAACAGTGCTATTTCGATATTTTATTAAATGTACAAAGTGCACGCATTTATACGCCACAAACGTGTGATTGCGTGACTGCGTACATCAAAATTGAAAATTAAGATTAAATAGTGGAGATTTTACACGATAAACAATGTTTACAATATTTTTACAAGTACATTGAACAAAATTATACATTTTTTTTGTAAAAATTGACTCATATTTTGACAAAACATTAAATTATTCTTTAAATATAAACATTTTTTCAATATGTTAAAAAATAGTGTAGTTTTATTTTGTTAGAAATTAAATTAGAGTTAAATTAGAGTGTAAAATAAACAGCGTGTACCAAGTACTATTTTAGATGAAAATATAACAGCAGGAAAATGTATTTAGAACCAACTTGAATTAGTTTAAACAATTTAAATTCTTTAAGAAAAATAGTAACAATAATAAGTTATAGATTATTGTATAAACTCAGTTTAAAATTCTTTTTAAACAATAAAATTGTTATGTTGTATTATTGAATTGATTTAGAAAAAAATTACTAATTGGCAGTTATCTCTCTTTGTATTTTAAGCTTGACAACAATAAAAGTACATAATGTATATTTTGTAATAAAATAATCATCGTATAACATTTACGTTTGACTGGGCCATGCATTTTAATTACAGAACCAATTTCAATTTTAATATTTATATCTTGATTCAATATTAATGAGATTAACATGTAGATGATGATAATAATAATAAGTTGTAACTTTATATTTTTAACCAAATGTTATATTTAAGTGTTAACCAACAAGGTTATAGAATAACGGCTGGTATCAAGTCTGTATTACGATAAGAGGAGACTGAGTGCAAGGGGCTTATATATACGATATGTCATCAGACTCATGTCAAAATTAGTGTAACTATATTTTATGACATTAGTTAATTGTATTAAGCACATCTAAATTTTACTAAAACATTCTTTAAACAATATATCAGTAGTATTAATAAATTATTTTCTGCCAGTACTATTATAAAATTCTAATTAAAAACAAAAATTTAGGTATTTTTTGAAAAAATTAAAAAACAAACGAATTACTTGTTTAAGATAAGTTATATTATAAATTATGTACACGCATAAAAACATAATATTTATTGCTTTTCGGTATTTCTTCTAAACTTTTAATGTAGATGACTTTCCGTTTCTTAACCTAATGTTTGTATCATTTAGTTTTTGCATTACATAATAAACTTTATTGATTAATATTTTTGTTTTATTAGCCGTTAGATCTTTTAATTACAATTATATTATTAATGTTATCTGGATGTAATTGTATATACGTGACGTTTATGTATCTACCTATATATATATATATATATATATATATATATGGATTACAAAAATAACTTAAAAAACGGACCTCAGGCAAATATAGATGATTAGAAGCTGCACAATTTAAAAATATTTACTTGTGGCTTAACGTTTCTTTAAAAACAAAAAGACTTAAATACAATTAAAATGTCACATAGTTCTGTTTATAACATTTTTCAAGTCTCCGTTACCAGATGTTACAAGTTTGGTCAAGCGTAAGTATGAAAACAAACTTTACAACTCACAGGTCACCAGTTTATTGAGTTTTTAGGTGTATTTATCAAAACACATGGTAAATATACAAACTATTATATAAGACTATGTGAGTGTTTATTTTAACTGAAAAAGGTGTCAAAATGCGTCATTCCATTTGTAACACAATACTTATACTTGGGGGTTTTAACTGTAACAAAACAGTTAGTGTATGCCATATTACATATTAGTCATTCTGTTTCATATATGAATTGACAAGATAAAGTGAAAAATGTTATTTTGGGTAACTTACCACAGGTGTATGTGATTGTTTAATCGCATCAACTTTATATATATATAATTTATTATAAGACTTTCTCACCCTAACAAGCTTGTCTCATGTAATTGTACTTCAAATTTCTGACATTAAAAATCCTATCCAGTACTAAAATCTAAATGTGGATAAAGATTAACGTCCTTCATATAATCAACATTTAGCTGGAACTACACGATTACTGATTTATGTATTGCGTCATCGTGCCTGCTACATTCAGAAACTTTTCTACCCTACATTGTTGACTTTTCATCAGAATGATGCTTAAATGAACTTTTTTCATTTTCCAAAAATGTCATTCCATTATTTTTGTGTTGCAGTCCGTTTTCGACTAAACTTGAAACCGGTTACGATAGAAGCACAATTTTTACTACAAATAATTGATTACAAAATAAATACATGTATACGGGATACTGCAATTTTCACATAGGCAATTATTAATTTACTACATATTTTTTTTCTTTCAATATATTTTGTTGTGACAGCAAGGAAAAAATTAATTAATTTGCATTTGACATATTGGTTTGGGCCTATTAACAGCTGTCACTAAGCTGTCAAAATTAACACTAGGTGTTTACGCTATTAAATAAATGTATTTATTTATACATGTGCTTTCCAACATATTTATGCATACAATGATAATAATTAGACAGAAAGAATTTATTATTAGACATTTGGAATATATAGTAGTAGTAGTAGTAAGTTAATGTACATTATTTGATTACAATTTTTAGTCATAAAAACACTTTTAAAAAACTGAATAGTGAAGTTATTTCATTATTTATGTGTTGTATATCAATAAATTATTTACGATACAATATATATATATATATATATATATATATACAAAGTTGAAAGTCAAAATTGACATATACATATATAAAAACTTAATGTTCGTTTTTGGATTTGTTATTGGACACGGAGTTAATGAGCACTGATTGTTTTTGTTAAGTTATTTTTCTCAGACAAATTTCCCATCTATTTATAATACAAGAAGTATCTATTTGAATATTCTTAAGGACATAGTGGAATATGGAACTGGTTCACCAAAGGACACTTCTTGAAAATTCGTATTTAAAATAGCGCACTAAACTTTCAAATTTTAGTATATAAACAAAATTATGCATTTTTTATGCCTTTTAGAAAACAATATGTTCAACCGTTTGCTTTGTGAAACAATACAAAAAATTGGTAACTGTATGTAGAGCCAACAATTTAAATATTTTGGAAAATATGAATATTTGGAGTTTTTATATTTGGAATGCTGAAAATTTTGGTGGCTTAAGTTATTCGTGCAAAATCTCAATTTGCAATATTTATTTATTTATTTTTTATTTTATGTTTGCTACTTTGAATGTTTTACGAGAAACGTCTTTCAGCAGTGGACAATTAGCGAAGCCAAACGTGGACCCGCATTTTAGTGCCGGTGATGGGATTCGAACCCATGTCCACCGACGTCCGAATTTGAGCGCTGTACCGCTAGACTACTCCGGCAATATCGATCATCATCTTCATTCTGTGCATCAACGTGGTCTATATGAAACTCAAACTAACAAGGATCAATAATTGGGTTCCTATTGGTATAATTAGGTATTTACTTAAAATTTGAGTACTTTAGCCATATGTCTAGTATATTTGACTAAGGGGAAGGGGAAATCTATGAAACAAAATTTCCTCCTATTTTGTAAGCAGTGGTGCTGACTTTGGTATAGTCTAGTATTATAATCGATAATTGATTAACACTTTGGTAAATAATGGTAATTGTAACTTCAAAATGTAAAGAGTGGTCTAGCGGTACAGCGCTCGAATTCGGACCTCGGTGGACATGGGTTCGAATCCCATCGCCGGCACTAAAATGCGGGCCCACGTTTGGCTTCACTAATTGTCCACTGCTGAAAGACGTTTCTCGTAAAACATTCAAAGTAGAAAACATAAAATAAATAAAATAAAATATTAATAGGATTATATTTGAAAGATGTGCTTATGACAAAACATTCTATATTTAGAAAGAACAATTTTGGAGTTAAATAAATTTATAATTTGTATTTGTTTCTTTTTTCTAATTTGCTGCTTACATTGTTTTTATTTTTTAACTGCCTACAATTTAATAATAAACTTGTTAAATATTTTTTATAAAATAACCTAATTTCTTTTTAAGTAATAATTTGTGTTATCGCAAAATGTATTAGCAGTATAATTATTTCGATTTCAATTTTTTTACAATTATACATTAGCATACATTTTAGTCATTGATAAATTATTTACTTGTTGAAACTATTTGCAAATTATGCGTTACCTCTCTTTTATAATAAATAATTTATACTTCTATTTAATTTGCTGGTGGTGACCTAGTTGGTAAAGCGATAGTCTAGGAACTTCACTGTACACGGATTCGATCCCCATTATCGACACCAAATGCGGATCTAAGTTAGGCTTTGCCAAAAGATGGGCTTCTTATATAACGTTTAAGCAATTTTCTTTCTTCTTCTTTCTTTACAGCTTTTCCCCCTTTTATGAGGGTTCGCTGTTTCTGGTCAGCATTCTCCATTTGGTTCTGTTCGTAGCGTCAACTTTTGTTGGTCCCTTTTCCTTTATATCGGCCTTTACACAATCCAATTATCTTTTCTTTGATCGGATACAATTTATTTTTACCTTTCACTTCCAATGTCATTATTCTCCTCATAACGTAGTTTTCTTCTTTATGTAGACTATGGCCTTACCAATAAAAACCAAAAATACAATTTATTGGTTTTAATAATTCACCATGAAATGTAACTGGTGCAAATATTTTAAATTAATGTTTATTTTATTGCATCTGTATTGTCACGATAAACAATTTTTGGATATGCAAATATTTTGGTGCAGCTAAATAATGGCCCTCAATTGATAGTATTATTACTTATTTTAGAGTGACTTAATTGTTGTTTTATTCTGGAAACAATATTTCAGTTATTCATCATTTTTTGAAAATACGTATCATCGTCAGATTACACTTAGGTTTATGTTAAAAAATCGCTATTGTAACCGATACTAAGTCTGGTTAAGACAGAATAAGGGTTTGATTGCAAGATTAGCAACCTGACTTCTATAAAAATAATGCTAAAAGACAACAGGATGACACCATTTCACTCTAATACACTACAAGAAGTAAAAGCAGCATGATTCCATTGATGAAATTCAGCAAAATCCGACTAAAATTTGAACTTTACACATAGAACAATCTTGTCGCTTCGTGCTTTACAGAATGACAAGTTTTCTTTGTAGTTCATAAAATAATAAATACTAAAATTTGTAATAAACAAGTTAATTAGATTAAATTCCAAAAAAAATTAAAAAAAAACTTATTTCATTAATATTTAAAACTGTTGTTTGTTTTTTTTTCAATTTTTTAAAATGTTGTTTACTTCCAAGTCATTATCCGTACGTTGAGGTCATACTTTTAAAATTTATATTGAACAGAGTTGATAGATTCAAAAATGCATCTTTTTTTACTCGAAAACAAATTGTTTCACTTGTGTGACCTCTTTTTGTAATCAAACATCATAATTGAAAATTCTTGTTTAAACATTGTGTTTTATCCGGCTAATTGATTAATGCCATTTGTTTCTTTTTACAACTTTTTGGTAGAAAAGGTAGTAAACATTTTAAACAATCAACAAATGTTTGGGAAGTTTAAGGATAAAGTTACGTATTTTCTGCTTATTTTTATATAAATTATTTATGTATATTGTAATTTAAATGAGCAAATTACATTCAAACGTCAATTTTAATTGCTTTCGGAAAGTGTACATTAACCTTAAATTATTTATAAGTAATTCAATAAATGAGTACATTTTTAGTTTTACTAAATAAAATACTTTTTAATTGAAATAGCATAGTTATGTGCTTACATTTATAGCCGAAACTAGGTAAATAAAAAATATTATATTGAATAAAAATATTTAATTCTTCAAATTTAACTTTTACTAATTTTTATTTTGATTGTTTTTTAAGTTATTAGAAGTATTTTTTTAAAGTTTAATTGATGCTCGAATGAGAGCTACTTTTTGCAGTGTTTTTTCTTCCTTTCATTGACAAAATAAATTAGTTAATATTCATTAAATCATTTTTGACATATTTTTACAATATTCTAATCCGTTAAACGGTTATTGTTCAACAGAAAACTAACAGCCATATCCTTCTGCAATTTCATTTTTTAATTAATCCAAAATTAAAATTGTTTTCTTAAAATCGTATCAATGCAATTTTGATCACTTGACTAATCCTTAATCAATTTTGATTGGTCTGTCAAATAGACCAATGAGAATTGAGCATTATAGCACGTGATAATGACGAATCAACATTATGCATAAAATTAAATTCACAATTTATTAATCGATAGCGCAATGGACGGTGCCAGTATCCAGTAGACAGTTTTAAAATGTGACAGTTAAGAACAATGTCAAACATATTATTGATATTTAAACGTATGACAATCGAATATTCAATTATAAACCTACGATAAGTGACGTGGATATACCATAAATAATTAATTACCTTTTTAAAAGGTATTTAACTGCAACAGCTATTAGATATCTTAATAAAACATTCATTTACGGCGTTGGCGCTCAAACTCATACCTACCCAAATTTAAATCCAGAACTTTTCTAGTAGACTAATGTGTTTTAACCAACATTTTTCTAATAACTGCAAACAATAAAGAAATCGTTACAATTAGAAATGACACTACTTCATTCATTGAGCTTAACAAATCAATATAGATAGAAATAAATATAACTGATACAAATAAAAGTTTTAAAAATAGCAATCTAATTTAAAATAAGATTTGCATACTTTGCTACTAATTTATTTACCTATTGTAGCTGTATGTTAGAATACTTTTCAAAATTTTAATGTTGCAAAAATTATGGCAAAAAATTAAATTATTTAATAACATAATTTTTTTTGTTATATAAAATGTAAATTGTTACAATGTTTATTGTTTACAAATAAATAATGCTATATTTTAACTGCATATATGTGGTTGTGCCGGGGTGGTCTAGCGATACAGCGCTCGAATTTGGACCTCGGTGGGCATGGGTTCGAATTCCACCACCGGCACTAAAATGCGGGCCCACGTTCGGCTTCGCCAAAATGTCCACTGCTGAAAGATGTTTCTCGTATATATATATATATATATATATATATATATATATATATATATATATATATATATATATATATATATATATAAATAAGTTTGGAATAACCTTATTATCTGTTCCTGGTAAGGTGTTTTGCAAAGTAATTTTAAACCGTTTAAGTAATGCAGTAGATAAACATCTTTGAGAACAACAAACAGGTTTCCGGAAAGTAAGAAGTTGTATTAAACACATACTCACCCTCCGTAACATTATTGAACAAATCACTTACAATCAATTTTATTGATTTTATGAGGGCTTTTGACAATGTTTATCGAGAATGCTTGTAAAAAATGGTTAAGTTTTACGGAACATCGTTGAAGTACGTTATACCAAAATTCGAACTTGTTACATAAAAATAGCTTTTTTTAACTTTCTTAATTTAACACAATAAGAATGGAAATTTGAACTAAATTAAAATAAAGCCTAACGTCTTTCTATCATATCAATCATATTTTTATTGTAAACAGTTACTTGAATCTTTAAAAAACACACAAAGTAGAAAATTATTTATACTATTGTTTCCATAACTACAAACACACATTTTTCAACAAAAACTTTCTGTTAAATATTTTTTACCATAACTAATAGCATAATTTTAAAATGGTTGAATCATACTCATCGCTTAATTGAATCGATACATTGGCTACTAATAAATGAGTGCATTTCATCCCTAGTTTGGACATGGCTTAACATTTAACTATTAACATTAGTCAGTATTAAAAAAACCCGCATTATAAGTTGGGTGCATAATGAGACATTTTAATTATGACGAGTAAAAAAGGGGAGAAAGAAGCACGTTGGGGGTTAACGAACATTGGTTAATTGATAGTTTTAATTTGTCAATATTACATAATAGGGAGAATTAATTTATTTTTGGAAATTTATTTGGATGCGGGCCCCATTTTTATGTTATCCTCCATTATTTTTAATTTATGCGTTATATAGTTTTTAAAAACACAATTTATTAATCCAATATACTGAATGATAAATTAAAGCATGAAAAAATAAGGAAGCATTATAAATAAACAATAAATAATAATAAATTTTAACAAAAGCATTATATATATATATATATATATATATATATATAATGAAATATTTAATTTTTAAAATTTGTTTTAACCTAATTTATTTTAAATTAAAAATAAGATAAAAACAAACACAAATAATGTTGAAAAATAATAATAACTAACTTATTACCTAAAATTAACTCGAAAAGATTGACTCACAAATTATTGATTTTTGATTTTTTTTCTATTTTACTCAGTACAATAGTTGTTCTGTTGTTAACGTTCATCGATTTTCCATACTGACCACATTTGGCAAAAGACGTTTTCGAAAGTAATTACAGTTTTGTTTCAAATTGAAATTTTTGTTAAATTACAAAATGAATTGTCCTTTTTCAATTTTTTTTTGAAAATCAAATCAAACCACATAAAGTTAGTAACAATTTAGCAATAAAAAATAAAATTAAAAATTGCATTTTATTGTTTTGTGTTGCAATTTGGTACTTTGAGAATTAGACAAATACAATTTATATAAATTTAATAGCATGGTGGTTAATAAAAACAAAAATGTAAAATCAAAAACAAATTATTTATTATTGAATACATCCTTTTTGTAATCACTTATCCGATTTTTGCGCTATAATTTAAACTCACAATTATTATTAATTAACACGTTTAATTTTTTTTCTAAAATATTCACATTTTTAAAAATAGTGAAATATGTTGTTTTTTGTAAATACAATAAAAAATGATCCTTATTTTAAAAGAAAAAATTGGATATTAAAATACATTTTTGGTCATTGTTACAAATTTTAAATTAAATGATACATGATACACGTGTGTGTCATCGCTTTCTTTTTTCAAATGATTTTGTAAAAAACACAACACACCTACACATTGGAAACACTTTTACTCCGGAAAGTTTTGCAAAAAATAAAAATAAAAATGAAACTTTTTTGTATTATATATATATATATATATATATATATTATAAAAAAATCATGTTGAATGCTGTTGAAGAAGGCAAATGACAGCAGGAAATTTATCTCCCCAAAAATTATGTCCATGTAATAAATGTGTGTGTGTGTGTATGTATGCATGTATGTGTGTATATATAATTATCTTCAACAAACTCTTTTTTTACACCAATTTTAATTTCTCTTCCTTATTCAATTATCACAGCCTAAACAAAAGCTTCATAATTTAACATTGTAAAGTGTCAAAGTGCCCATAATCAAAATTTATTACTAATCATCTAACTTCTTGAATGACTTAAAATGTAATTCAACAACAACAACAACAATAATAATAATAATCATTTTAGTCCGACTGTGGTTTTTATAAAAATATTTTTGCAAAATTGTGGCTCAAAGCTCCAATACCGCATTGGAGTTTGTGTGTTGAACGAAGAAGAAAATGTTGCCCACCAAAATTTTACCCTTAAAAAGTGCATTTCAATTTAATTTAATAAATTATGTTTTTTAACAGTTTTCAATGTTTGCACGGAAAACATGTTAAATATTTTAGTTGCACTATTTTAAATCCTTCCAAGTTATTTAAATTAGAACAGATGCTGAAATAAAGTTACTCAATTGTCAAGATGTCAAATCGGAGTGGATTTATTATTTAATGAATTATTTGACAACTCTAACAAATCAACTTCAAACTATCCCATAAAGAAATGAAAATAATCGAAAATAAATGTAATTAAAAAGTAAATAAAATCGCCAGCAAAAACATCTGCATATTTACATAATATACTATTATAAAAATATTTCAATAATTAAAATATTATAATTGTCAGATTCACTTAAATCACGTTAGTAGAATAATAAATCCACTTGATTTTAAGTCAAACAGGAGCATTATACAACTTATCCTTATTTTGAATCATCAGCAGTGCATACCTTTCAAGTATTACACACACACGCATATGAACTTGAACCCACGTCTTATCTGGTATCAGGCCAGTAATTTAACCACTAAAGTATGGATGGTTAAACTTGACCCTGCAAATTTATTATTTATAGTAAATTTAATCAATTCTAATTGTTCAGTGTCCTCAAATGCTGCTACGTTACTACCGGTTTAGCAAGTGAGTAATTCCTTCCGCTAGGACTTCATCTGTTAGGTTCTATTATTATTTATAATTGTTATATTTATTACTTTGAATGTTTTTTGAGAAACATATTTCAGCAGTGGACATTTTAGAAAAACCGGCCCGCATTTTAGTACCGGTGGTAGGATTCGAACTCATGCCTACCGAAGTCCAAATCAAGAGCTGTACCGTTAGACAGAAGTTTTCTACATTTAGTGTCGATAATAAAACTTTAACATATATTTAACTGGGGCATCAAAAAAAGTAATCAATTGTATATACACCTGTTTTTAATATCCTTCCTTGCAATTACAATAATACCTAATAATTTTTGATGAAATATTTAAACAATAAACAACTTTTAATAAGTATCATATTTCTGTATCATATTTCTGTATATAATAATAATAATAATAATAATAATAATAATAATAATTATTATTATTATTATTATTATTATTATTATTATTATTATTATTATTATTATTATTATTATTATTATTATTATTATTATTATTATTATTATTATTATTATTATTATTATTATTATTATTATTATTATTATTATTATTATTATTATTATTATTATTATTATTATTATTATTATTATTATAAATAACATTTAATAATACAAATTTTGAATGATATGTTAAAAACACAACTTTTTACAATATCATATTTTTTTGCTTTATCTATCTACATAACATTGTAACTTATTTGTTTTGTTTGTGTAAAAAAATGTAAAAAAATTAACGCTTGATTAACCATTGGGTTAAAAGATAAACCACTTGAAATCATCACATATTGTCTAAATGTACATGGCAATGTAACAATTGAAAATATTCAAGTGCTAATGGAATATATCTAAATGTTTTATGCCCTCAGTAAGTAAACCAAGCATGCTGCTGTGTTTGGGCAAAACACATTCTTAAATGTGATTTTTTTTGCATATATATATATATATATATATATATTATTTCTAATCCATAGTGTTACTTTTCATTGGAATAAAAAAAATAATTTAAAAATGGTTTATTGTAACGTAATTATGGTACATATTGTAATTTATGGTACAGCGATAAATTCGAACCCGAGTAAGCATATGTTCAAGTATTACCTCCGGCAATAAATGACCACTTGCTGAAAAATGTTTTGCGGAAAATATTCAAGCAGTAACGACCGTAATGAAGAATTGCACAGACTCACAAGTGACAATTATTAACAAATTTTGATTTATTAAACTGACTGAAAAACCTAGTAAATTTATTATTCAAGTGAATTTGACAATACTAATATAACATTTCTAAAAACATATAATTCCTTAAAACCCCATTTTTAAATATAACCGAACCGTACTATATGGGCTATTAAACCTGGCAGTATGCAAGGACCTATGTGGTAAAGTCCTAGTGAAAGGGTTCTCTCACTTGCTAAACCGGTAGTAACGTAGTAGCATTTAAGGACACTGGGCAATTAGAATTGATTAGATTCACTATAATTAATAAATTTACAGGTCCAAGGTCATCCACCCGTAGCTCAGTGGTTTAAGGCGCTGGCCTGACATCAGATAGGGCGTGGGTTCAAGTTCATGTGTGTGACAACTTGAAAGGTATGCGCTGCTGATGATTCCAAATAAGGATGAAACAGGTGTACAGTGCTCCTGATTGACTAAAAAACCTAGTAAATTTATTATTCAAGTAAATTTGACAATACTAATATAACATTTCTAAAAACATATAATCCCTTAAAACCCCATTGTTAAAAAATTAATTTGTTAGTTTTTAATAATTTCAAAGGATTTTAAAATAATAATAATAATAATAATAATTTGTTGTTAAGTAAATTAAAATTTCTATTTAACTCAATAGTTTTAAATAAGTAACTGTGCATTTCGTTGTTTGAATAAAATACGCATTGTTAAATTTATTAACATTTCTTTAATTGTAATTATGCTTTTAACAATTATTATAAAAAAAATTTAATACCAAGTACTAACAACGAAATTTTGGTATTTATTTTAATCGCTGTTAGTAAAGCAAACTTATTATAATTATTACTATTATTATTATTATTATTATTATTATTATTATTATTATTATTATTATTATTATTATTATTATTATTATTATTATTATTATTATTATTATTATTGTCAAAAAGGTTTTATGCCTTTTGCAATGTGTTTAAATTAATTTAAAACGCCAAAACATTACTTTTTTTCTTAAAAATGTATGTCATTATTTGTTTATTTAAACCTTCATTAATACATAAATATAAGTTTGTCCAATGTACGAAATTAAAAATCAACATATTTCAGTAACAAAATTTAAAAAAATTTACTTTTTTATCAAGGAATTATTTTGTTGTTAAAACCAGACTTAGAAAGGCAATGTCAGTCTTTCATAGACTCAAACCAATATGGTCATGTTCCTCCATACGCCTGAAGACAAAACTTCGTTTGTACGCATCAATAATCATTCCTACAGCAATATATGAGAATAAAACGTGGAAGCGAACAGACAAGATTGATAAGATGGTGGATGTATTTTATCGCCGGTGTTTTAGAAGTATTTTAAAAATTACTTGACGCAACCACATTTTAAATAATGTTATTATGAAAAAAACTGACTCTCGTTCACTACATGACATTATTACAATTAGATAAAGACTATTGCTCGGTCAAATTCTACGTTTACCACCCGAAAAACCAGTAAGAACGGTTTTGGAATGAAAAAAGAAAGGTTGGTAGACCACAGAAAACTTGGCTAAGAACTATTCGAGAAGATCTAATTGAAATGAATGTTTCATCGGATCAAACAAAACGTTCGGCCGAATGTTCAAATACAATGGAAACATTTTGTTGTCTCATGTTTTTCTTGAATTACAAGACTTTGTTGTTCTTCTTGTTTTTTGCTGTAATTGTTGCCTTATTATCCCATGTTTGTTTTTAAAGCAAAAGGGTTTTGTAATAATAATATCAAGGAATGCTTACTTTTATGCTTAAAAATATTTAAAATTGTTTTTATTGGTAATAAAATTGGTAAAACGCTAGATTTGAAATTTTGGAAGGAGTAGTTTTGAGTTCCACTATGAGCTTCATTAAACGTCCATTTGCTAAAAAATAATAAAATATTTTTCTTCCCCAGCTTTTCCCTCTTTTACGAGGAAACATTGTTTCTGGTCAGTTTATTTATCTATTTGATTTTGTATTGAATTAATTTGAAGCATAATGACGATGGAATGGCTTTTTGGGCAGGATTTTATACTTCCAAATGCCCTTCCTGTTATAAAACCTCCCCTTCCATCCAGGCTTGGGACTGACTACATCGGTTCATTTCTAATATTCTTTAGGCAAAGTTAATAAGGAAACAAACATAATATTGTCATTTTTAGAATCCATATATACGAATTTAAATTAAAAATATATTTCTATTACTCTAAAAAACTGAACTTTCTACAAAATATTGATTTCCTAAAAACAGTCCAATTGATTATATTGTTATTATTTTTTTTCAAAACCCTTTTGTTCTGTAGTGCATAAAGCAACAAGATTGTTCCATATACATTACATTTTGGGCTTTAAATATTGTGCATATTGAAATTGTAAATTCTATCGACATTCTGCTAAACCTCGTCATTGGAATTATACTTTGGCTTATAAAAAATGTTTTCTTGGTGTTTCTTTGATAATAATTTGAACAGAGGCCCGTTTGCTAATCTTGCGCTCAAATCCTCCACCTGTAGTAGACTTATAATAATTTCAAACCTTTTTGAAATTAAAATAAATAATAAAATCAATTTAAATAACGAAACAAATTTTGTTTCTTATTGTAAAGTAGTTGGCGTCATTTACAATATTTTCTTATTGTCCAAATTTAGATTTTTTAAAAACAGGGTCTAAACATAAAAATTGCATTTTGAAAAGAATGTAATTACATGCATTTACCGTCATATTTAGTTACCAACAATTTTGTATTTTTAATAAAATAAGCATGCAATTAATTTTTTTATTATAATTAGTTGTAGTAATTATAAAATTGAACATACTTTGTTAAATTGCAGGTGTATATTAATCGGTAGACAAATATTATTTAACATACAAATTAATTAATATATTAGCGAAATATACAGGCAATAGCTAAAATATGTTATAATGGTTAGTCATAAAATAAAAATGAGCAAGTTTGTAAAGTGTCAAATTATTTTGTCTATCTATTATTGGTGAGTAGCCCTTATATTGCACCGTACAATATGCTTACAATAAACAATGCGTGCTTTAATAAGTAATAAAAATATGCTGTTAATTAATTCATTTGTCTGAAATTTTGTATACAATTTTCCCATTTTTAACCGATTGTATTAATAAAACGTGAATTTACAGACACGTTTTTATTTAAAAAAATATTAATTAAAAAATTAACACATATCTATTTATGTAATTATTTAATTTTTAAAAAATTATGAAAATGTTTTTACTGTTTTCAAATGGGAGAAAAAATTGTAGATTGTTTTTATTTTAATCACTATTGCAATTTCTATTCAAAATAAAAATATTAATGCTTATAAGGTTTTACAAATAACGCAGCTTGATTAATTAGCTTTATTACAATTGCTTAAATGAATTAAGTATTTTTAAGTTTTACTAAAACCTTTATGGGCAATATTGATAAAGTTGGTTAATAAATGAAAACGTTGTTTAACGATATAATGATAAGAAATAAACATAATATTAGCATTTTTAAAATTTATAAAAACAGCCACAATATTTGTATTAAAATTAAATTAATATACACATACGTGCAGTGTTTTTGAAGTGCCAATAACTCGTTTTAATTCCTATTATTCCAGTAAAAACAGAGTTTGCCTAACTTCATAATTAAGTTATTCTTGTAGGTTAGGAATTGACTTAATTATAAAAAAATATTGGGGTCGATAATAACAATAATAATAATAATAATAATAATAATAATAATAATAATAATAATAATAATAATAATAATAATAATAATAATAATAATAATAATAATAATAATAATAATAATAATAATAATAATATATAATAATAATAATAATAATAATAATAATAATAATAATAATAATAATAATAATAATAATAATAATAATAATAATAATAATAATAATAATAATAATAATAATAATAATATAATAATAATAATAATAATAATAATAATATTAATAATAATAATAATAATAATTAAGTTACTATTGTTCTTTCGGCTTTCACTCATTCTTGTCACATGTGCTGGGGTGGTCTCACGGTACGGCGCTTGAATTCGGACCTCGGTGGGCATCACCGGCACTAAAACGCGGGCCCACGTTTGGCTTCGCTAAAATTTCCACTACTAAATAACATGTTTCTCGTAAGACATTCAAAGTAGCAAACATAAAATAAATAAAAATAAATAAATAAATATGTGTCATCCTGTCATCCGGGTACGTGCAATCAATTCTTTGCCGTTGTTTACCGGAATGGCGTCCTCCTCGTGTTGCCGTACCAGTATACATTTTTACAGAAATCAGGTTGCGAACCTTGCGCGCTCAAACCTTCCTCCTTTATCCAGGCTTGGGACTGGCTAAATTGAAACATTTCTGATCCAAACTAGGCGGAGTTATTAGTTTTTGTTGCTATTATCGAAATATTGCAATAAAATTAAATTCAGTACACGATACTGTTGCAAATATTTTATTGTACATAATAATGACATAGCCATGTTTAAAAATTTCAAATACGGCAATTCTGTTAGATTGTCTAAATTTAAGCCAGTAACAAAACTTAGACATTAATTTTTAATTTTTCAATTTAAAAAACAAAATTGGAACTATCGAGCTACTTTTGTTTCAAGAATATGACAGTGTGGTCTAGTAATACGGTGCTCGACACGAATCTGGGCGGGTGTGATTTCGATCCACACCGCCGGCACTAATTTGGGGCTTACACTGGGCTTCGCCCATTGCTAAAAAATGTTTTCCGTCAAACATTTAAAACAGTAAAAATTAAAAAAATAATATACGCTTGGTATGTTATTTTTTCTCAAAAATAAATAAATAATTTCATTAACAATATTTTCAATTTAATATTTTATCTACAATCTGATTAGAAAACTGTTTTCTAGTTGGATATTTTAATTCCAGTTTTGAATGTACTGTGGCAAAAAGAATAACTGTAATTATGTATCCGTGTTGTTAAATATATACCATAGACATCTAATATTTATTGATATAAGAAAACAACATAAAGAAAATATTGACAATAATAGAAGTTACAAATAAATGTCTGTGTGTAAATTTTATTTTTTGTCCTAACCATTTTATTTTTGTTTTAATTTATCAAGTTTAATTCCATTTCCGTCTGGGTCAATATTAATTACTTTTTGATATGTTTTACGTTAAAAAAATCATGTTAATGACTATATAAATACACAATAATGCACGCTTGTCAGACAATTCCAGTTGGAAAATGTGCAGATAAATCCAAATTTAATTCATTTTATTTGTCAATGCGATTCATTATGCACCCGTTTTCTATAAATATAAAATATTAATATTGTATTTTTATGTGAAAATGAATGAATTGAGTATTGGAAAAAGCTTTTTAATATTAAAATAGAAAACAAATTTTTGAACACTTGTACAATTTAATCAAGAACTTTGTGCATTGTCGATAAATCTGTTGTTGTTTAAGTCTATTTGTTTATCAAATTGATTTATTCTAACAAAGTAGTGTCAATGATAATACTACTAAATTGTCTAAATAGTTTAAAGATATGTGTACAATGTACATTTTCAAAAGCTAGAATAGTAGCTCATAACTTTTATTTATTTTTTAAAATTTCGAACATGATGATATTCTGGTCTTTATATAATTATGTATTAAAATTTAGTTTAATGAAAATATTTTAAAGCTAAAATTGTATTTACATACTATTGTTCTCTATAGAGAAAAATTAGAACAGATTACTATTATTTTTATTATGATTATTTTAATTATTATTTTAATTATTTTATTATTATTATTATTATTATTATTATTATTATTATTATTATTATTATTATTATTATTATTATTACTATTATTATTATTATTAGATTATTGTGTATAACAATGTTACCAAGTTTTTAAATATTTGATTTAAAACTTCTGTTTTCAAAAATGTAATGCAATTGTTTGAGAGATTAATCAATCAATAATTGGTTTTTATTACTCGAACGGTTTAAGGAAACCTTTTTTTAGCAAAATTAAATGAGAGCCCCCATTTAGCGGGTAGCTGGTGAAATATAAACTGAAATTTGAGTCTAATCTTCTCGCTACTTCTGCTACCCCGACACAACATATTCAAGTCCTCTCTATTAAATAAAAAATATGACATTTCGGTGGTGTCTAAAACAATATAGGACCAAAACTTGTTATTCTATTTTTCAACAACTTTTTCATCTTAATGTTAAAAATAGTAAAATAGTAATTATTTAATGTTCTTTTTTGTAAAAAGATGTTTGTATGTATACACATACATACAGATACACCAAACTAACACATTTTTTTTTAACTATTCTTGGTATAAATTAATTTGTACTAGAATATTTTTTTAATAAACCAATCTGACTTGTATATTTAGCTTAATATATGCACACAGAAGAAAGCCATTACTAAATGTATTCTGCTTTAAAGTATTGTAATAAGGCGCTCCATTTAACACCAGTCAATTCACAAAAAGGCTTTAACTGTGTGGGGGGTGTTATGTAATGCGCAAATATTTTTGGCAAATAAATTGTAGTCTTCTGACAGATAGACCTAAACTAGCCCATCAATATTTAAAAATGGGCCTTAAATGGGGTTAGTTCGTATTACATCATAGCAATAGATAATTGCAAATGAAACACTTATAATTAAACAAATAAGTGTAAATTCAAATTCTATCAAACTCTCCTCTTTCCCATTACTTACAATAATGATTATTTGATTGAAGATTGCCTCATTGTAGCCAATTCTAAGTCCAGATGAGAAAGGAAGAGCGCAAAATTAGCAATTTGGTCTTTCTAAAAATTACTTCGTTAAAATGCGAACCCACATTCGGCTTCGCCAAAATGCCCACTGCTGAAAGATGTTTTCTAGTAAAACATTCAAAGTAGCAAACATTGAAAAAAAATTAGGGCGAAATCGGAATGGAAGTTCAACTTTGGATTAACACAATCTTCAAGGCCGAAATCTAATGTACAATAATATGAATTACTCTTGTTGCTACATTCTTTTTAGAGCGAAATAAAATAATAAAAACGATTAGTTCTAATTTAGACTTGATTCTGCCATCACTGAAAATACAATTGTAAGACATTTTCTATACCAAGCTTGTCCTAATGTACAAGCAATTATACCATGGCACGATTTAAGAAAGTACAATTACTGAGAAGAAAAAATAACATGTCTTCCATGTCCATCGCTTTTTTAATTCGTAAAATATGTCTACAGTTCTAAACTCGTAAATAATATGTACCCATATGATGGAAATTTAAAAATAGTTTGAAAATAATTCTCAATGTAGATGGATTTTTATTGTGTAAATAAATGTAAAATATAGTGTTTAAAAACATGTTTTCAAAATAAAAAAAGTTGAAAAATTCATCATTTTGTATCCTGATAAATAATTATTGTTTTCAATTTGTGGCAATTGAATTAATTCTCTAATAAATACAATAAAGCGTAATAATTTTTCATTGTCCTAAACTAAGTTAAAAAAATCGTAACTAAAAATATCTTTCTATTTTATATTTGTAAAATGGTTAGAAATAATTAAATACATGCTATTGTTCAAACAGTAATGACAAAAAATTAATTTTTATCAATGGGTTTTTAAGGGATTATTTGTTTTTAGAATTGTTATATTATAATTATCAAATTCACTTAAATAATAAATTTACTAGGTTTTTAAGTCAACCAGGAGCACTGTACAGCTGTTTCATCCTTATTTGGAATCATCAGCAGTGCATGCTTTTCAAGTATTACACACACACACATGAACTTGAACCCACGCACTATCTGGTGTCAGGCCAGCGCCTTAAACCACTGAGCTATGGGTGGATGACCTTGGACCTGTAAATTTATTAATTATAGTGAATCTGATCAATTCTAATTGCCCAGTGTCCTCAAATGCTGCTTGTTTCATAACATTGTGAATAAAGTATAAACTGATTTTTTTATAATAATTGCAAACTAATATAAATGTTCAAACTATAAATTGTAACTGAATCTTTTAAAAATACAAACTTCAATGTTATCAGATGGATAATTTTAATTATTACATTAGAAATACGATGTAATTTTTTGTTTAAAATACTCAAACTTTTAATTTACAAATATAATTATATATATATAAAATTTGTAGACTGAGATTTAGGAAAATTTGATTTATTGATAAATCTACGTTTATACGTAGATCTGTCAAAATATTTAAACAATAATAGCAATAATTTTTAAAAAAACATAAAATTATTACAAATAAAAATGTATTGAGTCCAAATATCAAATTACTTATTATGGGCATACACCTACTTATTTCCTGTTGCAACCCCAATTGATTATATAACCCCTAGTACCAAGACCAGGTCCCGGTATCTATATCCCCATCATCCCCTATCATCCCCAAACCGTATTTTTCACACTTGTGAACTTTTGACCCACATTTCACACTTTCATTTGTTTATGCTTGTCTTGGGACAAGATATTCATGCTTTTCACCGGACAGCACACACACACACACATACACACATACAAGCATTCATCCTTTACACACACCCCCATACTGGCACATCATCTAATTGCACTTATCCTGATATTAATATGTATATATATATACACACACACACACAACTAACCATTATTCTTCTTTCTTAACAAGCGGTATTTTTGTTTAAACAAACCAATAAGATATAGACAAAAATGTGATTGGTTTATTCAAAATAATAATGCATCTTTGGTTTAAAATATAGACAATAATAAAATATTATTATTAATATTATTATCATTATTCAATCATTTGTTCAAAAATTTAAATACTCATGTGTCGGCTACCGTTGTTTAAGCTATTAACATAATTCAAATCAATTAATATTACACCAATGCTATTTATCATTACATCACCACTATTACTATTGGTCATAATAGCACTCAATGGTACACATACCGAAGCATCTTCAATTTGGCCAAATGAGCGCCTTTTCGAGCGAGCGCGATGCAAAGCCCTCTGCTTGAAATTGTTTCAAAACGCCAATGAACAAATCAAGTTTATTGTAAGTCGAAATGGTTGCAATTGTCGTTTTAATGTTACGCTTGGTTGGTAACTTGTCGAGTGTATTATCGTGACCTTGTGAGACAAGAGGTTGCGAGTTTCAATAATGTTTAAAATTACGACTGCTAATTGTATTGTATTTTTATAATTGTACATATTTTTGTGTGTGCTGAAAGCTACTTCTACTAAAAAATCTAAGCCAATAACCATAAATAAATAAAAATAAATACAAAATTATTCAACTCGAATAGCCGGGCTGGTCTAGCAATATTGCGCTCGACTTGGATTTGGGGTGTTCTCGGGGTTCGAATCGCACCACCGCGGGAACTAAAATGTCCACTGCTAAAAGATGCGTTTTCCGTCAAACATTGCAAGTAGCAAACATAAAATTAAAATATTTTTGGATGGTGACCCTATTGTTTATTCCAAAAAGTTAGTAGTGTATGTATATTGCAAGCGAGTTTTGAATAAAGACAAACAATTAAAAAAGTACGCATTTTAACACTAACGTTTTATTCAAATTATTTTAATCGAATAGTCCTTTTCTCAATTAAAAATAAAACAAATTTTATTTTTTATTCAACATGTATTAAATAGTGAGTAGAGTAATTTGGTTTACGTTTGTATAATTTGTACTGTTTTCTTGTAAATTGTTTACTTGACATTAAAAAAATGTATCATATAAACCACAGTGCTTTTGGTCCATACTTGTTAGTTGAATAAGGCAATAATCATGCAGTCCATTGTATGTAACGTCTTAATCGAATAAACACTTCTATGCCTAGGTCTATTATGGCAGAATAGCCAACGTTTCTAAAGCGCTAAAATACCATCTGGGTCTGGTTATGAATAGTCCTGACTAGTACCCCCCCTGCCCCCCCCCATTGCACCCAATGCCAAGCTTTAGTAATTCCTGTTAATTGTCCAAAAAAACCCCAATCGTATTGACAAAAATTGGTTGTTTTTTATTCAACTTCAACTTTGTTTAGACAGCATAATCTTATTTGTCACTTGAAATAAAATTAAAATAAAATTTGTATCATTGATGGTTTTGATTTGACATTTTAAGTTAACGTTTGATAGTAATTGTTTTAAAATACATAAAAATAGCAAAATATACTTATTTGAATAATTCACATTAATATTAATTATATTTTAAAAGAATATTGTTTTTCAATTATTACGATTTAAAATATAATCTGAAAAACAATAAATATTTGTTGGTTTTTTAAATAAATAATTTAAATATTATTATTGAAAAAATGATAACTAACGTTCAACTAAATAATAATTATTTAACTTAAAGTTTAAGGAATTGGATACAGTATAGAACTGTTTTGAAACATAATATTTTTGAATAATAATTAATGTATTGAAGCAAAGACCATTCATTTTCATTCATTTATTTTGGATGGTGTCGTGATTATTAATTTCCATATTTATATGCCATATTAAACGATCGACTTTGATGGCTTAATGAGCCTAACAAACGTAGAATAATAACGAAGTTTCTTGGGTAATAGACAGCATCCTTGTGATAGTGCCACTGTTTGCAAACATTGACAAGGCCACCTAATTTTTCGTCAGGGTTATCTCCTAGAGCCCAACGGCTACATATGGTATGCGTATAAATTTAGATGCCTTTTCGGCATCCTGGATGTATGTTTGCACTCACCCGCCAAAGCGGAAGCCCAGTTATACCGCTGTGTGGTCCCTGTTGTTATTAGTCTAGATGTCAATAGGCACCTAGTCCACGATGCACCACGTGGAGGAGGAACAGTCAGGAATATCACTATTATTGGAAATTGAAACTTCATAAGCAATACTCCCAAAGTAAAGACCCATTATAATTAAATTAAATTGGGTAAAAAAATTACACAATGCTATTATGCATTAGAACATAAATTAATAATTTTAAAATTTTAATATAGTTTTTCCATTTCCGACTATGGTAATATTCCTGATCCCACATACCTTCGTGTGACAATAACTCGATTTAGTTTAGAGAGTGATTGCAGGGTCAATAAATGCAGCCAAAATATTCAAAAAATATCTTAAATTACATGTATACCATATTAGTTAAAAAAAGTCTAATCAAATAAAAATCTACAAGTTTTTTTTTAATTCTTAAAAACAGTGGCATTGTTTAGCATTTAAAAAACTGTTTTATTTTTTGTACATTTGTTGTAACTATAAAATGTTATTTAAAAAAGGATTAGTAGGTAATTGTTTGAAATGTTAGTTAAAAATAATAATGCCTCAAAATCGATCGAGTTAATAAATTTATTTACGGTCACTTGTCAAAGCATGCATAGGACAATTATGCTTATTGCAACTGTCACGTAATATTTCGTTAGGTCATTCATAATTTATGGTCTTACATGAGTAGTTAAATTTGCTATATTCAATAACCGTTTTTTCAACCTTGTTAATTTTCTTATTGCTTGATTAATTTATTGTTTGTTCATTCAGATTATTCTATTTTCAAATGATATATTTGAGTAAAAAATATATTATAATATATATTTGGTAACGATATGAATGTATTTAAAAACGCTGCTTTAACACTGGAGTTGTTTCAACAAAATTGCTTACGTTTTAATCACCTAGTTAAAAATATTATTCCGCATTAAAAAAATACATAAATAATACACACACACACACACACACACACACATATATATATATATATATATATATATATATATGTATATATATATATATGTATATATAATCTAAATTCATCAATAATAATTTTATTGGAAAACCCTTTTGTTCTAAATAGAAAATTATTCCATGTACATTTACCGGTTGATAGATTTACAAGCATAACCGGATACATATGGCAAATAGCTACCTTGAGATACATTTTAAGCATTTTGGGTGTATGCTAACATTCATTTACTGAGTGGGAGTCCAGTAGAAGTCCAGTTATATTGCTGTGCACTCGGTTCTTGCTTTTATTAGTCTAGATGCTTGCTTTCACTTAGTCGAGGCTGCGCCACGTGGAGGAGAAACAGTCAGGAAGATCATCACCATTGGGATTTAAGACTTTATAAACATTACTCAAATTATCACAATTTTGTGGATGCCAAAAATTCTGACACGATTTCTTGTAACGTTTTAGTTCAGGCTTGCTACGGTAATAGAAATTAGCTGAATTCACTTACCGGTAATAATATTAAACTCTTTAAATCATTTTAAATATTTTTATTTATTTAACAACTTATGGTGTATGCATAATAGCAAATGTCCTTTCTACCATATGATGTAAGCAAGTAATGACAACAACCGTTTTTTAGATAACTTTAATTTGAAACAAGAACAATCAATAATATTGTTCTGGACTTTGTTTATTAATTTAGAATTTGTCATTTATAGACACTTGCACATAATCGATAAATTTCCAAACCTAAAAAAAACACGAGATAATGACGAAAATAGTGGAATAAATTAAAAAGTTCACACTTTTTCTGTGTGTGTGTCAATTAATATTGGTATTATTTGTGCAATACAAAACAAATTCATTAATTATCTATGTCAAACAATCGAAATTGGAACATTCATTTTGAAGCTTAAAGGACATTATAATTGTTTGTTTTTTAAATTGGCTGTTGCATATATAATTTGGACATGTAAAAACACAAGTCCAAAACAATTTTTGTGATAAGAATGTCTTTTGCTGCCCAAATGTATTACATAATCCTCAATCAGACTCGTAAGTCATGTAATTACTTTCAATTATTCGTCTTGATTAAATAAGTATGCTTGTAATTTGATCCCATAATTATAAAGAATAACGAAGCAAGATGACTGATAATCATTATGCTGATGACGCAACCACCATTGATTTTAAACTAAAATACACCGTTTTATCTAAAACAACTTTCTAACAAAAGTTAGGTAAAGTTAGAGTTACGTAACTTAGACATAATTTAGAAACAGTCGAAAATTAACTCAATAATTAACGATAAAAATATATCTTTTTTTGAAGCATAATTATACTACTAACCAAATGAACAATTATATATATCACACTAACTAATTGTATTATTATTATTATTATTATTATTATTATTATTATTATTATTATTATTATTATTATTATTATTATTATTATTATTATTATTATTATTATTATTATTATTATTATTATTATTATTATTATTATTATTATTATTATTATTATTACTATTATTATTATTATTATTATTATTATTATTATTATTATTATTATTATTATTATTATTATTATTATTATTATTATTATTCTAAATAAAAATATAAGAAGTGGTAAACTGTGAGATGAATGCATTTTGTATATTCTCGTCAGTCACAGTTTACGTCTTCTTATATTTTTATTTGGAATTATAAAGGGAACCCAATGCTTTAAATTATTATTATTATTATTATTATTATTATTATTATTATTATTATTATTATTATTATATTATTACACATGGCTTAATAAGGATAACAACATTTAAGTACAAATTATAGTGGATTGTGAAACTGACCATGAATAATATTGATATTATCACATAACCGATAAACATTGGTTTTTACTGTGTAGTCCATAATAACGGCCATTCAAATTATTGCAATATGATATTCAGTTTAAAATGTTTTTAATTTTAAAAAGAAATTGTACAATAGGTTTTGCTTGTATCTTGAATAATTGTCAATTTAACGAGAAGGGCCTTGAGAATGGGTAATATTGAATTCGATCAAAACACACCAAGGATTACAATTTTTTTTAATTATAGGGCTTTTTGAGGCTAACGTTTAGAATTTCCCGATTTATTAGATAATAAATAAGTCGTTTTAATTAGGGTAAACTAGGAGTAGTATACAGCTATTTCACATCCTTATTAGCAGCCTTACATGGACTTAGACCGATGCCCTATCTGGTGTCAGGTCAAAGCCATAGTTACTGACCTGCAGTTAGTTAAAATAAATCGTGTACATTTACTTATTATATGGCATGTATTTATTATACCATGTTATATAGGACACATTGAATAACTTACGTTCAGTTGTTAATTAATCTTTGAGTACTTTAGATTTACGTTTGTTTTTAGCAAATGGAATACATTTTAAAGAATGCATTTCAGTATTTATTTACGTTATGTAACAGAAACAGTAAAAAAATTGTTACTAATTTTTTAAATGTTGAATTGGTAAAAAAGTTTTTGTTTAATCTAATTAATTTTTTCGTAAAATGAAATAGAAAAAAAAATTAAAACATTTTTCATATAAAAGTAATTTTAAAAATAAAGTGCCTGCATAGTATTGTGTATTTAATTAATTGTCTGTCGACATTTTGTAATTATACTATTGTTTAATAATTAATTATAAATTATAAATTTTATTAAAATTGATGTGTTATACTTGCCGAATCCATTTGATAAATTTGATATTTTTATAAAAAGAATTGTATTACAAAACCATTATTATTATTACTATTATTATTATTGCTATTATGATTATTACTATTATTATTATTATTATTATTATTATTATTATTATTATTATTATTATTATTATTATTATTATTATTATTATTATTATTATTATTTAAAGCACTGGGTTTTCTCTATAATTTCAAAATAAATTTGTAATTATTATTGCTTGAATGCATTTATTATTATTTATTTTATTTTATGTTTCTTACTTTAAATGTTTTACGGGCAACATCTTTCAGTAGTGAACATATAAGTGAAGCTAAACGTGGGCTCGCATTTTAGTGGAGGTATTTGGATTTAAACCTATGCTCACCCAGGTATAAATCGAGGGCTGCACCGCTAGATCATCTTGGTACATTTAGTGCTGGTGGTACGGATTGAACTCATGCTGCATCGATAGACCACCCCAGTTCGTTAGTGCTGGTGGTACGGATTGAACTCATGCTGCATCGATAGACCACCCCAGTTCGTTAGTGCTGGTGGTACGGATTGAACTCATGCTGCATCGATAGACCACCCCAGTTCGTTATTTTAATTTTTAAAATATTATCATCACTGTACTGAATATAGCAAGTTTTTATGTAAATAAATTATTTTATTTATTATCCATCAGCAACGTGGTATTTGTTAAATAAAAAGTACATTTAAAATTACTCCAAATGAGTGACTTGATCAGCATTTAGCATATAACGAAACATACAAATACTAGTTGAAATGATTAATAATAATAATAATAATAATAATAATAATAATAATAATAATAATAATAATAATAATAATAATAATAATAATAATAATAATAATAATAATAATAATAATAATAATAATAATAATAATAATAATAATAATAATAATAATAATAATAATAATAATAATAATAATAATAATAATAATAATAATAATAATAATAATAATAATAATAATAATAATAATAATAATAATAATAATAATAATAATAATAATAATAATAATAATAATAATAATAATAATAATAATAATAATAATAATAATAATAATAATAATAATAATAATAATAATAATAATAATAATAATAATAATAATAATAATAATAATAATAATAATAATAATAATAATAATAATAATAATAATAATAATAATAATAATAATAATAATAATAATAATAATAATAATAATCAACATCTTTTGTACAATGCTGATTTATACTTTAATTCCCTTATTCGACATTTCCATTAAAAGGCACTAGTTGAAACAAAGGATGCAGACAAAAATAGGAGTCCTTTTTTAAGAAGAATTCGCATGTTTTTATTTATTCCACAAAATAATTTAAGAAAATTATTTGCAATTGCAAACGCTATTCACAATTATTCGGCATGTATATAAAAGATTTCCAACATACAAAACAGTGAAGAATGCAAATAATAAATTCGTTGACTGTGCAAAACCAGATGTTTTATTTTATAAATTACACATATGGATTGTAATATTAGTTGGAAGAATGCATATGCATTCGCGTATTCCATTTTTATGAAATGGGATATGTGCACTTTGTAAATGTACACAAGGAATTAATGTTTTTATTTAGTTATTGAAAAATAATTATTTGACGTTTACGTTAAAACGAAAATTATTGCTGGACTGATAGCAACAAGATGAAAATATTAACTTCTATTTACTATAAAAATTCTTATCTGAAAATATTATTGTACCATATTTAAAAATCTTGTATTTACAACAAACACGTGTGATATTAGTATATTATTAATACTTTTATTTTACATATATTTAACATTCCTTGCCGGGATGGTTTTACGGTACAACTCTCAAATTTGAACCTCGGTGGGCATAGGTTTGAATCTCAACACTGGCATTAAAATACAGGCCCACGTTTGGCTTCGCTAAAATGTCCACTACTGAAAGGCATGTTTCTTGTAAAACATTCAAGGTAATAAACACAAAAAATAAAATAAAAATTAGCTATATACTGCAACATTAAATTTTACATTGCATTGATTATTGGGAAGACTCTTAATCTAAAGCCCTACATAAAATTATAAAACAACAATACACATTAATTGAAATATTTAAAATGTATAGTTTTCATTTTATACGTAATTATTACTACAAAATAGTTTTAGCTGTTTTTTATTTTCCGAAAATGTTTGAATTATAGTTTTTCTTCCAAATTATAATTTTGTAATAATAATAATAAGATGATAAAAAATAATTTAAAAAAATAATTTTATATTGGTATTTTTTATCCATATTGCTAAAGTAACATTTAAATTATGTTTTGATAAAGTTAAGGTATGACTATCACAAGTAGGTAATGCTAGATAGCTGGCCATTTGTAATGCATTTGATTTTGACAGTTGCTGCTATATCTGTTGTAAATAGATTGCAAGTTTTAGGTGTTTTAAGTAGCATATTTCGTAGTTTACCAGTTTAAAAAGATTGCATTTGGTATAAAACAGATTATTACAATTGTAAAATATTATCAACAGTAACAGATGAAATCAGACCTATAGTCAAGTAAACAGATTTGAATTTAACACCGGGGTGGTCCAGCGGTACAGAGCTCGAATTTGGACCTCGGTGGATATGGGGGTTTGAATCCTACCACCGGCACTAAAATGCGGGCCCACGTTTGGCTTCGCTATAATGTCTACTGCTGAAGGATGTTTCTAGTAAAACATTTAAAGTAATAAACATAAATTTAAAAAATAATAAATGGTCTAAAGCTTTACAAAATGTCCACTTGTTAAAAAAGCCCTTTTTATGTAACATTGGAACAATAGAAACACAATAAATGAATAAATAAATAATTAAAAAAAAATTTATTAAAATTTAATCCAAGAATTTGTTTTATTATTTAAATGTTGGGTTCGCATATGTAATGGGTCCACTTATTAAATTGGTACTGTAGATAACACGTAGGAAATAATCAAACAATTGTGTAAAATAAATGTTTGGTTTTCATAAAAACAACTCTATTTTTTAGTTATGTATTAAAAAAACAAACAACAGTAGCCAAACTTTTAAGATTATCAGCACTGTCACTAACAACAACAAAAGTTGGTGATAGCCACCTTTTTATTAATTCCACGTTACTATAGCATGTCAAATTGAACTTGGGGGGAATAAATGAAGACAGCTAACTTGCGACGATGCCAATGCTTACAGGAATTAACGAGATAATTTTCTTCCAGTTGAATTGAAGGTTGACGCCAGTTCACGGATTTAAAAACCTAACCACCCACGTATAGAAATACCTTTAAAGTATCTTTTAGGTATTTTGGGTGTATGCAATCACTTATTCACAAAGCTGGAGTCCAGTAAAAGTCTAGTTATACCGCTGTGCACTTGGTCCCTGCTGTTATTAGTCTATATATCTGTGGGCACTTGATTCAAGACGCACCACGTGAAAAAAGAACAGTTAGGAATGTCACTGTCATTGAAATTTGAGTCTAAAAACCTTATTTAAATAGTCAAGATCATTGACATCCTATTTGAACGTCCGATCTGTTTGTTGGAAAATTGAATTTTCATTTTTCAAACACTAGACCATTATTGATTAAATGTATTGTTCAGCGTGTTATTTGCTTTTTTTTATAACAAAATTTTATTTGTTGGACAATATTTTTATACGACATCATTAAAACAGAAATTTATTTTTAAATAAATTGTTGGTTGTTTGTTTAAAGCACCTCAAATAAATAATTGCTTGTGAAAATTATAAATAAAGAATTAAATACAAGGTTTTATTTGGATTGATAAAAAATTATTACTTATTATTGTGCCGGGGTGGTCCAGTGGTATAGCGCTCGAATTTAGACCTCGGTGAACATGGGAGTTCGAATCCCATCACCGGCACTAAAATGCGGGCCCACGTTCGGCTTCGCTAAAATGCCCACTACTGAAAGATATATTTCTTGTAAAGCATTCAAAGTAGCAAACATAAAATAAATAAAATATACGTGAACTATCGTGATTTAACGGTTGGCCAATTAATTATTAGTCTAAAATAAGATTTTAGATGCCACGAGAAATAATTTAATCCAAAGCAGACATTTTGTTTGGATGACAGCATGAAATTAAAAATATTGGATATAATATAACAACTAGTTCAATGCTTTGCCGTTTCCAACAAATTTATCAAATTATTTGGAAAAAGGTGGATTTTTTTCTAATTAGAAAAATCTTTTTTGTTTTTCGTACGAGATAACATGCTTTTGCTAAAACAAATGAATGATTAACGCGGCTGAGTAAAGGATTACGATAGTAAGCTCGTGTCTTAAGGAATAACGAAAATCGGTATTGCATTGTACCTTAAGATGCATTCTAGGCATAATACTTGCATTCGTTTGTATCTTTTTGATAAAATGTCATTTAAAGCTTCAATTTTGGTTACCTAAATATGGTACATCTTGGACTTAAATTAGGATCGATCACAGACCAAACTGACAGCAATCTAACTGGACATCCGCTTTAATGGACATTTTATCCAAAAAGATAAAAACACTTTTAAATATTTCTTATTACACAAAAAATGGTACATATATTTCAGATGGCGAAAAGCAATTATCATTTATAAAAATTATTTCAAAACTTATTTATAATTTAATATTCATCCTTTTATAAAATTTTCCAAGATTAAGTTGTCAATTAAAAAATAAGAAATTACAAAAAAATACATTTCAAACGTATTCAAATTTTGCCAATCATATAATTAATAAACAAGAAAAATAATCTAAAATGTGTGGTTTTTGAAATTTTGTTTGTACATAATTCGCTGTTGGCCATTTTTCCTCCTTATTATCCAAATATTCATCTTTTATTATTATTTTTTTTAATATATAAAAAGCAATCTGATTTAGTTATACAATATATCAAATTCTTGTGCATTATTTTGAGTTTTGCATTTATTTAAGATTTCTTATCAAACAGTTGAAATATATTTGTTTATAATTATTTTCTCATTGTTATTTGGCTGGATTTATACTAGAGCTAAATCTGTATTATTGTTTTATTTTAAAATACAATTTGATGGTTTAATGTCAAAATTGTAAAAGTCGTATTTGAGGTTTAGACACAGAATGTAATTACAATAATTATAATCATTATCCCTTATAATACCTACCTTATAATATACAGAATATTTGCAATTAGTATTACTATTAATCCATAAGTTATTAAAATAATTCTTTAGTTTTATTTAAACAACTAAGTTCAACCAGCATCTTTAAATAATCCGTTTTCCATTTAACAAAGAACATTCACTGTTAAAAATATCTTGTCTTTTACTAGAGGCTTAACAAACGTGTTTTGATTACTTTATATGTTATCAGTGTCAAGTCATGCATTGTGGAAAACTTGCTTTACAGGCCGTGTCTTGTACACACAGGTTGTGTATAATAACAATAACAGTGTCGATTACGTAATTTATTTGCAAATTTGTCTAAGTAAACATTGTATCATATGTGTGTATGTGTGTGTGTGTGCGATAAAGGTGGTTTTAAATCTAACTTGGGTTCGCATCGGGGTCAGACATGGAGTAAACAAAACGTAAACTTTACGTGCGTATTAATTTAACTTTTTGCAATCTAATTAATTCCATTTTTTCGTTTTCTTAATTCTAGTCCTTACACAGCCAGATTTGAATAAAATGGTGATAAACACGTTTTACAATTAGCTAATAAAAAATAATGTATAATTTAATCGTGTTATTGTATCGGCGGTCGTCCAGTGATGTACCGCGAGACTCAAACTTGGCTAGGTATGGGTTTGATCCCTCCTAACGGCTTGTCTACACTAAAATGTTCATTTTCTAAATGTTTTTTTCCCGTTAAACGACCAAGCAATAACAAACAAACGAACAAACATATATAAATAAGTAATTCGCTAGAAAAAAGTTACATAAGTAAGATACTGTAAACATATTTTTATATCAATAATGTATTATACCAAATAGTTTATATATTATCAAAAAAATTAAATATCATATTTTAATTAAGCAGATTGGAGCAATATTTTTGATGCTAAACAATTTAAAATGTGAACATTTTTGGAATGCTAATGATCCTGAAGATTTGAATAATGCTTATAAAGTCTCAATTTTTAATCCTGGTAATATTCGTGATCTTGAATACCTCGATGTAGTACATCCTGAATTATGACAAAAATGGATCAGGGTCAGCAATATAATTGAGCTTTCGCTTTGATAAACACGAAACCGGACTATTCAAAAAGCATTTTAAAGGTTGCGCATATTATATATACGCAGTTATTAAGCCAAAACATAAACATGTGGATTAATGAAGTGTTCTACTTGATCTTTGTAATAATAAGCGCTGTCACAGGAATGCTATCTATCATATACAATTTCCCTTTTTATATAAAAGATAATTGGTTGGTATGTTCCACAAATATAAACAGTGATAAAAAGTGATCATATCATCAACGATGTAATAAAAGCAAGCGGTTTGGTGTTACAAAAAATTGTACTAAATCAATTAGTCATAAAAAGTATTAACATTATAATGCCGAGCACTGAATGTAGCTTCTTACTTAGCTTTGCTCAAATGTCCACTTTTTGAAAAATGTTTCTCGTAAAGCATTCGAGCAATATCAACAACAGCAATAATAATAATAGAACACGAAAGCCGCCGTTATGTTTGAAAAGTACCGGGACACAAACATTATCCAATTTTCGGTTCTCTATTTGAAATTTGATGACATTTTGTAACAAATCTATTGAATAGAGCGAATGTTAGTCTAAACAGATTCGATGGCCTATATTGATCGATAGATTGTACACGAAGTAAATGTAAATGCATAATATAATTATAAGTGAACTGATAAAGCTGCCTTGTAAAATGTATCAAATTCACTACAATTGTTGTTTTTATTAATTTCAAATAATGCATTGATCCATTTGATTATTTTTTTTACATATTTGTTTGTGTAAACACTGGGCCATATTGATTTTAGACTAAATTGAACTGGGGTTTGAAAACGCGTTTTCAAACGTACTTATTACATGCAATTAAAAAAATTCATTTTCGTTGGCGGTTATGCGTTTGTCATTACAAAAATTTGATATTTCTATTCACTTTCACCTCTTTTATTATTGTCCACATTTATAGGACATATAAACGATCGACTTTGATGGATTAATAAGCGTAATAAACGTAGAAGAGTAACAAAGTTTCTTAGTTGATGGACGGTATCCTTGTAACGTCGCTACTGTGACGTACCATGTAGAGGACGAACAGTGAGGAATATTACTTCCTTGTCGTTGTTCTTGATTGTTTCCACAGCAGTATAATTTTTTTACAGAGGCCAGGTTGTTAACCTTGCGCGCTCAAACCCTCCTCCTTTATCCAGACTTAGGACTGGCTAGATTGAATCACTTCTAATCCAAACTAGGTGGAGTTATATATATTGATACGTCAATTGAATTTCAAATAGTTGGTTTATATATATATATATATATATATATATATATATATATATAAACATTCAATTGACGTATTAATCTAAAAAAACAGCTGGAAACATAGTAGCACAATGTCAATTCATTCAAGTGTTAATTTTTGTTATTTATGTGTAACATATATCTATATATGGTTGTCTAGATAGTTGATTTCTAATTCATAGGGGTAATTAGCTAATAATAGTTATGGTGATGATGTTAGTGATAAGAAATCAAGTAAGCAATTTCAAACACAAATTCATTTAACTAATTGGAAAATCAAAGCTTTGATTCATTAATACATGATTTATTTGTTTTATAAATATATTTTTTAAATTGTCGTCCAATTGTTTGAAAATTACTCAATCTGCAAAAGTTTGATGTTTCGAAATACTCTGTAATCAAAGTAATTTTTTGTTTTTGATGTACTTTCAGTTAAATGGACATTTGTCAAATTAAAACAGGCGTCCAAACGTATTAAAACTAAAATTTATGTTTGAGTCCAGCAACTTATATTAGCTTCTAATTGTTTAAACAAGTTTTTATTTGTTAAATTACAAACATTTTGATATAATAACAGTAATAATAATATTAATAATAGTAATAATAATAATAATAATAATAATAGTGATAGTAGTAATAATAATAATAGGAATAACAATAATAATAGCAATAATAATAGTAACAATAATAATAATAATAATAATTATTATTATTATTATACTGTTAATAGTAATAGTAATAATAATGGTAATAATAATAATAATAATAATAATAGTAATAATAATAATACTGATAATAATCATTTGGATATGATAGGAAATGCAATGTAACGAAAGCTTGATTTTTCTTGTAATTTATAGTTTAACCGTTTAACTTGGTTTCTTTTGCTCGGGAAAGTATGATGCAACAAAATTGTTCCGTGTAATTGAACCTCAAATTTTAATTATTAAAGCTTTTGCATATCAAAAATTGAACTTAAATTGACTTTATCATCCAATCCTCTAATTTTACTTTCTTGGCGTAGATTAATTAAATAATGTTAATCATCCTGAGGATTTGAGTAATGCTTATAAAGTCTCAATTTCCAATGATGGTAATATACCTGACTGTTTGTCATCTATGTGGTGCATCCTGGACTAGGTACTGAAAAGCATTTAGACTAATAACAGCAGGGACCGAGTGCACAGCGGTATAACTGGGCTACCGCTTTGGCGGGTGAATGCAAGCATACACCCAGGGTACTTAAAAGGTATCTTAAGGTATATGTGTATCATATATCATATGCCTTTGGGCTAAGGGAAATAACCCTGATAAAAAATCAGGCGGCCTTACCAATCTTTGCGAACAGTGGCTACGTCACAAAGATGCCATTTACCAGCCAACAAACTTTGTTATTCTTCTTCATTTGTCTACGCTTATCAAGCCATCGAAGTCGATTGTTTTATATGCCGTATAAATATAGAAAATAATGAAGAGGTGATCACGTCACCAACCAAAATGAAATGAATGAATGTTTCTTATTGTTTCTTTAGTTGGCAAGGTAGCCAAACTTGCACTCTAAACGTTCCCCTTTCTCAACAGGAGTTGGGACTGGTTAAGGTGGAGTTAATGTAGAATATATATATAACCTAGTTGATATACGTAACTAAAGCGCTGGATTTGTAACTAAATGTGCATGAGTTTGAGTACCAATGGAGTGGTTATACAATCAAATCCTTGTTTAGAATAGTGCCAAAATACTCATGAAACATTTAAACACTAGAAGCAAAACTAAAAATTTTTATTTGAGTTTAATTGTTTATTTTAAGAGTTTGAGTAAAAATTGAAAAGCATACACTGATTCTTAACAAGAATAAAACTGTATACTGCTTCTGGCTAGCTCAAATCGAGTTTGTTTGGTAAATCTGACAAATAACAGATAAATAAAGTTGATAATGTGTCCACGGGGTACACGGGGGGGAGGGGTTGAGACTAGCGGTACAGCCCTCGACTTGGACCAGAGAAGGCATATGTTCGAATCCCACCACTGCACTAAATGCGGGTCCACGTTCGGCTTCGGTAAAATGTCCACCGCTGAAAGATGTTTTCTGTAAAATATTTAAAGTAGTAAACATGAATAAAAAAATAGAAATAAATTATTATTGTTATGACTATGAGTATTATTATTATTATTATGCCTGGGATCAGGATAAACAATAAATTTTATTTTGTGCAGACAGTCTTTGTATAAACTAAGGCAAAAATCATATTCCATATAAAGCAAGCCGAATTAATTGTTTTGTACAATAAACATATTCCATTGTAGCGACAGTGGTATTTCAATCAACCGGTAGTAAAATATGTTGTTGAGGTGTGAACTTTCGGTTGCCATCGTTCCGGTCGTTCTAGTGTACAACACCTTTGTAAAGACTTGACCTTTGATCACTGGGTCGTTTATTTATGCTTTAAAATAAAAATGGAACAATAGTGAATGTAGACGGAAAGTACATACGTATGTGTGTGTGTGTTAGCAGGTCAAAAACATTAATGTATTGATACTTGTATATTCTATCTACAATGGGTGCTGTATTGAGCCTTGGAAACGACAGGATATGCGTAAAACAATAAATATGTCGGTATTGACAATTTTACATTAGCAATTATATGTCACTATTATTTTTACTATTATTTGATAAAGTAGCTAACTAAATTTAGCTTTGAAACGGCAAGTATTCATTTTAATTTTGTGTTATTCGGAATCAGTTAAACGGGCTATACAAAATATCACTTTAAAATTATTATTTTATTTTTATATTTGGTTGGTAATGTGCTCTCATCCTCATTATTGCTGCATTTGTAGAGCATATCAATTGAGATTGCCTTTAATGGTTTGATAAACATAACAAAAATGCCGAAAATAACGAAGTGTTTTGGCTAATCCTTATGACGGCATCGCTATTTGCAAAAATTGAAGAAATAGTCTAATTTTCAATGAGCCTATTTCCCCTCGCTCAGCAGCTACATATGGTATACATATACCATTAGATAACACAGTTTTTTTGATGGTAGACGGCATTGTTGTGACGACGTCACTGTTTACAAAGATCGACTGCATTTTTGTCAGAGTTATCTTTCTTAGCCCAACGGCTACATATGGTATACATATACCTTTTGAGTACTATGGGTATATGCTTTGAATTATTAGCCAAGGTGAAATACCTCTTATGCTACTTTGCACTCGGTTCCCGATCCGTGTTATTTAGAGTCTTGAATGCATTATATAAGGGGTACGGAAACAGAATTGCTACAATTATTTAAATAAGCATTACTCAAACCTCACAATTATTTTATTATTTTATTTTATGTTTTCTACTTTGAATGTTCTACGAGAAACATACCTTTCAGCAGTGGACATTTTAGCGAAGCCAAACGTGGGCCCGCATTTTAGTGCCGGTGATGAGATTCAAACCCCAATGCCCACCGAGGTCCAAATTCGAGCGATGTACCGCTAGACCACCGCCGGTACAGTTGGCATCGGTTGTTGGTAAAAACAAAAAGATACAAAAATGTATTCATTTGTGGTTTTTGAATAAAGTCAAATAGTACTACCATTGCAAAATGAAAATAATAAACACTTAATTAATTTCAGTTAGAAATTTAATTTTCTAAAATAAAGCTTTTTTTGCTTGTGAGTCATGAATACTTATGATAGTGTATAATTGAGTATTGTTTATGTTTTTAAGTAATTTTTTTGTTTATTCAAAACACAAAAATATTCAATTATTTTTTGATTGTTTATTTTCCGTTGTAAATGTGTGAAAAAGTAGGAGTATATTTACAAATTAAATAAGAATAATATATAGAAATTTTTGTTTAAAAAATCTTTTAAATACAAATTAAATAAGTAACTTGCAACTGTTAATGTTGATTAGACTGTTGGGTGTTTTAAATTAGTTGTTTCCGGGCTAGCTGATCGAGTTGGTAGAGTCCGCTCGGTTTAAACCCGAGCGTTTGTATCCTGTAAAACATTCAAGCAATAAAAATAAAATTTATTGATGATGGTGATATTACTGACTGTTCTTCCTCCCACGTAATTTATTCCCGACTATGTGCCTAAAGACGTCTTAGATTAACAATAGCAGGGACAATAGCAGGTATACGTATACCATATGTAGCCGTTAGGCTAAGAGAGATAACCCTTACAAAAGATCAGGCGGCCTTGTCAATCTTTGCGAACCGTGGCGACGTCACAAGGATGCCGTCTACCAGCCAAAAAACTTTGTTATTCTTCCACGTTGTTGTTACGCTTATCAAGCCATCGAAATCGATCGTTTATATGTCGTATAAATATGGGAAATAATGAAAACGTGACCAGATCACCAACCAAAAGGAACAGCAGGGACCGAGAGCACGGTGGTATAACTGGAATTTTACTAGCCTAACATGTTTACTAGTGCAAGCATACAGTCAAGATGCCTAAAAGGTATCCTTTTACCTTAAGTAACTGGTTAAGCTTGTCGATTTGTTAACCGGCGTCAACACCTAATTTATCCAAAAGAAAATCGCCTTGCTGGCGTCGTCACAAGAAAGATGTCTTTTAGGCAAGAAATTTTATTTATCCTCGCTCCCCCCCTCCCCTCGAAGTTCAACTGGCATCCGAAAACCTTGTGACATAAGAATTCAGGTTGCTGTGCCAACTTGGAACCAATAAACAGTTGACTTTGCCATTCAATGCTACTTTAGAATTTAGTTGTTTAGTCAAGAATAATTACAAACATTTAAAATTAAATTTAACATAATGAGATAGACTTGTGGACACATAAATATTATCAAAACAATCGGGGTTGTCACTATCAATAACTTTTGGTTGTTATGACAAAATTGAAAATTTTTTTTGACAAATAAATAATGCATAAAAAAGACAATTTTGAATATGTTTTGGTCGGCTCAACGTTTAAGAATCAAAAGTTATTGCTAAATTGTTCATTACGTTGAATCCCCCTCATTAATTGGGGGTGTCAAACGTTCAACTGTCAATTGTAAAATAATTCATATTTGGAAAGTTGGAAGACATTATTATTTCTTCTCATTTTAAATAAATTTGTTTGTTTTTCCAAATTGCTTAAGAAACATAACGTTGATGAATTAGCTAAAAAATTTTACACGACTGTGCGCTGACTAAACTAGTTTGGATTAGAACTGATTCAATCTAGTCATTTTGGATAAAGGCGGAGGGGTTGAGTGCGCAATGTTAGCAATCTGGCCTCTGTAAACAATTTATACTGTCACGGAAACAATACAACAGGACATTATTCCGGCAAACAACTGCAAAGAAGTAATTGCACGCATTTGGATGACGAGTTACACAAATGACAGGGTTGAGTAAAAGCCAAAAGGAAGCTCAATCTTCGATTTGGGAAAATCTTCAACGCCAACGAGACTTTGTTGTTGTTGTTGTTTTGCTGTAATGGGGGCCACCCCATGCTTATTTGTGAAGCAAAAGGATTTTGTATAATATAATAATATATGTGCACTGACCTGGAGTGGATTTGAAGCAGTAACATCCAAATAAATGAACAAATGGAAACATACTAACACTGGCAGTTGATGTAGGTACTCATAGAAGCACATTCTTGTTATACCTTTAAAATTGTACACGTGATTCATTATTGGAACTTAATTTAAATAGTTACATTACTTAATATTTTGGTTGATTAATGGTCTAGCGATACAATGCTTAATTTGGATTTAGGTAGGCATGGGTTTGAATCTCACCACCGGCCCACTAAATGCGGGCCCACGTTCGGCTTTGTTATAATGTCCACTGTTGAAAGATGCCCTTCCCATCAAAACATCTAAAGTAGCAATAATTATAGTTGTTTTAACTGCATTTTATACTATTTAAACTTACTAATTGAATTATTGTAAATACTAAAATTCAATAAACCGATTGTAACAATTGTTATGAGCTTATTTATATGCTTGAGTAAAAATACATTTACCTATTTATAAAATTTTATTTGTATTTATAATTATTAATTTTTTTCAATTGTAAAAACGGCTTAGTTGTTCAAACCTAGATGTCAGAATGGGATTCAAAAGCACTTGTTCGCATTAAACCATCTATTTCTTTTTATTTTCAAATTATTTCTTTTTAAATAAAAAATGAAAAGCATTTACATAGTTTTAAAGCATTGTTTAATATACACGTTGAACTTTTTGCTCTCAACATATTTATACTTTTTTTAGTCAATGCGCGTCTATATAATTTTGAATATTTTAACTAACGGTTTACAAATATCTGATGAAATAGTTAGTATTTCACATTTGACAAAAAGAAAAGAGGTTTTAACTTTTAGAAATTGTATACTGTGGATAATTTGTTTGCGGATGTCAAATGGTAATTGATTAGAACATTATTATAATGTTCCTTTAAATACAATATGTAAATGACAAAAAAATTCACATAAAGCATATATATATATATATATATATATATATATATATATAAGTGAATTATGCATAAAAATATATAATTAAAATCTACTTTCGTATAAATGTAATACAATACGATATGTAATACAAAACCTATCACTGTTCTTCTAGATAATTGCATAAATAAATAATTAGTGTTATTATTTCAACATAGACAAAAGTTGTCAATGAATGAATTAAAATGAATGCATTTATCCACTAAGCAAAATTAATCACTGTATTATATTGGACATATTTGTAAATTGCTTTGGAACTAATCACTTGGAAAAAAATAAAGTATAACTAGCAATAATGATTGTAATTACTTTTAGATTAACATAATTGTATTTATGATTTATAATTTTAATTGATGCATTTATATTTTGGTTATTATTGTTTTTTCCAAAATGATTTAAATTTTCGTCACTTGTACAACAAATCGACTTTTAAAATTGTGTCCGACATGATAACCAGAATGTAGAATGCAGTTAAACGACACTCCAAAATACTGCGTTTTTAATGCTTGTTATTACCATTATTATTATTATTATTATTATTATTATTATTATTATTATTATTATTATTATTATTATTATTATTATTATTATTATTATTATTATTATTATTATTATTATTATTATTATTATTATTATTATTATTATTATTATTATTGCTATTATCATTATTACTATTATTATTATTATTATATAATAATAATATCACAATAATAATAATAATAATTATTATTATTATTATTACTTCCATAATTATTATGACTACTATTCTGACTATTATTATTGGATAAGCATAACAACAGAAGAATAACGAAGTTTCTTGGCTGATAGACGGCATCCTTGTGATATCGCCACTGTTTACAAAAATTGACAAGACCACTTGATTTTTATCAGAGTTATTTCCCATAGTCCAAGGGCTACATATAGTATTCGTACAATTTAAGATACCTTTTAAGTATCCTGGGTGTATGCTCGCACCTACCCACTGTAGGAAATGCCCACTTATACCGCTGTGCACTCGGACCCTACTGTCATTACTTTAAATGCTTAGGTGCTTAGGTCCATAATGCATCACGTGGAGGACAAACAGTCAAGAATATCACTATTATTGAAAACTGAGACTTTAAAAGCATTACTCAAATCGTCAGGATTATTAGCATTCCATTATATCTTATTGGGTGTTGGGCCTAAATTAACGAACCAATTTTGTTACACATTTTCCAGTTCGATTTTGGTTTAATAACAAATAAATTTTTAATTACGTTTGTGTATTAAATTTAAATGGAGTCGGTCGTGTGTGTGTAATCAACACGATAATTTAATTTCCACAATAACAATTTCCAATGCGTCATTTATACTTTGTACCAAGGTCATATGTGGTTTGTTGGATGTGACTATAAACACCACACATATTAACGTTTGTCTAAGTTACATTGTTTTTAATTAATCAAATAGACATAGCAACCATTATTTTTCTAACAACGCTGGGGTTTTCCATATGGAACTATCATTTCAATAATTTTTTTGGAAAATTAAGGTTTGTGTGTGCACACTCCAGTTCGGGTCGTTGTAATATATCGTCATGTGTCATGTGGCATAACATGACAAATTGCTCCAAACAAACATGGAATGTATTTTTTGTTTGGTGTGAATTGCAGAACGTTGAACGGGGGTGGAGTAGTAGTTGATGCACATATGCATCTGTTCGTTATGTGTACAATGAATGGATTGTCAGTTTTAATGATGACACAATATGGAAACGTATGTGTATATGTGTATGTACGTTCGACGGAATAATAAACCACGTGTACCGACCGATATGTAACAATAATTAACAAACTGAATGCTGGAAAAAACGTGCTTTTCTAGCACATTTGCATTTCAAGTGTTCTAATTGAAATTGCTAAATTTCATTTAAAATAAATACAAATTAAATACATATTATCGATGTTGTACAAGAAAAGAACACAACTTTTTTAATTGGTTAGTGACAATGGTACTTTTTTCTTATTCCTATATTTGCATTGCATCCCAAATAATTTACTCCCTTGTTTTATTTCATTGCTGTTTTTTAAACCTCTTTTGTTCTACTGAACATACCGAGAAACAAGATTGTTCATGTACATATCAAAGATTAAGATTTTATTCAAATCCTGTTATCGTAATCATGCTTTCCATAGTTGTATGGAATGGTTTTATTTTTGCCGCAGTATATTTAAACAGGCTAGGTTGCTAAGGCTACACTTCAACTGTTTTCTTTTCTCAACCTGGAGCTGCAATTGGTTTAAGTGCAGTTCCTATTGTTTTACGTGCACAGAAAATCATGTTTGCTAGCAAACATCGAACTGATAGACAAAGTCTTTATGACGCCGCGATTAATGAAACTTTCTGACTATTTAATAGACTTGTTTCTATTATACGAAAAGTTACTTATGTTTTACATACATTTTAAGATATATTTGGTTATATGTTAGGAATCATTCACCAAGGTAGGAATTCTGTTATATTGTAATGCAGTGAGATCATGATCCGTATTAATTTAGGTCCGGAATACCACATAGACATGTAGTATCAAGAATATTACTAGTATTGGAAATCATAACTTTACAAGTATTACTCAAATCCTCAGGATAATTAGCATCTCTAAGTTAAAAGTTTTCAGAAATTAAAATTAATTTTAGTAATTATGTATTTGAAAATTATGTAGGTAATTACAATTTATCCTTTCAACAGCGACTATACCACGTTGAAAAAACACCTGTTCTCGTCCAATCACCAAAGTTAAGTAACGTTAGGCCCGGTTAGTACTTGCATGGGAAAACCAGGTGTTGTACCAGGGTGGTCTAGCGGTACAGCGCTTGATTTGGACCTGGGTGAGCATGGGTTCGAATCCCACTACTGGCACTAAAATGCAGGCCCACGTTCGGCTTCACTAAAATGCCTACTGCTCAAAGATCTTTCTCACAAAAACATTCAAAGTAGCAAACATAAAAAGCATATAGCCTATTTATTTTATTTATACAAAAATCCCCACTTTAAAAATACCCTTACTTTAATTGCAGCTACACATTAGCATCACTCCCATTTGTATAAATTGTAATTGCAATTTGATTATTTAAACAAAGATAGAAGCCAAGATTTGAAAAAATGTATCTAAGTACTTTTTTATTGTAATTTTTTTTATCAGAAATAAAATAAATTGCAAAAAACATTGGACACTGAACACATACACAAACGTTTTTCACTAGCCGATAGATACTTTTATTTTGAAAATACAAATTACAAAACACTCAGACTTGGTCCGCTTTTTGTGCAAATTCTAAAATAACAACAACACATGTTGGTGTTTGTTCTTGTTACTATACCCAAAACGAAACCAGAAAGTGTTACACTGTATTAGGCATAGAATAGATAAAAAAACATTACTAATCCAAATTAATTATTCATCTCATTAACATCAACGTTTTATCGTCAAACAAATTAATATAATTATCATCACCATTATCTTGAATTAATCGATTTGTTTGTATGTTTTGATATATATATATATATATATATATATATATATATATATATATAAGAGGAGAGAGAGAGGATATAAAAAACAACTAGAATTAAAGCGAGCGGCAAATAACTTGGTCACACTCAAACCTAATTTAGCGTACATTTGAAAACAGACGATTTTATTTATAATTAGACAACAGTTTGAAATAAAAGAAATTTGTTATTTTTTCTACAACAAATAATACGTTAATAATAACAAATAAATAGTTGTATTTTTGTCTTGAGACCGCTCTCAATGGAATGCATTGTATAGTCATGTTGAAATTGCTCATTAGAATGATTCATGCATGTTATTAGTGCTTTTGAAAAGTCGAATTTTCTTAATGTACATAATAATAATAATAATAATAATAATAATACCTATTTATTTTCTTCAAATGCAGTTAGTAATTACGTTTATATTGAATAGCTCATATGCAACTTAAATTATTTTTATATTTGGAATAATTACTTGAATTACAGTAAGGCAGAACGAATAAATGAGAGAAAAGGTGCTTTTTATAGTACATCAACAAATAAATTAATACAAATTAAGCTGGATTTGTAAATGTTTTAAAACTACAAAGTTTATAAAAGAATTTCAGATTTTTCTAGATTAATATATATTTTTTTAGAATAAACAAAATACTGCTTTAACTACTACTACTATTACTACTACTACTACTACTAATAATAATAATAATAATAATAATACTAAAAATAATACTAATAATAATAATCATACTAAAAATAATCGTAATAATAATAATAATAATAATAATAATAATGCTATTACTAATAATAATACTAATACTAATAGTACTAATACTACCTCTACTACTACTACTACTGCTACTACTACTACTAATAATAATAATAATAATAATGTTTATTTTCATGAACGGTAAAATTGTATTTTACGATGAATGTACCTCTACTGAGATATTAAGGCTTAGGTCATAATAATAATAATAATAATTATTATTATTATATTATTATTATTATTATTATTATTATTATTATTATTATTATTATTATTATTATTATTATTATTATTATTATTATTATTATTATTATTATATTATTATCTACATGTAATCGTATGTTGGAAAAGTATAAATAGATAAATAGACATAGATTTCGAGTTTTACTAGTGACACTAAATGTGACTATTTGTTCGGTTTTGCTTTATATCCATTTTATAAAAAGTGTTTTACGTAAATCCAGAGAATGAATAAAGAAAAAAATTTAAAATGAATATCTTAGTATTTGTTTAGCATTTAATGTTTAACAAACCATTTTTTTTAAATCATACCTATTGATTTTTCTTTTATTCGAGAAACAAACAATTTTTGAAAGTGGCGATAATTTGATTTAAAAATAGAATATATTGCAATGTTTTATCCTATAAGTTGTTTATTTATTTGAGCAAACAAATAGATTCAACATTTACAAATTTGTAGAAAGACAATTTTCACCAGGAAACATGCTAAAATTTTAACAAAACGATTATTACCAAACATTTTTTGACATTTAACTATTTGAAAAAGAGCAATTAAAAAAAACACGTGATTATTAAAAGAAATTTGTTTCCAAGTTACAAAAATGCATACATTGTCATTTTACATTGACTTGTAAATTTCCTCCAAATGTTCTATTCAATGTCATTTTTTAAATTTGCATTTTTAAAACTAAATTGTTGCTATTGTCTTTTTGAATTAATAATTATGCGAAAATTAGGGGAGGGGAGGAAATGAGAAAGTGGATATTGATTGGGTACAATATTTTAAAGCAACATTTTTTCCATTACATTGAATCCAACTTGGTGGTCATTTATTTGTATTTTGTTAAGTGTTTTTTTTCATTTTAAAGTACCGCCTACTTTAAAACTTGTTTCAACTATACAAAATAATTGCCTATTTTGGTGAATATTTTTTTACTTGAAAACGCTTGTTACTTTTTCAAAAAAATAATAATTTGTTATTGATTGAAACTGACAGACCAGTTGACAATTTAAAATAGTGGTTATTGGAAAAATGAAATGGAAACTTTTAATATAGAATGAGTGTAATGAATACATAATATGCCCGTCAATAAATTTTATTCATATTTTGAAAAGCAATAGAAATCTTATTTGAATTTAACCGGAAGCTGCAATTTTCTCCAACATTTAATTTGTAAATTTTATTCAACTATTGCCAATTAAATTATTTTTTAAGTCAAGTTGAGCAATTCTATTACGGATTTTTGCAAAACCTAATCCAACGTTTAATATTTCATATAAAATGTCCTACTAGGTATAAACTAATTATCGGAATAGAAGTGTTTTACGTACGTAAAAATATTCGTGTTGATTTTAGTTGTTCGCTTCTATTTTTAAAAAAATTACATGAATTGCCCTTTTTTATTTTTATTTTCAAAAATAACAAAATTGGTCTATGTGATTGTGCATTCAATGTTCGGCTTTAAACATTCTGCATATTGAATTCTGGTATCAAAATTAGGATGCTTCTACCTTTTTTCCGTATTTCAATCAAAATGATGTTTCCTTGTTGTTTTTATACAACAACACATTTTTTCTTTAGTCTAAGTTGGTAACTCAGCAGAATCAAATCCCTCTCCTTTTTGTATCGGCTGCGGTAAAGTTGTTTAGATTTCATACTGCTAGCCTTGCGTTCAAACCTTTCTCATTTTACAAGTGGACATAAAAAATGGCCTTGTTAATCTAAATCTGTAATTAAATGGAGGCATAGAAACAGGATTATTACCGTAATCAGAATTTGAGATTTTTAAGCATTACTCAATTCCTCAGGATTGTTAATATCTAAGGTATATGTAAGCAATCGCTAAACATGTCTTAAATAAGAGCAACACGTGTTAAAAGATTTAAAATATTATAATGTATTAATTTTTGAATTGGTTGTTCCGTTAACTACTTTTTTCTTTGGATACTTTCAGCCCAACTGGAATCACAACAATCGAGAAATAACTCCGTTCGAGTGGTCGACCTGCTTCGATAGATCGAAAACCGACTGCAGTTCAGCTGTAAGTTCATCCTCGACACACTGTGAAATAATTTTTTTTTCTCAATTTAAATTAGACACCAATTGGATAAGTATATGTTTTATATGTTTGAAATTTGTGATGCTCATTAAATTAATTAAAGGCTTATTGGTTAAGGGGGGGGGTAAAATAATGCTAATAATAATAATACTAACAATAATAATAACAATAGTAGTTACAATAATAATAACAATAATTATTATTACTATTGTCATTATAAAAATAATAAAATAATAATAGTAATTAATAGTAATAATAATAATAATAATAATAATAATGATAATAATAATAATAATGATAATAATAATAATTATTATTATTATAAAAATAATAAAATAATAATAGTAATTAATAATAATAATAATAGTAATAATAATAATAGTAGTAGTAGTAATATTTTTGCTTAATTGTAAATAAAACCAGGTATTTTTAAATTATAGTAAGCTGTTTTAAATTAGATTTCTGTATTTTAAAGTAAATATTTCTTAAAATGTGTTTGCATTCTTTTGAAGTAAACAAGCAATGAAAGCATAAACAAGTTATGATTTTAAATTACTTTTAATATTAACTTTATTCAACAATAAATCTGAGGAAGTTATAACTTTATTTAACTCTGTATTTAAAAAATTATTTGCTACAAATTTTACCATTATTTTTTAGAATTAAATGTATAATCTGATAAATTTTGTAATAATAAACGCCTAATACATTAAAAAGAAACAATTAATAAGGAAAATAATATTTTTATTTAGTTTATTTATTATTTTTTAAAATAATTTGTTAATTAAACATTCGCATTTGTTCTTGTCATATGACACAATCATTTGTATGTTGTTGAGGGAAAATTAACAATTATTTATTTAATAAACCAAAAGTAATTAGATAAAAAACAGTTAATGTACGTTTTGATTTTAGACAAATAGATATTTTAAATTTTAATAATCATATATACCATAGATAAGCATTTAGTTGACGGAGAATTTTTTTACAAAAATTCAAGCAACCTGGTTATTTTTGTAAAGAGTAACATCGTTACAAATATGCCGTGTATAAGCCAATAAACTCCATTTTTTCCACATACGTGGTTGGCAACTAACTTATATACTGTGGGAATACAGAAATAATAAAAAGTGATTGTTGACAGTTAGGTAAATTAAATATAATAGAAAAAAATTGTTGTGTCATATTCTTTTTGAATTATGAGACTTTGTTATTGTTTTTTGCTGTAATTGTTATCTTAATGCCCTATGTTTATTTTTAAAGCAAAAAGGTTTTGTAAATGTAAAATGCATAATATATAAACATGATAGTAATAATGAATGTGTATTAGATTGCATAAAATTTGCTTTTGTTACTATTTAGAGCATTAGGGATACTAATGATTCTAAGGATTTGAGTCATGCTTATAGAGTCTATAAAGTCTAATAATCGTAATATTTCTAACTATTTCTCGCTTGTGTAATGCATCCTAGATTAGGTGCTCATAGAAATCTAAACTAATAGCAAAAGGGACTAAATACACAGCAGTAGATGAGTAGTTAAAAGGTATTTTAAAATACATATGTAGCCCTCGGATTAAGCGAGATAACCGTGACAAAATATCAGGTGGCTTTGTCGATTTTTGCGAAAAGTGGTGTTGCCACAACAATACCATCTGCCAACCAAGAAATTTTGTTATTTTTCTACGTTTATTACGCTTATCAAGTTATTGAAATCGATGATTTAACATGCCTTACAAATAAAAAAATAATGAAGAGGCGACGATGTTACCAGCATATCATTAAGACAAATGTTAATTTATTTTCGTTTAGATGATTAAAAAGAGAGTTTGATGCAATTTTAGCAAGATTATCAATACTCATAAATGTAAAATGTTTAATCCCATCTACGACAAGAATTTTACTATAACTTTGCAGTTACATTTTAATAATTTAGAGAAAAATATTTCAGTGGTTAGGATATTTTGGACTGACACCAGATCCTGTAAGATCCTGTAAGCAACTTGTACTGATGTTGCTTCCAAACAAGGATAAAACAACCGTACAATACTTCTAGTTAACTCAAAACCAAGTGAATATATCATTCAATTGAATCTGACAATTCTAATATTTCACCGTTGAAAACTCCCTAATAAAAATATTTCAACTCAATAATTGGATAATTAACAAAAAATATTGGCCGTTTTTATCGATAAAAGTGACTTCTTATTTAAAGAAACTTTTCCAATTAATTTACTCAATGCATGGCATTATACAATAAATTTGTTTTTAATGACCTAATTGTTAAAAAAAAATTAAGAATTAATATAATAATGATAATCTACTAATGCGACTTGTTTTTCTGCTTTAAATCGGCAAACTTTTGTCACTGTCCTCAAAACGCATTTGCTTACTTTTAACTAGTTGACCTACTTACCATGTGTGTGTGTATATATATGACTCAATTAGTTTCACCGTTTTTAATTGCACATCCAGTCAAGTCCATCAATTGATCAAAATGTGCACCGAGTTTTACATCTACAGTTCAATTAATGTTAAAATTTTGCAGTTAACTAATAAACATGAATTTGTAAATTGTATTCTTTTTGTGTAATTAATGGAAATAGCAATTGATTAATATACTTTATATTAGTACTAACATAAAGGTTGTTAACTTTTCTATAATTAGGCCATCTGGTCAATTGAACAATGTAATGGTTACAGAATAACCGAATAATAAACCATCCAAAATCTGTTTCATCCTTATTAGAAATTGTCACCAGCGCATACCTTACAAGTCTTACAAAGACTCAAGCACATACTTCTTTGGTTTCAAACTGAAGCTTAAGTCAATGAGCTATGAGTGGCTAAATAGACTGTTTAAATTTATATATATATATGATTCCAAGCAAAGATGAAACAACCGTACAATACTCCTAGTTAACTCAAAACCAAGTGAATTTAACAATTGTAATATTTCAGCCTTAAAATCTCCATAACAAAAATATTTCACTTTAATAATTGGATAATTAACAAAAAATATAGGCCGTTTTTTATCGATAAAAGTGACTTCTTATTTAAAGAAACTTTTCCAGTTAAAATTGAAAGCAGATAACGTAGCATGTTAAATGAAAGTTTTGTAGCGTCAGTTTTGAACGATTTTTATTCTTATTCATGTTACTGATGATGATGGTGATGATGATAATAATAATAATTGACAATTTTAAAGCTAACAAATTTTTAAAAATGCTAATTTAAGTATTTCAATTATAAACTTTTTATTGTAATTAAAAGCATTGAAATATTTTAGGTTTGATTTCAATTAACAAATCAAATAAATATTCTAACTACAACATAGTGTATTTTTACAATACATCTTTTCACCCGTCTTATTTGACAATAAAACAAGTTGGTCGCAAAATCCCCTTCATTAGCTCCAAGTTATTATTATTATTATTATTATTATTATTATTATTATTATTATTATTATTATTATTATTATTATTATTATTATTATTATTATTATTATTATTATTATTATTATTATTATTATTATTATTATTATTATTATCATTATTATTATTATTATTATTTACTTAAATAAAACTAGATTATAATCAAAGTTACACATTTTTATTTACCAAATTATAATTTTTTAATTTTGTATTTTGTAAATAATTTAATTTATTAAAATGCATTCTAAACGATATATCAATAATATATTATTTTTTTGTTTTATTTTTCAGTGTTTTACTGCATGCGATTTACATCCAAATGAATGTTTGAATTATTGTTCCGTAAGTCAATCAAACAAGTTCCATTTTTTGTTAAGGAATAACTGTTTTGATTTATGTGTCAATCTTAGTCCGACTAAATTTGTACAAATTGCATTTGTCAACATACAAGTTGGTAACTAATCATTCCAATTGATACAATCGAACAAAGAAATGCAAAATTATGTATGTACACTAATTTTCACAAAAAAAACAATCAAATTTGAATGTTTTTTAAAAACATAATTTAATAAAAACATGAAACGGTAGTTGTGATTTTAAAACAAAATACGTTAATTTAAATATTTTGCAGTTTGAACATATACAAAACATGCTTTGTTGATAAATATGAGCCAATCAGTTAGCTGTATATTGACAATTGTATTATTCCAAATACAAATATTAGAGGACGTGAACTGTGAGATGAATTCAGTTTGTATATTCTCTTCAGAATTAGTATATATATATACATAAAAATATGTAATGTAATATAATGTAATTAACTTAACATTAATAACTACAGTGAGATAAACATACGTAATATGTCTATGTTAAGTCCACGCTAAATTTAATCAAGTTACAAATTGTTTATGTGCACAGAAAATGGGTTTTAATGTGTGAATGTAAACAGATTCAAGTGTCTTTAACATATTAGCAGCTTGAGCAGTTATCAAAACTTTAAAACAATCATTCAATTCAACTCGGTGTTTTGTTTGAACTAAATGACGTAATATTGACAAAGTGTACAAACGTTCATTTCAGTTGAACTCTTTATCGATCCAATGAGGAATGTGTTCCTCGACCCGTTCAGTTAAGCGACGAGTTGTCCGACCAATATATTTGTCGCCGCCTGGACTTAACATAGACATGTTGATACGCCAGTCTGTCAAGTTATTTGGAATTATAAAGGGAACCTAATGCTTTAATTATACTATTGTTTTCTTTTAGTTGACAAGCAAATCAATAATTTAATAAAAAATTTTTATTATCATTTGCCACTAAAAATGGCATTTTTTAAATTCATGTTTTTAAATAAAAATATCAATTTTTTAATAAAAGCAACTGCTTTCAATTCTTTCAATTAATTCATTTTATAAATTAAAATAAAAAAAATAGTGTATAGTTTATTTATGCAAGTGAACATATGCAACAAATTCTTTATTAAATGTGATTTATTGTTTAAAATATTGTTTTATAAAACTTATGTTACGAAATCAAACAATTACAGATCTATCAATGGGTTTTTAAGGGATTATTTGTTTTTAAAATTGTCAGATTCACTTGAATAATAAATTTACTAGATTTTCAAGTCAATCAGGAGCACTCGACAGCTGTTTCATCCTTATTTACAGGTTCAAGGTCATTCACCCGTAGCTCAGTGGTTTAAGGCGCTTGCCTGATACCAGATAAGGCGTGGGTTCAAGTTCATGTGTGTGTAAAACTTGAAAGGTATGCGCTGCTGATAATTCCAAATAAGGATGAAATAGCTGTACAGTGCTCCTGGTTGACTTAAAAACCTGGCAAGTAAATTTGACAATTCTAATATAACGATTTAAAAAAAAAACATATTTATTTAAAATAAAAATAGTATTTGTTTTTAGCAGTATACCCGAAATTTTATCTTTAAAGGCCGTTTACATAATTTTATAAAATCTTATTCAATTCAATAAAATAAGTGTCTCCAAACGTTTTCGTGTAACAAAGGTTGTTGCATGTTAACATTTCAAAATTAAAAGTAATTTTTTACTTAAAACAAAATTATTACATTAATTTGAGTGACAAATTATTATTTTTCAAATTATTTTAAAAATTTAGTCTATTTATGTAAATCAAAAATGTGTGTAATTAGTTATATTTGTATTACAAAAAACAATTCTGATTTAATCTAAAGTTTTAACATAATTTTATAGTTAATAATGGTTTCTTGTAATATCATTTCAGTCTCATTGTTTTTAGCAGTATGTGATAACAAATAAATAAAATTAGTTAATTTTGAATTTTAAAAAATGCAGTTTTTGACATAATATTTGTACAATACCATTTGTGTTTTGCAAACAATAAAGGCGTATAAGGAAGTATCAGTGTTTGAAAAAATGTTTTGAATTAGACAGAAAGATAAGTAAACTGTCGATTAACTATTAATATGATGATGATGATGATTATGATTATGATTATGATTATGATTATGATTATTATGATTATGATTATGATTATGATTATGTTATGATTATGATTATATGCTATGATTATTATTATTATTATTATTATTATTATTATTATTATTATTATTATTATCATTATTATTATTATTGTTATTGTTATTATTATTATTATTATTATTATTATTGTTATTATTGAGCTATAATATCTCACCAGAGATACATTCAATATAAATTAAATTTTAAAAGGATGTTTGTCTTCTGCGGCTTCAATATTTAACATTTAAACATTTATCAACAAGTCGACAATTGATGAATCTTTAAATTGAGTACCAAAAGTTGCAACTCCATCGTAGCTGGTCCCCAAATCGGGATAACAAAAGAGGAGAAGTTTGAACGCAAGACTGGCAGTCTGGCTTCTGAAGCAAGATATTGCTAAAGAAAGAGCACTACATTGCGGCAAAGAAATAAAAGTAGCATGATTGCGATGACAGGAATTGTAATTTACAATGTAGACAATCTTTAGAGCTGTTTAGATCAGGTTGATAAATTAAGCGACACTGGACTCCAAATCAAGTTTTTGATTTATGGTTACTTTTTAATATTGGAATATGCTTTTTTGCACAGGTAATTGTATTGATAATGAGTTTGATTGAAAGATGGCCTAGCATAAAATTACGATTAATTGGAAATTTTGAAGCACACATAATATTGGAATAAATAATATTCAATCTTTATCAACCTATAATATATATATGCATGATAATATCACTGTCATATGCATATGAATAACAGAACAACTGTTTCGTTATTTAAAGGTTTTTGTTCCTATTAAAAAACAAAAGATACACAACAAACAATTAAGTTTTAATATAATATTGGTAAATACTTGAGAAAATGCATTGATGGTACAATTTATAATCTTTTTATTAATCATTATTGGGTGGGCTGTATTATTTATTAATTTATTCATATATCGTATTTGAGATAACAGAATATAAACGTTTCATTCATTAAACGTGGTTTATTGTTGAAGATGTAAGTATATAGCAATTCTAAAAGTATGCATCGTTCTGTATTCAAATGATATAAGCCTTGCGTGATTATAATACAAGTTTTGTTATTTTTGTTTCAACAAAACGTTAATTTATTCAACATGTTACAATTTTTTAAAAACTTTATAAAAGTTTAAAATGTTAAAAAAGTTATCTTTTTATTGCAAGACTCTTTTGCTTTAAAAATAAACATGGGGCAATAGGATAACAATTATAGCAGAAACAATAACAACAAAGTCCCATAATTTAAAACGAACATGGAACAACAAAATATCTCTATGCATTCGAACATTTTGCCGAACGTTTTGTTTGATCCCATAGAACATTCATTTCAATTGGACTTTTCCCAAATGGTTCTTAGCCAAATTTTCTGTGGCCTATCTTAACCTTTCTTTTGCTATTTTTAATTGTCTGTTCCAAAACCGTTCTTACTGGTCTAATGGTAATGATGTATCGTGTAGCGAATGAAAGTCAGTTTCTATCATGATATCATTATTTGAAATACAATTGCGCCAGGTAATCTTTAAAATACTTCTAAAAAACCGGCTATAAAAACATTCATTATCTTATTAATGTTGTCTGCAAAAGCATTTTAAGAAATTTGTTATTAGATTTATTTGAAAAAATTGTATTGAGTTGAAGCATTAAATATGTAATATTTAACTTTCAAGCTTTTGCACATTCCATATATATATATATATATATATATATATATATATATTGTTTATTACTTTGAATTTTTCACAAGAAACATCTTTCAGCAGTTGACATTTTAGCGAAGCCGCATGCAAGCCCGTATTTTAGTGCCGGTGGTGGGATTCGAACCCCGATGCCCACCGAGGTCCAAATTCGAGCCCTGTACCGCTAGACCATCCCCGGGCAAATAATTTTCTAAAAATTTGTATAATTCTTTAAATTTTATTCTAGTCATTGCTCAATAATTGTTTAACATTAAACTCGAGTAACGTAATTTTAAAAAGATGTAAATAAACGGTATAAAATACCAAAGCAAGTTGTTTCTTTAATACTTAGTTAAATATTAGGTGCGTTTACATTAAACGTAGAACACAAATTTAAATCTAAACACTTTTAGTTAGATAAAAACTGTGTTATTAAAGTACATTTATTTTGACATTTATTATTTGAATCGGTTAAAAAACCTCTTTTTTCTCAGCATAAAGTTGATTAATCAATTTAGCATTAAATGTTATTATATACAATTACATTTTTTAAAGCATAATCAAAATAAAACTAGCTAAGCCCTATTTGATTATATGTACAATAATCCGCTTGTATTCCAAAAATCTGTTAAAAAATGGCCAATAAACTGACCGCCAATTATGTCTTTAATTTTTCTTTGAAATTCGAAACCCACGGCCTACATGCTTGTTGATCAGATAAACTGTAAGAGTTTCGTGCACCAACGTTTAAATTGTGTGTGTGTGTGTGTCTTTATCCTCCTCCCCACAAAACTTTTTAGAACTTTCTCACTTTTGTCGGATTAGGTTACACACAATATGTGCTGGTAGATAAGTCCCGTTTTTCAAATTTCAAATTGACATTACACAACTTTTGATTTATTTGGTCAACATGTTTGAAAAAGTTAATCAACGTTGTAGCCTGATTTCGTCGTTTATGGTGGCAAATGAAATAATAAATATATTTATTTTGTGTTATACATTGCAAATTATAAATTGAAACTTTAAAAAATTGATAACAGACATATGTGCACATTAACTCATTATTTGTCCTGCTGTTTTGTTAGCAGCTCTCTCTTTCTCAATATAAACTTGGAACTGACTAAGAAATGAAAATAATGGAGTTTGAACAAATATGTTTTTTCAACACTACTCAAAGGTTTGAAAGCAAGATTAGCAACCTGTCCACTCAAAATATTAATATTGTTAAAGAAACAACATGAGTACACCATCTCGTTAAACTATGCGGCCAAAAAGTGGAAGCAGCATGATCCCGGTGATGGGGTTTGGCGAAATTCGATTAGAATCTCAATCTTTGATATGCACGATCTTTAAAGTCAAAAAATTAGTCAACAATTATATGGAACAATTTTGTTACCTTATCCACTTTAGAGCTAATATATGTTTTTATGTTTTTATTGATACATGGGTACTTAAAACGCATCGTAAGGTATACTGCATGTAACTGTTGGGTTAAGAAATAATTCGATAACTTTGTTTATTTTTGTAAACAATAGGATCATCAAAAGGATGTCTTTTATTAGCTGAAAAAGGCTATTACTTTTCTACATTTGTTGTACATGAAATGTTTTATTTTTATATACTAGTATAATCCTCATCATTAATTTATTAGTCACTTACTATTTATAAAGTTGCTTTGTAAACTTTTTGACATTTTTTACAGATTTGCACAAATATATCTATTGAGTTGAAGTTAGAAAATCAAATTTAATAAAACATGCAATTATATATATATATATATATATATATATATATATATATATATATATATATATATATGTAACTTTTATATGCACTCTCGCTTGCTAAATCGGTAGAAACGTAGCAGCATTTGAGGACACTGGGCAATTAGAATTAATCAGATTCACTATAAATTATAAATTTACAAGTTCAAGGTCATCCACCCGTAGCTCAGTGGTTTAAGGCGCTGGCCTGACACCAGATAGGGCGTAGGTTCAAGTTCATGTGTATGTAAAACTTGAAAGGTATGCGCTACTAATGATTCCAAATAAGGATGAAACAGCTGTACAGTGCTTCTGGTTGACTTAAAAACCTAGTAAATTTATTATTCAAATGAATCTGACAATTCTAATATAACAATTCTAAAAACAAATAATTTCTTAAAAACCCATTGATAAATAGATATTCGTTTTACTTTCAACATTTTTTTACCTAACGAAAAAACAATATTTTTGACTAGTTTATTGTTATATAAATTATATTCTTGGGTAAATAAAATTTAACAAATAAATAAAAGTTTTAAAAATGTTATTCATTTAAAAAAGTAGCACATTTAATTGTTTCTATAACTACTATACTAAGCAGATCTGTTTTTGATATTGTTTGCCTATTTACAACAAAAATTAATACAACACTTAAAAACTTATTTTCAATTTAATTAACCTTAATCTGATAAGACATTTTTTACTTATGTCAAGTGACGCGATACTCAATATTGTAATTTAAAAAGGTGTGAAAACCACTCAAAAATGTTAAGATGGAATATAAAATAACAATTGTGTAAATAAAGAATTAATATAATTACTCATTGGCTTTCGACTAAACAATTTACGAATGATTTAAATTATAAAAAAGTATTCTCCGAATAAAATTAGATTGTTTAGTTTTACACACTATAATAAATAAATAAATAGGACGAAATAATTACTAAATATAAATATCTGTAACATTTTTTATTATAAACTCTCTAACCTTGAAAACAGAACAACAAGGTCGTTTCATGTGTGTGCTGCTTGGATTTTGTGTATACCATTTTTGTTGTCAGGTCACAATGTGATAAAGTGCGAGCACATTTTGTATTACCATTGAAGATCTTATTGTTTAGATGATTGAAGTTGCTTTCAACTCTAGTGTTGGAATTGTGTTGTTAGTTCTTCGTCATTGATTGTCATTTTTACAGAGGAAAGGTTGATAATCTTGTGCCCGAATCTTCTCTCTTTCTTAATCCAACTCGAAACTCGAGTTAATAATTTTTGTCAATTATCACAATTTAATCACATTTATCTTTTATTTAGAGACACACATATGTGACTACTTGAAATATCAAATTAATCTATTGATGGGTTTTTATTTTATTAAAAATTGTCAGATTTGTTTGAATAATAAATCGAGTTAGTTTCGAGTTAACCAGGAGCACTACTGTTGGCGGTAGTAACGTACCAACATTTGAGGACACTGGGCAATAAGAATTGGTCAGATTCACGACAAATAATAAATTTACTGGGTAAAGTTTAACCACCTGTAAATCAGTGGTTAAATCGCTGACCTGACACCAGATAAAACGTAGGTTTAAGTTCATGTGTGTGTGTATGTGTGTGTAATACTTGAAAGGTATGCACTGTTGATGATCCCAAAATAAGAATGAAACAGCTGGTTAACTCAAAACCAAGTAGATTTATTATTCAAGTGAATCTGACACTTTTAATCCAACAATTCCAAATCAAATTAATTGTTATTTTAACGTGTTCGGTTAAAAATATGAATTGCTTTTTTTATTCTTTTCAAACTTTACAATCTAACAATATTACATTCATATGTCAAAGTTCTACAAACTACAATAAATTGTCAATTATTCATATTGATTAAAAATTGTTAGTCTGTCAAATTAGTAGATTATTAATCAATCAATACGATATTATTTTACTTAAATTACAAAATACTAATTTTCATGCACAAATTTGTTCTGTCCTTATTACCAGTTGTTTCCAATCGATCAAGGTAGGTAAAAAATAAACGAACGGTTTGTACATACAATTATTATTCCCGTTTAATGTTTGATTTAAAAAAAAACCCAGAAATTAATATAATTGTTTTGGATAAAAAAATTGCATAAAAAAATTAATTTTAATTTTTTGAAAAATAGGCTGCATTTTTCAACTAACTAGTGGCTGGTTTGATTGCCATTGTCTTCAACAGCATATAAAAACGTTTAGACTTCTACATACTGTTAGCAACAAATCGCTGTTGTACATAATGTAGCAATGGCACTATGTAAAAATGAGAAATCATCAATCTAAAGCACGAAAACCGTTAGGATTTAACAAGCACGCAGACGTTGAATAATGATCGAATCCAATACTCATTCATTGGGGGGGGCGAGGATACCTTTTTATATTTGCACCTTGAATGTTTTACGAAAATCGCATCTTTCAGCAGTGGACATTTTAGGGAAACCCAATGTGGGCCCGCATTTTATTGCTGGTGGTGGGGTTCGAACCCCCCCATGCCTACTCAGGTCCAAATCGAGCGCTGTACCGCTAGACCACCCCGGATTATTAATTTTTTTCGTTTTAAAAAGCATGAGACTACAAGCTTAATCCAAATAATTGTGTGTTTAAATGTAGGTTTTGAAAATTGTGCTTATCAACGATTGAAATTCTATTCGAATTTTACCGAATCCTGTCATAAAAATCATGCTGCTTTCACTTTTTCGCAATAGTCCAATGAAATGGTGTCTGTTTGTTGTTTCGTTAACAATATTACTGTACAGAGGCCAGGTTGCTAATCTTGTGCTCAAACCCTCCTCCTTTCTCAACCTTGAGACTTAGTTACTAGTTTAACAATGGGTTTAAGGCGCTGACCTGACACCAGATAGGGCGTGGGTTCAAGTTCAAGTGTGTGTAAAATTTGAAAGGCATTCCAAATAAGGATGAAACAGCTGTGCAGTGCTCCTGGTTGACTTGAAAACCTAGTAAATTTATTATACAAGTGAATCTGACAATACTAATACAGAATTTCTAAAAAGACAAATAATCCCTTAAAAATCCATTGTTAAACATAACCGAACCGTACTATATAAGCTATTAAACCTGGCAGTATGCAAGGACCTATATGGTAAAGTCCAAGTGAAAGAGTTCTCTTACTTGTTAAACCGGTAGTAACGTAGCAGCATTTGAGGACACTGGACAATTAGAATTGATCAGATTTACTATAAATAATAAATTTAGTTATTAGTTATTTGCTTATATAAATTTGGATAACAGAAAGTAAACAAACCGGGAGTAGTATTTATTCAGTTGCGTTAAAATATAATTAATTTAATTTAATTATTCAAAGTACAGTATTTAAACGGAAAAGCGAATACAACTTATGCATTGCAAAAATATGATGTTTTTTTAATAATCAAAGGAGAAATTAATAGTTATAATAATCAATAATAATGCTTAATTAAACGGCCATAAATAGAAAATGTTAACGGCTGGATAGTTAAGTTGTATTTTTATACAATTTTATAAATTGAACTTGCTACAGGCGTTATTAATCGCAGTCTTTAATTGTAAGACAGTAATAGCTCAAAATATTTATTTATTGATGTAATTATTACTTTATTATTTCTCTATTTGTACAACATATTGAATAATAAATTTCAATGTTTTTATAAACGGAACAAACGTAGCTGATAAATGGCATCCTTGTGCCGCTATTTGCATAAATTGACAAGAATGTCTCATGTGCAGTATGCTAGGACCTATATGGTGAAGTCCCAATGGTAGGCATCACTCACTTGTTTGTTAGCGGAAGTAATGTACAGCATTTGAGGACACTGGGCAATTAGAATTGGTCAGATTCATTATAAATAAGGGTCAAGTTCAACCACCCGTAGCTCAGCGGTTAAATTGCTGACCTGACACCAGATAAAATGTGGGTTCAAGTTCATGTGTATGTATGTAATACTTAAAAGGCATACACTGCTGATGATTCTAAATAAGAATAAGTTGTACATTGCTCCTGGTTGACTTAAAATCAAGTGAATTTATTATTCTTAAAAACGTGATTTAAGTGAATCAGACAATTATAATATTTCAATTATTAAAATATGTTTATAATAGTATATTATGTAAATGCAATGCTGTTTTATTTTGATGATTTTATTTACTTTTTTTGGTTACATTTATTTTCAATTATCTACAGATTTTTTTAAAGCGTTTTTATGGGATAATTTGAAGTTAATCTGTTAGAGTTGTCAAATAATTCACTAAATAGTGAATCCACTCCGTTTTAAAGTGACTGAAAGTAACGATGTAGCGTCTTGACAATTGAGTAACTCTATTTCAACATCTGTTCTAATTTGAACAACTTGAGAGAATTTGAAATAATGCAACTAAAATATTTAACATATATTGTCATAGTTATTATTCGATTTTTCAAGTTTATGGAATGTGTAAACTCTTCAAATTTGAATAAACTTTAACCAAATTTAAAATATTTGTTTTATAAAAAAACATGTTATATATATTTCTATCCTTAAATCCACGCCACAACTTCAAGTGATAATAAAACAAATGAACAAAATAATCACAGTCAATTTTTGATGCAAGTGAATATGTCAGACATTGTATACAATTTTATCATATAATTTTTTTAAATATTCAATACTATTATTATGAATGTTTTAGACAAAATCATTTTTACTAATTACTTTTTACAATTATTTTGAAATAATATATACATTTAGCGATACAACTTTATCTAGAGAGGCCTGGATAAAGGAGAAAGGCAGTAATACTTCAAATTGGTTTAATGCGGAAATAAATAGAAAAAAAACTAAACAGAAACACTGACTCCTTATAAAAAGGAAATATATAATATATATATATAAAACTGTAAAATATATATATATATATATATATATATATATATATATATATATATATATTAATCAAAACCCTTTTGCTTTAAAAAGACAACAATTACAGCAAAACAATAACAACATCAAAGTCTCATTGGCATTGGAAATTCTGCAAATCGAAGATTGAGCTTTCTTTCGGCTTTCATTCAACTTTATCATCTTTGTGTAACTCAGTCATCCAGATACGTGCCGTTGGCTGCCGGAATGGCGTCCTCTTGTATTGTTTGCCGTAGCAGTATAATTTTTTTACACTAGGCCAGGTTGCTAACTTTGTGCTTTCAAACCCTCCTTCTTTATCCAGGCTTGGGACTGGCTAGATTAAATTATTTTTGATTCAATCTAGGCGGAATAAAGAATATTACTAATATTGGAAACTAAAACTTTATAAGTATTACTAAACTCTTGAGAATTATTAGCATTCCTAATCAATAACCGTTTTCTTTTTGATCATTTTTTGTGATACATTTTTATAGATCAATTCATCCATTGATTTTTCTTTGGCAAACAGAGGTAAGGGTTACAAGTTGGCTATATTTTTACCTCATCTTACACTAAAAATGTTTACTTTTTAACAACATCTAAAATATACACATTTAGTTGTATATTTCTAAAACTAATTTTGGCATTTCTAGCCTATTAATTAAAAACAGTAACTATTCAATAATATAAAGTGTAGTTTTTTATAGTAAGCAAATACCAGCCCACGATTGGCTTTACTCAATCGAAAGATGATTTCAATCAAAACGATTAAAGTAGTAGTGCCGGAATCGTCTAGTGGTACAACACTCGATTGGGACCACGGTGGGCATGGGGGTTCGAATCTTACCACTGATCCACTAAAATGCATGCCCACGCGTTCGGCTTTGCTAAAATGTCCACTTCTGAAAGATCCGTTTCTCGTCAAAACATTCAAAGTAGCAAACATTAAAAATAAATAAATAAAAATTTGCACAATAAAACCATTACGTTGGTATTTTGCTTGTTGTTTAGAAACATTCGACAATAATTGGCTGTCACATTGGATGCAAGTTTTCGATTGAAAAAGTGCAAAAAAGGTTTGGCAATTGTCCGCTTGATCAACAGCGAGCGGCAGACAAGCACGACATGTCAAATGGACAACGTCATGGACAAAATCAAGTCGAAAACAAACACTGTTTTCAGTCGTGCACTTACGACGCCGAGTGCAAAAATTCGTTGGCACGGTGTTGTGATGTTAGAAATTGTTTGACCAAACAATGTTTTATTGTAAGTCACTTTTTTGCTATTTAAGTAAATTCTTCGTTTTCTTGTTGTTCTTGGTGGTGGTGGTGGTGGTTTTTATATTACATTAAAGTGTGGGTAGAGGATGTAATTTTTAGCGAAGCCCCAAAAACGGAGGTCGGCATTTGGTGCCGGTAGTGGGATTTAAATCAAGGCACATTTGGCAACGAGTTTAGGGCTTTATACTGCCCAATAGAAACTATTAATTTATGCCGGGGTCGTCTAGCGGTACAGCGCTCGAATCGGACTTGGATGGGTTCAAATCCCACCACCGGTCCACTAAAATGCGGGCCCACGTTTGGCTTTGCTAAACAATGTCCACTGATGGAAGATGCGTTTCTCGTAAAACATTCAAAGTAGCAAACATTGAAAAAATAAATAAAATAAACGTTTTTTACTATAACTTAAGTATTTAACTAGTTTTTAGAAAATGGCATTCTTGTTAATGACATAAAAGTATTTAGAACATTTTTGAAAACATTAACAAAACATTTTTAAATGATCTTTTTACACATACAATAAAGTTTTGTTTCAAATTAACAAATTTTTAATTTAATTATTTTTGTAAAATTTGTAAACTTTATTTAGACATAAAAAATAATTTTTATTGATTTGTTAATACAAGAAATCAATTGGTCAATTATACTTTAAAAGATATTGTAATTAAATATTTGAAATTTGCATATTCTCTGAAACTAATTACAATGTAAAAAAAGTAATGTTATTAAAAAATATTATTATCATAGACATGTTAAAATTAACATTTTTCTAATTATACCATTTATAATTCAAATAACATCAACGTTACAATAAGATATATGTAAATCTGATTTATACAATATATATATGAAAAGAAATAGCTCTATAATTAAAAAAAATAGTTACTAAAACAAATAAAATCTAAACTTGATTAACTGCTTTTTTGCCAAGTTTAGCATTTGAATTATTTAAATATGTATAAATTGGTAAAGTTAGGTTTAATGGTTAACAAAAAATATTATCAAACGGGTTTATAATTAGATTAAAAATAGAATATTATTAGTAATGAAAGAAAATTGCAATCATACTACAAAAAGAAAACAATTAAATGTTTTTGTTCAAAGGCTTTCGTCAAAACATCACAATTCCTAAAAGAAATACTTATAAAAATAAGCTTAAAAATTAATATTTGTTTATTAGTTTAAAATAATAGGAAGAAATAAAAATGGGTAATAAAAACTCACAATAATAATAAATGAGTCAAAGTGTTCCACATTTGTTTTTATACCTAATGAGAAATATTTATTCAAAGCTATAAAAAAGTATAAAAACAACATCCATATAAACGGATTTATTTAATGCAATTTACATATTTTTATAATAATTAATATACTATTAAGTTAATTGCTTAAAATTATTTTTTAATACTCCTAATTTAATGTTACAACTATTTTGTAACAATACTAATAAAAAGTGGGATGAAAATATTTTTATTTTACAATAATAAAAATGTTTTTGTTTTATTCATTATTACGATTACAATTATGCTTTATTGCCGACCTACACTTCTCCGTAAAATAGTGGAACTGAAGATTAAGTGGGATTTTCCTAAAAATTATTGATTTTTATTTAAAATTAGCTTAAGCAATGTTAATTTTTGTTAAAATTAGAAAATATTTTTTTTCGAGTATTGAAAAAATTTTTGTGCAACTTAAAAAAATATGGAATACATTCGTAGTTTTTTAAGATGTGAAATATAATTAACATGAATTCATATATCTACTAGCAGACAAAAATGTCTGTTTTTTAATTAATTAAAAATTAGTTGTTTTTTATTACAAAAAGAAAATACTATAGGTATTTTTTTATAAAAATTACTTTAAACAATTTTTTAATTGATGGCTTATTGTTTTAAAGGATATAAAACACTGATTTAAAAAAAATGAATCTTTTGAATACCAAAATAAAATATTGTGTACAGTCAACTCTACAAATTTAACTTTAGACGGTTAAAAATCTCTGTTAAATATAACAAACTATGTATTGCCTTTGTATAAAGTATAACATAACCATTACATAACATATTGTATCAATAATTTTTAACGGTAAAAATTTTATTTTAAAGTATAAACACATTTTTAAGTTAAAATGCAATTTACTCGTGTTAGAATTACTATTGTATTAAAAATACTCTTCTATGTTATACTTTAACACAGTTAGAATTAATTTTAATCTCTACAAAATTGATTTTAACTGTATTTAAATTTGTTGTATCTACAGGACAATTTTAATTTAAACATAACACGGGCTAAAATAAAATTCATTCATTTATTGTAGTTGGTGATTATGTCACATTTTCATTATTTATATATTTGTGCTGCATATTAAACAATCAATTACGATGGCTTGATAAGCGTGATAAAGGTAGAAGACTAACAAAGTTTATTGACTGGCAGACGGCATCCTTGTGACGTCGCCACTGATTGCAAAAATTGACGAAGTTGCTTGATTTTTTGTTAGGATTATCTCCCTTAGTCTAATGGCTACATATAGTATACACATGCCCTGAGATACCTTTTAAGTATTCAGAATACATGCTTACATCCACCCACTAAAGCGTAAGCCTAGTTGTACCGCTGTGCATTCTATCTCTGCTGCTATTAGCTTAGATGCCTATAGGCATCTGATCCAGAATGCACTACGTGGAGAACGAACAGTCAAGAATTGAGACTTTATAAGCATTATTCAAATTGTCAGAATCATTAGCATTTTAGCTAAAATAAAAATGGTTGTATTTGCTAAAATTGTAACATTCTTATTATTTACTTTTGTTTTTAATAAACTAAAACGAAACATCTATCGGTATATCAAGTTGAAAAAAAATTGTCGTAATCCATTTTTTAAAATTTAAATTAAGATTTCCTAAAACTAGAACAACAAACTAATTGAGAGTACACATGAGCCAAGTGGTTATAAAATAGACGATTACATTTATTATTCAATAATTTGTAGTTTATTATACAATAAACGATTTAGCAATTAAACAAATGGAATATGTTTGCATTTTGTTTAATATTTTACGTTATATTTTATGTTCATGATTTCACTGAACGTTTTATTATAAACAATTTCACGTTGAATGTAATTTTTAAAATCATAAATAATACATATTCATAAAATAATAATTGCATATTATACATTCTATAGTATTGCATATTGGGTGATAAAACTTGTATTTTTAAATTATGTAGTTGCAGTAACTTTAGGAACTCCACCTAGTTTCGATCAGAAATAATTTAATTTAGCCAGTCCCAAGCCTAGATAAAGGAGGAGAGTTTGAGCGCGTAAGGTTAGCAACCTGGCCTCTGCAAAAATTTGTACTGTTATGGAAACAATAAGAGGACGCCATTTCAGCAAACAACGGCAAAAAAGTGATTGCACGTATCTGGATAACGGAGTTACACAGATGACAGGGTTGAGTGAAAGCCGAAAGGAAGCTCAATCTTAGATTTGCAGAATCTTTAATGCCAACGAAACTTTGGTGTTGTTGTTTTGCTGTAATTGTTGTTTTATTGCACTATGCTTATTTTTAAAGCAAAAGGGTTTTGTAATAATATAATATATCATAATATAAGTAACTTTAAGAATTATAAAGATAATATTGTAGACTAGTTTTCTTTTTTTATAAACAATGACTGTTGGCATGGGATAATAGAAACACTGTGATACTTTGTAGCATTCTGTTCTAGTTACTTATCTTAGACATATCTAACTCTTACCAATGTATACTTTACATAATACTTTAGCAATACACATCAAGAAAAGTTATTCCTAAAAATAATTTTTATTGGCCAATAAAATATTTGGTGCAAAATTCTTTGTTTATATGTAGGCACATATTTTTAAAATAATAATATTGAAAAAAAAGTAATTTAATAATATCAATTTAATAATTATATTTAAAAGTAAAACAATTTAGATGTTCTAATTCGAAATAATTTAAGTTTAAAAATTGCACGTAGTCATTGTTTTTATTATAGTAAATTAAAAAAAAATTTTTTTTTACAAAACAAATTTTTATAAAATGTAAAATTATTTTATTATTTTTAAAATGCTGCATAATGCATTTTAAAAACAAAAATAAAATTTTTTACATGTTTTTTTAAATGGTTATTTACCCATTGTATGTATTTTGCATTTTTATTACGTCAAAAATAAAATAATTATTTATTTGGCAGTGTCATAAAATTGTTATTTTTTCTAAAGCAAATATTGTCATTAAACGATTGTCTCAGTAGATTATAACCACGTCACGGTTCGGGGTTTTTGGTCGATTCTGACAGTATTTAGTTTCCAATAGAAGCATATACTCCAACACAAGTATACATCGAAAAGTTGAACTAACAGTAAGCCCTCCGTTGTTTTTTTATTAGAAGTTTTAGCTTTTGATAAGGTTCGCCCCATAGTACTCCTTTTTCAAGTTGAAACTTTTAACACCATTTTTTTAATGCAGTTTACTGCTAACAACGATGGCAACAGTTACGAATTTATTATTTAAGAAAAGTAATAAGATGACGTTGTAAAGCATTTTTTAAAAATTTACGTTTATTTTGTTTGGGTCAAAACCAAAATTCTATTTCTTTTTTTTTGACAATTACAGCCTTCAAATGTCAACAATTCCATTCCTCCTTTGCCCACAATCTTGAAACCGACAGCCTCAAACCAAACCGATTCGAGTCACGTCCAGCTTATTTGGACCGAGCCTTATCAATCATTAGTCAATCCAAACAATCCCATCGTATTCATCCTCCAATTGAGATTTTGTTTGTGCGCTACATTGGATGAAAAATATTTGTCCAAATGGCAAACATTGATCATGGTATGAGCTTGTTGTTTTCATTGTTCAAATGACCGATTGTAAACAATTAGACTGGTGGGCACGTAGTAAATGACAAATTATCGCTTGGTGTAATGGTCTTATGTGCATATAATATTGATTTTTAGATAACATTTCACAAATTATGCAAAATTGTCTGTATAGTATATGTGTGTATATGAAGACAACACGTTTTGCAAAAATTGTATAAAAAGTAAACAATATCATATTTTTATTAGAAACATATGGTCTACTTCAATAATACATTTGTTTAATTTGCTTGGTGACTATGTCACCTCTTCATTATTTTTCATATTTGTACAGAATATTAAACGATTAGTTTTTAATTTAATGTTTATTACTTTAAATGTGTACACAAGAAACATCTTTCAGCTGTGGACATTTAGGGAAGCCAAACGTGGGCCCACATTTTAGTAGGACGGTGGTGGGATTCGAACCCCCATGCCCACCGAGGTCCAAATTTAAGCGTTATACCGCTAGACCACCCCAGCTTGATAAAAGTAACAAAGTCACAAAGTTTTTTGGCTGATATACAGCATCCCTGTGACGTCGCCACTGTTGGCAATGATTAACGAGATCGCCTGATTTTTTGTCAGGATTATCTCTTTTAGCCCAAGGGGTAGATATGGTATATATATAACTTAAGACATCTTTTAAGTACTCTGCTTGCATCCTTTTACCAAAGCAGAAGTCCAGTTATTCCGCTGTAAACTCGGTCCCTGCTGTTATTAGTCTAAATGCATATGGGCATCTAGTCGAAGATGCATCATATGGAAGAGAAACAGCTAGAAACATTACTTTTATTGGAAATTGAGACTTAAAAACATTACTCACATTGTTAGGATTATTAGCATCTGAACAATAAGACGAAATATTGCAAAAGGATTCTAATTGCCAACTCTACGATTATGGAACAACAACGGCATCGAAAAATAAACTTTTTTTTGGCTTCTACTCAACACTGTCATCAAAATTGTTTCTTTATTTTCTCGCGGTTTATTTTAAGTTAATTTTTTTAATTTTCGCAGAGTTAAACCGGTTGCTAGTTGCTAAGTTCTAATTATAATTTTTCTCAACTAAACCTGAAACTGTCCATGTTTTAACGACACAATAATAATAATTATTATTACAAAACCCCTTTGCTTTGGAATAAACATGGGCAATGTCGCATAATTCAAAAATAACAAGAGGCAACAAAATGATTCCATATATTCGAACATGTTGTCAACGTGTTTTTGTTTAATTTCATTTCAATTAGATCTTCCCGCTTGATTTTTAGCCAAGTTTTCTGTGGTTTACCCCGACTTTTCTTCTGATATCATCAATTGTCCGTTTTAAAACCGGTAGTGGGACTTGAACTCATGTGCATACCCACGTTCGACTCCAGCTCTTTACTAATCCGGCTTGACTTAGACCTGACGAACGTGGTTTCGAATCCCACCACCGGCAGTGAATGCGCGCCTACGTTCGGCTACGCCAAAATGTCCACTGCTGAAAGATGTTTCTCGTGCAACCATTCAAAATAGAAAAAAAAATAATAATCAAACAATTAAAAGCAACATTTAATTTAGCCTAATTATGTACATTTTTAAAAAGCATGAATAAATAAAAACAGCTTTTGTTAAAACGTTTTCAAACTTTTTTCAAAAAGACACACGAATTTGGAGCAAGTTTGGAAGCTTTTGAAGCAGGAAAAATGTATCAATTTCGTATTGCAGCTGTAAATGTTCATGGTACACGCGGATTTGGATTGCCTTCGGACACGTATCCTGTGAAGCCCACCAAACCATCTATTCCCGGACCTCCGACAAATGCTACCGACTCTATGTGGCGTTTGTATTCGAATGGAAAAATTAGCGTATTGCTCCGCTGGGATCCGCCTGCTTATAGCGATTTGCCTTTAACGGAATATTTGGTAAATTAAATTGGTTTTAATGCTTTTGTAAAATGTGCATCTGGTACAATTAAAATAATAATAATAATAATAATAATAATAATAATAATAATAATAATAATAATAATAATAATAATAATAATAATAATAATAATAATAATAATAATAATAATAATAATAATAATAATAATAATAATAATAATAATAATAATAATAATAATAATAATAATAATAAGATAAGCTTTAATGCCTCACTATATTCAGCATATAAATACATGCATAAAACAATTAATGCCCTTGTCACAAACTGAATAATATATAAAAGTACAAAATAACAATTAAATAAATTCAATTACCATTCATGCAGTTACTTAAGCAGGATTTTTGGAACTAATACAATAAAACAGCTGTTGATATGCATTTTAGCATTAGGCGTGGACCATTATCGATCGTTGGATCGATTTTACAACCCTGTTATCAGAATTATAGTTTCACTCCCTTACCTTAATTTTCTGTCATGGCGTGCTCTTGTTATCTTTTAGCACTATTTATTGTTAAAGGCCAGGCCATCTTTTCTTAACCGGGCTACTAGTAAAGTTTAATTAAGTATACAAATACGTTATTTTTATATAAAAAAATATTTTACCAATTGTTTATATTATTGCAAAACAGTGGAGTTTTAACAATAAGAAATAATTAAAATAATGCCAAAATGTTTTTTTTTTGAATTTAAGTACCAACTTGTAGTTTAATGCTTTAAGTCATTTCATTTCTAAACAAATCTAAACACTTACACATTTTTGCATAGCAGTGCTACCTGCTTTTCCTTACAAACAGGCATAAAATTATATAAATAAAATTTACGTCAATATTTTCTTATCTCACAATACCTCTAGTTGGAATAAGACGCATGTTTCAATGTTTATTTCGTTATTCAATGTTAGCTTTTCCCATTTTGATAATAATTTACATGCATGTTGTTTTTAACAGAAGATGTTAATGTTTATAAAACAATAAATAAAATAACGAATTGTATTCAACATCTGTTTTAATTCCATTTCAAGGTAACGTGGTCTATTGATCATGGATACGTTCAATCCGATGGTCAGCCTCTTGAAGCTTTAACCCATTTTGCTCAATCGATAAACGCGGTAATTAAAAAATAATATGTTTATTTGTTGTATTGTTTAAATTGATCTATTGTTTTAGTATTATTATTATTAATAATAATAAGAAGAATTAGGGGTAAACGTGATTAGTAATAACGTTACAAACCTGTTCTACATACTGATATCACATTTGGAAGTAATATTGTTTGACTGCTTAACCTGAAGGAAGATAACAATTTGAGTGTTTATTAAAAGTATTTGGCTAAAAGTTCCAACTGCAAAGCACCGAATGAATCATTGGTAAAGTCTGGCTTGTAAGCGTTGACACGTGTAAGCCCAAACAAAAGAAAATTTCCCTGTCAGAAAAAAGTACAGTTGATAAAAGTAAACATTAATACTTTGTACATTACAGTCAAGTTTTCATTAATTTAAGATTTATGTGCGATATTTTTGAAATTGATAAATTTTACGCACATCCAATGCACACAAGAAACGTCTTCTATACAAATATATATATATATATATATATATATATATATATAGAAAAATTGACAACTAACGTAAAAAAATATCACAAACAAACTTTTCACACATTTTTCAAATATTAATTGTAGTGTGTTTCTTTAATACTATCAAGATTACTTTACTCTGTACCATTTATACAACTTTTCTACTGTTTTGTTTTCAACTTAACCAATAGTTTGTATTGTTGTATTACTTTCTATTTGTTTAAATAGAGCTGAACGTTTTTCGTAGCCACATTACTAAAATGTTGGTTAACTTTTGTGAGTATCGTATAGTTTTATGTTATTTTGGTTTCTGGCTTTTTTTATTAAAACTTTTTTCAATGTTTGCTGCTTTGAATGTTTGCACGGGAAAAGCGCATCTATTAACAGTGGACCTTTTGGCGAAGCCGAACGTGGGCCTGCATTTTAGTGCCATGACCACCAAGGTTCAAATCGAGCACTGTACCGCTAGACGATATAAAAATGTTTTTGTGTTTCCTACGACGCTAAATGTACTTATACTGAAGCATTTAATTTTATAATAATAATAGTAGTAGAATAGTAGTAGTAATAATAATAATAATAATAATAATAATAATAATAATAATAATAATAATAATAATAATAATAATAATAATAATAATAATAATAATAATTTTATTTTTGTTTTTTTATGTTTGCTACTTTGAATGTTTTACGATAAACATCTTTCAGCAGTGGACAATGAGCGAAGCCAAACGTGGGCTCGCGATGGGATTCGAACCCAAGTCCACCGATGTCCGAATTTGAGCGCTGTACCGCTAGACCAATAATAATAGTAAAAGTAATTAATGTAAAATATTTGAAAGTGTATTTCATTTTAACTAATTTTTCGGTTTTTTAGGACAAAACAGAATGCGTTTTGCATAATTTGGAAAAAAGTACTTCCTACAAAGTTGAGGTAATAATTTTTTGATTAAATAATGAATTATATGTTAACCTATGATTATTGTTGTTATTTATATCTGTGTAGAACATTTCAAACAACCTTTTTTTTATCGTTTTACATGTAAAGAAAACTCCTCTTGTGTACAATAAAAATAGAAAACTAGTAAAGTTTTGTTTGTGACGATGCTACTATTAAGATGATTGACCAATCGATTTGGTCAACTAACTGCCAATGACTAAGAAATCTTTAAACTACACTAAATATATACTTGCATCCGTTTATCAAGAAAGAAGTTTAGTTATACAGTTTTACAGTCAGTACCTGACCACTGTCAATGTAAGTTCTCACCGCCCTACATAACAATACAACATTGGGAACACTAGTACAATCGGAAATTAAAACTTAAAAGCCTTACTTAAGTTTTTAAGATTATTGGTACTTGAAAAATAAAAAGCACTAGACTGAAAACTGAGTGGACGTGAGTTTACGTTCTTCCGCCGCTACTGAATATGGATTTCTGTTTAGGCATTTTTTAAATAGTTATTTTTTGAAAAATGCTTTTTGTAAAACATTCACACAATTTAATTTTAAATTTTAAAATCCTTTTGGTTCAAAGAGTAAGTATGGAGCAACAAAATTGTAGTTAATTTTTTGCATTAAAGATTTAGTTTTTGGTTGGATTTTGCTAAATCCTGTCATTGGAACCTTGTCTTTACTACTTTGCTCCAATTTTATAGAACAGCAGTTTTGCTTGTATGTTGGCAATTCTATTTTGAGTAGCCATGTTTTTGTTATGCCGATAACTTTTCTCTTCATGCTGCGGAATTCAAATACGTTAGGTCACTCATAGTTATTTTTTCTAAGTATTTTAGTTTATTACCGATTTGATTTTTTTTAATCTCTAGTAGTCTTAGTTGCGTTCAGTCAAGATCTATTTGTTTATTGTATCAGTGACGTAGTCACCTCTTCATTATTTATATATTTGTATAAAAAATTAAACGATCAACTTCAATGGATTGATAAGCTAACAAACATTTAAAATGTTTTGGTTAGTAGACGGTGTCCTTGTGACAGCGCTACTGTTCACAAAGATAGACGAAATCGCCTGATTATATGTTAGGTTCATTCCCCTTAGCCAAACTGCTCTATACAGTATACCTATACAGTCATTAGAAAATTGAAACTTTATAAACATTACTCAAACCCTCAGAATCATTAACACCCCGCTATGATTATATTCATTATTTATTTTTCTATTATTTGCTGTTCGAATGTTTGACAGATAATGCTATTTTCAGCAAGTAAACATTTGGCTAAGTAAACTAACAGCCTCCATGTTCGCCCAATTTTGAGTCCAATTCTGCCACTGTCGCATTCTACCGTGACTAAATAGATTTCTGGTGCAGTTCGTTACTAATCTGGGTTGTTTTCCTTTTTTTCCCTTAATTTGCAATAGATCAAAGCAGTAGCGTATTGGCATGGCTTTGGCAAATTAACTTCCAAATCAAACACCCTGTTCTTGTCGACTCAGTCAATTCAACCGGTTTTTCATCAAACTCAAACCAATGCAAATTTTAATTCCAATCGCAAGTCGAAAGAATTTGGCAAGTTCTATTTTAACCTTTATCAATTTTGTTACGAAATGTTTAAAATTTAAGTGCGACAGAGCACATTTGTTATCCAATACTAGACATTTTATTAATGACTTTAAAAGGTAAGGTATATAATATATTATTATTATTATCATTATTATTATTATTATTATTATTATTATTATTATTATTATTATTATTACTATTATTATCATTTTTGTTATTACTAGTCTTATTGTCATAATAATAATAATAATAATAATAATAATTATTATTATTATTAAAATTATTAACAGTAAATATTAATAAGATTATAGTTTCATTTTAATTATTATACAGTACTGTGTTTTTAAAGTTATGTTGTTACCAGAAATGTTTTAATGAAATTACTATGTTTTTAAAGTAACTGTTTTGGGGTTGCATATATATATATATATATAGAAGTAAAATCAATATGTATTATTGTCTCAATAATGTTTTAACAATTGCACTATTTGATTGTTTATTTTGCATTTTAAATTATTTGAAATCAGGTTTGGATAGTCATGATCAGTCGAAAAGTGACAAATTGGACACTTCGAATTGCGAATGCGGAACCGGTGTTCAGCCCTTGAATTTAGAAAAAGTATTTTACGATCAAAACGAACTTATTGCCAAATTTAAGGTTAATTTAAGTAAGTTTTTGTTTTAAAAAAGTCGGCTAAGGAGTGGTCATGGTTTTGCATTTCACTACTGACAATAAATTCTGGCTATCATTTGATTTCGCTAAATGTTTACTTGTTAAAAATGCTTTAAAAAAAACAATTTAACATTTGAAACTAAATTTAAAAAAAACTAATTAACAGAATGTTAATTTGATAATTTAGAATTAGCATTAATTAATTTGAAAACAAAATGTTTATTCATTAGGTTATTAGTTCATATCATACGACTCACAAATTAAATATCTGGTTTCTTACAATTTTTCAAAAACGTTTTACTTGAGAAATGATTAATTAATTGATAAAAACAATTTTTTTTAAATTCTAATCAAGATAACCGAATGTAATTTTAACTAAAACTCTTAAAAATTAACTTCTAGTTATAATTTCAATACAAATGTATATAAATGCCGGGGTGGTCTAGCGGTACAGCGCTCGATTTGGACTTAGGTGGATATAAGTTCAAATCCCACTCCCGGTCCACTAAAATGTGGCCCCACGTTTGGCTCCGCTAAAATGTCTACTGCTGAAAGACGTTTCTACAATAACATTCAAAGTAATAGACATTAAAAAAAATTTATTGGCATTAAATGTTGGTTATTTTATTAAAGCTTGCTGCTTATTAATAAACATTAAAAACATTTAAATGCAACAAACTACCTTTCTTTATTTCCAACTTTGTCATAAATTGTTTCAAATACATTTGCTTTAGCAAATTATCCAACATTAAATAACCATCCTCATCTTATCGATTGGTTTCCTCAAGTATGCATTGACGTTCATGGATCCATTGTTAGTCCCGTTACACATACAACCAAAGTGACACCCAACGTACGTCCATATTTATTTTATAAAACATATTTTTAAATTGTTATAATTAGTATTGGTCATATTATTATTAATAATAATAATAATAGTAGTAGTATTAATAATACTAGTAGTAATATTAATATTATTATTGTTAATAATAATAATAATAATAATAATAATAATAATAATAATAATAATAATAATAATAATAATAATAATAATAATAATAATAATAATAATAATAATAGTAATAGTAATAGTATTATAATAGTAATAGTAATAGTAATAGTAATAGTAATAATATTAGTCTTAATCAATAAATGTTTTATTAAATACATATTATTAAAAACGTTTTAAAAACCTTTTTAAACAAAACAATAATTTAATTGTCTATTTATTAATTATTTTTTTTAATGTTGTGTTAACTATTAAGTAATATTTTTTTAAATTTTTGTTAAAATTTAAATTAAAAATGAAAACAAACTGTAATATTTTTTGAAAATGTGATTAAAAAATCGTTAAAAAATCGTCGATGAATGTAATTAAATAATACCATATTATTATTATTATTATTATTATTATTATTTTGTAATTAACCTAGGAGAAAACGGTGTTGCTGAGCAATTTGTACTTCAATTGTCGCTATATTTTTCGCCTAAAACAATATGTTGAAACAAACAAAAGTTGGCATACATTGTATGGATGTTTTTGCACGCCGTCGTGTTTCGAAATTGAACTTATTCGCGGCAAATTACCTCATTTTTGTACAGCAGAATGTAAGAACTTTGATATTTTGACATTCTGTGCAAAACTGACACCATGAAATAGTTGTCAATAAGCATTTTTCTTTTGGTAATAAAGACATTTAAAAAGAAATATATAATTTAACTCCAAATAGTTTGTTTGTTTAGAAAAGATTGGTTAGTGTAATATCCATATTCATTGTAAATTTACGTTTTTAAGTTATTTACAGTCTCAATTTTAATAATAATAATAATAATAATAATAATAATAATAATAATAATAATAATAATAATAATAATAATAATAATAATAATAATAATAATAATAATAATAATAATAATAATAATAATAATCATAATAATAATAATCATAATCATAATCATAATCATAATCATAATAATAATTATTAGTATTATTTTATATTATACAAAACCCTTTTGCTCTAAAAATAAGCATAGGGCAATAAAACAACAATTACAGCAAAACAACAACAACAAAGTTTCGTTGGCATTAAAAATTCTACAAATCTAAGATTGAGTTTCCTTTCGGCTTTCACTCAAACCTGTCATCTGTGTAACTCTGTTATCCAGATACGTGCAATCACTTCTTTGCCGTTGTTTGCCGGAATGGTATTCTCTTATTGTTTCTGTAGCAGTATAATTTTTTACAGAGGCCAGGTTGCTAACCTTGGACGGTGAAACCCTCCTCCTTTATCCAGGCTTGGGACTGGCTAGATTAAATCATTTCTGGTCCAAACTAGGTGGAGTTCAATGTGTAATAATTGTAATATTCCTTATTCCGTTTATCTTTATATAATACATCCCAAACTTATATTAATATCGGTCAAGAACCAAGTGGATTTACACTTTTGTGGATGGGTGTAAGCATACACCTAGAGTGCTTGAAGGGTATACTGTTTATTAGCCAATCTACTTTGTTGCTATCCTCATTTGTTTTTATGTTAAACTTTTCCTACATAATGATAGACAATCTTTCGACATACTTTGTGAAAAAGGAAATATTGAAGAAGTGTCCCAAACCAGATGATAAATTTAGTAAAAATGCTCCGATAGAATTAAGTTCAATATTATCTGTAATTAAAAACAGGCATATTAATAGCATTATGATTACAGTTTTTTATTGTCAAAATCTCATTATTAAAAAAAAACTCATTTTGTGTAAAATTTAAGGTTTACAAAACAAAATTTTCATTTTAAAATAGTTATTAAGTTTGACATAAATTTAATTATTCGAATTAATTTCCATTAACAGAAATGTTTTTTTTATTTTTAAAATATAGAAAATATAACTTTTTAAATATTTAATAAAATACACACACAAGAATAGAGTAAAAAACATTTTGTAACGATGCTAATTATTTACACAACAAATTTCTACCAACCAGTAAAGAAAGTGTGTACTACTAGCGTTAAAGCAACCTATTTTGACCTCATCAAATGTCTAGTCTGGACCAGAATGTTACAGTTGGTAGCGTGCTGAACTCAATACCATCACTAAGTGCAGGGTTTAGCGGTACAGCACTCAAATTCGGACCTCGGTGGACATGGGTTCGAATCCCATCGCAGGCACTAAAATGCGGGCCCACGTTTGGCATCGCTAATTGTCCACTGCTAAAAGATGTTTCTCGTGCAAACATTTAAAGTAGCAAACATAAAATAAAAAATAAATAAATGCCCCACTTGTTGAGGAATGCGTTGTTTGCAAAATCATTCAACTATTCAAACAAATAAGTACAGACATAGCGGATGTGATTGAAGATGTTATTTAACTAAGCATAGGTTGGAATTACACCACTAGCATTAAAAATTCTAGTTCTAAGACGGGTTAAGTAACAGTGAAAGCTAGAGCACGATGTTAGTAGTTTGTCCTCTAAAAATAGAAGCAAGAGGACACCAATTTAGCAAATTACGGAAAAAAGTGAAATTAGTATAATTTCGATTGTATGATTGAGTAAAACCTTGAAAACAACTTGTAATGTCAAATGTATAAAATAAAATTACATACAACGATTTTATTGCTTTACGTTCTTTAAGACAGTAGTAATTTTGTAGCAATAACTGGCCTTAAATACAGACACTCTTTAATATCTGCTTATTGAATAAAAGTTTCCAGTCAAATGTTGAAGTAATAAAGATCAAATAAAAAAAACGTATCGTTAATTGGAAATTTGTTTTGTTAACTTCTATTTTTCAGTATCCCTGCCGCCATCACCCCCTTCCAATCTTCAAGTAACAAATTTGGGAAACTTGAACTATCGCATTTCGTGGACTCAGCCTCCCAATTCGGAACGCAAGACGCGGACGGCGGTCGAATCAGGTCCCAATGTAAACGCAGATTCCGATTGGTTAAAATTGAAATATCGCATTGTCTGGGCTCCGCGCATGGAAGAACCGGTGCACGAACTCATGTATAACGATGATATTGGTTTCAGTCCGATTATGGATTTTCAACAATCGGATACGCAAGTTTTGGAAAAAGTAAGATGTTTTCTGTTATCGTCATGTTTATTGCATTTGGTTGTCATTGCTTGTAACAACAAAACACATTTTTAAGTTGTTTTTTTTTAACAATTTTTTTTTATTAATTTGAATGTTTTACGGGAAACATTTTTCAGCAGTAGATATTTTGGCAAAGCAAAACGTAAACCCGCATTTAGTGCCTGTAGTGGGTTTGAAACCCCGATGCCCACTCAGTTCTAAGTCAAGCGCTGTATCACTAGACCACCCCGGCATATTTAACAAAACTCTGAACAAAAATCCGTATTTCGTAAATCGGTAGTGGAATTTAAATTTATAGTTATCCATCTACGAACGAAGAGATTTAGTTACTTCTACTACAGCTTTTAAGAACAATGTGTTTATAAGTAGATATTATTCAGAAAAACAAAACTTGACTTTATTCGGTTCTTATTAGGTAAATGATTAACGCAAAACATTTTCTACTAAGTAGACATTTAGCGAAAGCAAACAAGACCCCGCATTTAGTGTTTGCGACAATACTCAAACTCATGTCCACCTAAGTTCGAAATCGGCGCCGTATTTGTTATTCCATTACTTGAATGTTTTGTACCATTGGAGAAAATACAAATTATTAACTTATTATTTTTTTAAACCAAGACATTTACTTTTTAGTAAAAAATATTTTTTTATTTGGTCATTTTACTGCTTAAATATTTGACAAAAAACGTGTTGTCTAGAAAATGGACATTTAGCAAAATCAGACATGGACCAGTATTTCATGCCGGTAGTGGAACCACCCAGAATCGATTCTAGGCTTTTATCCGTTTTTGCTTTTGGGCAATTTAACACATGTGCTATATATTGACATGTCAAACCTTGGAAATAAAAAGCCCCAATTGTTTTGATCGTTCGTAAATAAATTTATTAAATAAATAACCTTTCACTGTCAATCACAAATAGTATAATAGTTAGAAATATCTTAGGGTCTAGTGGTACAGCGCTGGATTTGAATTTAGCTGGGTATGAGCTTGATTTCCGTCAAACGGCACTCAATGTGGATTCCTTTTTGATTTCGTTCAATGTCCACTTGCTAAAAAGCATGTTTTTTGTAGAACATTCAATCAGTAATAATAAAACAATATAATATATAGATCGTTATTTTCAATCATTGGGCTCTCTTTATAATTCCAAATAAAAATATAAGAAGATGTAAAACTGTGAGATAATTATTTGTTTCCGAGAAAAACAACAATTTTCGTTCATTTTTGTATAAATCGGCATTGTCACAAGGATACTAATTGCATCCTTTTTCTGTGTTTGTTACGTACGTAATATTTTCATTGAACAGTAAAAATAATATTGTTTGAGATTGTCTGTAAATACGAACTGGTATAGCATTACACCGCTTGACTGAAAATCAACTCAATTTTCACCACTGGCTTACTGAATGTGGGCCCACATGGGACTTCGTTCAAATGTCCACTGCTGAAACATGTTTCTTGTCAAATTATTTATAGTAGTAAAAATAGAATAAATAAAAATGAAGAGGTGACAATATCATCAACCACAAAAAAAAAGCTTCTACTTGTTTTTTGTTTAAATAAAACAATTGAAACATAATTTAAGAAACTTTGAGCAACTATAGTGTTTAGTAAAAACCACTACTTTTAAAAATTTAAATTAATCCAATTTTGTGTGAATTTAGGATCAAACATGGATAGCATTGAAACAATTGAGGCCCAATACAGTATATATAATTAAAATTCAAACCTTATTTTTGTCTCAAAATGGACAAGAAAAAGAAAGCAATCCGGCTTCGTTGTATTTCCTGACGGCTACCAAAGATCAACAACAACAACAAAGTCATCTAATTACCAGTTCAGCTTCAGGTAATGCATGTTAGGTTTATTTTAATTAAAAGTACAACCTACTTGTAAGTAGTGTAAACATTGTTTTTTATTTTTTTGTTTATTTTAGATTCAAGTACTGGCTGTAAAAGTGTGACATCGCGCGTTTTTTCAATAATCTTGTATACGTGCTTGTCAGAATACGCATTATACTTGTTATTTTTTATTTGATTGTAGAAAATGTATTTATTTAAACAATTCCAATTGAATGCCAAATGTAATTTATTTCAATTTTTACTCATTTCCAAACACTGTTGCTATTCATGTAAAATATTTTTTTGTAAAAAAAACAATCCATTTTGAAATAATTTTGCATTAATCAATATTTATTTAAATTACAATTGTGCAATATTTAAATTTTTTATACATACTACTACTTTTAATAGAATGTACAGCACTTGTAAAAAAATACATTAGTGTACAATAAATTGCTTTTTTTTGTTAAAAATTATAGTCATTTACGGTTTCATCATTAAAGAAACATATTTTTATTGATTAATGACATTTTTCTTACTTTAGTGTTGGCATAATATTGCAAATAATTACACCCTATTGTGAAAAAAGTTTGTTTACGCAACAAAAGTAGAAGAATGAAATACGTTTTGGCTAATAGACGGTTCTCTTGTAAAAACAGTACTGGTTACAATAATTGACAATACAATGAGATGTTATAGAATGCTAATAATTCTGATAATTTGAGTAATGCTTGTAAAGTTTTAATTGCTAAGTATGGTAATATTCCTGACTGTTTCGCCTCCATTCTGGTTCATTCTGGACTAGGTGCCAACGTGCATTTAGACTAATAACAGCAAGAACAGAATGCAAAACGCCATAATTGGGTTCTCATTAAACTCCCGCTTAATGAATAAATGCTAGTACACACCCAAGAGTCCTAAAAGTTATCTCAAGGTATCTATCTACGACATGGTAGGCTAGTTAGGCTTGTGAGTCCGTTGCCCAGCGTTAACACACACCCACCCAATTCCGCCGAAAAAGATAGCCTCATCAATTTCTGTGAATACTGACGTCGTCACAAGGAAGCGGTTTTCTAGTCACAAAACTTTATTCAAACTCAACTATATAGTTAAAATTATTTATAATAGAACATTTTTGCAGTTTATTAGCGTTTTTGTTTGTCATTTACAAATGTCCATTTCTAAACGATTTTACCGATTTTTTTAATGTCGAACGTGGAACTCAATCATCATCGGGAATAAATATTCCCGTGATTTGTTCTATTAAAGTGCAACTATATTATGCTACGTTATTGTTTATAAAACAATAGTCAAAAATAAAATTAGTATTTATATAATAAATATTATTATTATTATTATTATTATTACAAAACCCTTTTGCTTTAAAAAAAAAGCATGGGGCAATAAGATAGCAATTACAGCAAAAATTAACATCAGTCTTGTAATTCAAAGAGAACATGAGAAATCGAAGATTGAGCTTCTTTTCGGCTTTCACTCAACCCTGTCATTTGTGTAACTCTGTCATCGAGATACGTGCGATTACTTCTTTGCTGTTGTTTTCCGGAATGGCGTCCTCTTATTGTTTCCGTAGCAGTATGAATATACAGTAAAAATATATATATACAGTATAAATATACACACCTGTAATTTCTTGGGTATAACTTAATTAATAATTAGCTGCATTGTAGTTAAACTTTTAAAAATCAATAATTATCTAAATTATTATTATTATTATTATTATTCTCTATAATAAATACTACTTAATAATGAAAGTGGAAGAATTGAAGCATTCACAAGTGACTGTTATCAAAAAAGGTTTTGCAAGTTTTGATGTTAAAAATACCGGTTTTATCGCATTTTCCGATTTGGGCAATGCATTGCGCTGGCTCAAACTCATTCCTTCCGAAGCAGAAATTCAAAACTTTGTTGACGACTTGGCAATGGACAAACAGACCAAAGTTGACTTTGATCATTTTTTAACAATTGCTGCCCATCTGTGGTCGCATTCACAGAAAGATGTAGAAAATAAAATTTGGAATGCTTTTGCACATTTTGACATTGACAATAAGGGTTTCGTTTCGAGTGCAACATTTTACAGCATTTTAACTGAATTTGGAAAAGAGCCCATTGATGAAAAAGAAGTTAAAGCATTCATTAACAAATACAAGTCGAAAGATAATGATTCAATTGATTATAATGCAATTACAAAGATGTGGATGAAATAGTTTGACGATACATAAATGTTACTATTTTTTCAATTTTTGCATAACATCCATGTTCAGATATTTGATAGTGTAATATATGTTATAACACTATAAATTCTTTTATTTTATGAAACGGTAGTTTTTTCTATATTGCTGCCATTTGGATTAATTTTTTGTTTTCTAACAGTAAATTGATTTTTTAAAAAATTTGTGTCGACAAAAGTTTAAATTTTGGGATTTGGAAACTTATATTTTAAAAATGGAGCTTTTTTATGTTTTTACTTAACGCAGTCATTATGGTCGGGTTTTTAATTTTGCTCTTGTTTGTGAACATGCTAACTTTTTATGGATTCCGTAGCAGTATGTAATTTTTATAGAAAAGTGCCTACCTTGTGCTTTAATTTTTTTTTCTAAATTGAGTTTATTCTTAATTCCGGCAAAGTTATTTTAATAATTAATAAATTTGTTTAAATAATATATATATAATTTTTGCTAGTTGCTATAATTATATAGTTAATTTTTTGTAATTAATAACAATTTTGTATTGCATATAAATATATGTAATTATACGTAAAATTTTATACTGCTACGAAAACAATAAGAGGACGTCATTCCGACAAACAACGGCAAAAAAAATGATTGCACCCGGATGACAGAGTTGAGTAAAAGCCGAAATGAAGCTCAATCTTGGATTTGCAGAAGCTTCAATGCCAAAAACTTGCCGTAATTGTTATCTTGTTGCCCCATAATTATTTTTAAAGCAAAAGGGTTTTGTAATAATAATAATAATAACAATAATAATAAATATAAATAGGAAATAAATTGTATATTTAATATTTGTAGCTCATTGATTTAACTTGATACGAACTAACTGAACTGTAAGATATCAACACTTTCAGCTAATTTTAATTAAAAATACTCTTGTGTAATCTAAAATATACATATTAAATTAAATCAAAAGAAATTAATACCAAGATCTTAGTGAGATCTTACAGTTTAATACTGTTTACCATTAGGAAAAAACAGGATGTAACAATACTCACAAAATCACAGTACGTCAACAACACAGGTGATAAATTTAAATACAAAAAAGCGCTTTAAAACAAAGTTCAAACAATGTTAAAATTTTTGAATATACAATAATCTGTAAATTATACTCAAATTAAAAATTAATAAAATAATAATTTTAACTATTTCTTTCTCACATCAACAATAGTCCTAACAAAAATTAAGCGGTTTGTCAATATTTGTGAACAGTGCTGCCGTTACAAAGATGACGTCTACCAGCCACGAAGCTTTGCTACTATTTTACGTTTGTTATGCTTATCAAGCCACAAAAGTTAATCGTTTAATTTACTGTACAAATATTAAAATATTGAAAAACTCCCGTAGTCGCTAATCAAATAAATAAATGATTTCATTTATTTTGATTGGTGACGTAATCATTAATGAATAAATAAAAATACGGCAAGAAAGGGAAAACAGAATAATTTTGATAGCGGGGTTCGGAAAAATCCGAATAGAATTTTTGTCTTCAAAGCCAGACATCTAATGTACAATTATATAAAACAATTTTCTTTCCTCATGTTCTTCAGAATGAAAAGGTTTTAAAAATAAATTATTATTATATAGTCTAAAAGTTATATTCCTTTTTAAATAATTTTGTCTAAAAACAAAACCGGTGTTGACTTAGTAACAAAATACAATCCTTAATTTAAAATGTTATATTAAGCTTTTTTTCCAAAATACTAATTTTTAAAACAACATTGATATTAACAATAGATATATTTAATATATGAAGTAAATTTATACAACAAAATTTATTTAAATCAGTTTTTATCTCTAAATAACCTTTATAATAAAACAAATAATGTAATGATAAGTAGTATTAAATATTTTATATTTTGTTGTATAATTATTCAGAAATATCTTTTTATTAATTTTATTTATAAAACACTATTCAACAACAAGGCGGTTAACAGAAACAATGGAATTAAACAAAACATTTGAATTACATCAGACAAATATATATACCTGTAACAAAATTAAGTATTTTGGGACTAAATATAGATAGTAAACTTATCTGGTGTGATCATGTAGAACATGTATTTATAAAAACCAAATCCTTATGCTACTGCATAAGAAGATTAAGAAAACTAAATGTTAATAATTATATTACTAAATTGTTTGTTACATCATGTTTTTATCCTTTAATATTATATTGCTCACCCGTAATTTTTCCTGGATTATTAAAACAAGATTATGTTGTTTTAAAAAGATGCATACCTTTGGTATCAAAATCTGCAGGAGTCAAATATTCTATCTTATCGAATGATATTATTAATAAATATTTTAAATCCTGTATACAATCAGCATCAAGGATCGAAGATAATAACACTCACTCACTACATGCACTACAAATCTAAAACTTCTGGAAAAACAAGAAGAACCTACCTGCACATGAAAGTCAAAACTAATCAATGCAAAAACTCATGCCTACCATGCTCATTTAAAATATTAACAAATCCAGAATCAAACAAAATTGAACTTTTAACAAATCTATCAAAATAGGTATTATTCCACCTACGCATTTATTTAAACTAATTTAGACATCCAACAGTATAATATAACTGTGCCTTATAATGACTCATTCAAGGTATAATGATTTAAGTTTTTTAAAAATCGCATTTACCATTTTGGCTTTATTTATATTTATTTCATTTTGTACCTTTTTAAAATTTTGTTGTTATTTATTTATTTATTTTTATTGATGAAAATTTATTTTACGCTGAATGTATCTCTAGTGAGATATTAAAGCTTAATGTAATAACAATAATAATAATAAAATAATAATAATAATAAATAATTTTTATTAAACAACATAATTTTATAAACTTAATTAGAACAAAAATGTAACAATTTAAATAAGTGATAAAAGTTAGTTAAATAATTTTTAAACTATTATTGTCAAAAAATATTAAATTTAAAAATTGTTTATTTAAGTTGACTATAATAAGTATGTATTGTTGCTTCTAATAATTGTATGTGTTATTATTTAAAGTGGACATTTTTTCTTTTTACTGAAATACTAATTATTTTGAGGATTTGAGTAATACATCTAAAATAAAGAATTTTAAAATTATTTAAAACCGACCTTTTTATAGCCAATAGAAATAATATCATGATAGCAGGAGAAATTTTCTTTTTAGTAAGTGAATGCAGGAATACATCTAGAGTACGTAAAAGATTTTTTAAGCTATATATATAATATTGGGCTAAGAAAAGTAGCCCTGACAAAAATTGAGTAGCCTTGTTCATTTTTGTAGATAATGGCGCCGTTACAACAATACCATTTAAAAGTTAGAAAATTTTGTTTTTTGTTTACGTTTTCTATGTTTTTAAAACATTAATTCAATTATTTTATTTGCTGTACTAATCTAGAAACAATAAAAAATAATCAGATTACAGGTTGCTTCACAAGTTGAATAGGAGTTGAACTTCTTTTGATTCTCGGTTCAAATGTTGTCGCAAATTTTTAGGAGGAAATAAGAAATGGAAGGTGAGGTAAAAGGAGATTAGTCACAGAAAAAATTTGAAATTTAAATAAAATCAATGTAGATAGTGAAAATTAGCAATTATAGAAAACAAGCAAAAATTATAAATATGCAATATTAATAATAAAACAAGTTACGTACTACAATGCAAAAACACTGCAGTAATTTTTAAAAAAGAAGAAAAGAGGAAAGGATGAATAACGCTCTAATGGACGTGTTACGTGACTCACGCATAACCTCGCGAGTTATAAACTACGTTATTATTATTATTATTATGTCAAGAAACCTGTTACCTAAAGGTCTCTAACCTAATTAAACCTTTTTCAAACACAAAATAAAAATTATATAAAAATACAAATAATTTAATTTAAAAAATTAATAATATGCAATTAAATATTTTTAAACATAAATTTTTAAAAATTTAATTTTAAATTATTGTAGTAATTATTTTTTGCTATTATAAATTTGTTTAAAACGACAATATAAAAACATTTTTAAATTTTTTATTAGTTAACATGAATCGTATAAATTATTACAATGAAAAATGTTATGATGCAAAAAAAATACATTTATTTCGAAAACCTTGTACAAATAATAACAATATGTGTAAATTAAATGAAAAAGTCGCAATACAGAGTGAAAAATGTAAATATCAAAGTCAAGATTTGTATTTTTTAATAAAAAACGCAAACGATCAAGAAATGGCAACCAATATTAAAAAACAAATTATTAAAAAAATAAACAAAAATAAATAATGTATAATAATCAATTATTAGTTTATAAACTTACTTTTTATGCAATATGTTAAAACCTTGTTAATAAAAATGTTAATAGATTAAAAAATAGTTTTGTTTATTTTAAAACGTTTTGTTATAATAAATAATTGCAATTTTAATTTTATTTTATTATTTAATTATACAATAATACAATTTTAGCATACAAACTAACGTAATATAAATGTTGATTTTAGTCTTTGCTAATAAACTATTTTAAATATTTAATTTTTAAATTAAATATGTATTTAGTTATAATTATACAACACAAAAAATTTAAATTAATGTTTATTTTTAAAAATTAACATATTATAAACATTTAACAAATATAAACACGTGTGCTATATAGCAATTAACAATATGCAATGTGCTGTCTTAAAATTACTTGTTTAATTAAAAATAGAATTATTATTAATTTTATAGTATTACAATTTGTAAATTTAAACGTTAAATAAAATTTACAATTTATTTATTTAATTTATTTTTTTTATTAAATCATTAAACATTAAATAAACTTTTATACAGGATTTTATAATTGTTTTTAAATTAAAACATATTCTTTGTAAATTATCTTTTGTTTTTATAAAAATAAAACAATTATAATTTTTTAATTATATATTATTGATTATATATTACTAATTACATCATTAGTTTATATTTTAATAACTAACAAATTGGTATAGATATTAGCATAAAATAATGCGTTAAATACAGAAATCATATAAAATGTTTTTATAACAGAATACTATAACAGAATATACAGAATACGTAATAATTACTGTATTTATTTATTTTTTAATTTAATTTAAATTGTTTTAAAAACATAAGTAACCTCAATTTAACCTTATAGTGAATTTGCATAAATACGTTTTTAACATAAATTTTAAAACGGGTTAAAACGTGATGTATTTGGTTAGTTATAAAAAGCTGTTTACATTATTATATAGCTGTAAAAATTGATAAAGATTAAAATTAAAAAATAATAAACACAAATTAATATTTAATTTTTAAAATTAATATTTTTTAAATATTAACATTTTTGTTTGAATGTGTTAACAGTTAATATCGATAGGATCGGTCATATAAACAACCGTTTCCACGTCATTGAACAGTTCCGTTTCCAATTTTTCTTGTCATTTCATTCTGTAAATTGTAGCAATACATTTTTTCCGTCTTGTATTGGAGTTTTTATTTATTACTTGATGTAATCACTAAAAACGTTAGATATTGGGGGAAATCGCAATTAGATACAATACACGCAACCTCCGTCAATAAGCAACGCTGGTTGTTTTTCCAAAACAGAAAATTAAAGTACTTTTGTTTAAATTAAAATTTAGCTAAAAGTGTGCTCTGTAGTAACCTGTAATTATTTCTATTCCAGCCGTTTAATGTTTGTACGTCTTTAATTGATAAAACACCAATTACAAAAACAATTAATTTGTAAGAAACAATTTTGTTATTTATGTGCAGTTAGATTGTGTTGCAAAACATAAATGTTAAAATTGTTATCGTTTAAGCAATTACTACTATTAATAATATATTCCCCAACAAACGTATAAAACAAACACGTTTTATAAGCCATAAATAAATAAACATTTTTGGTTTTAAATAAAAAATCATAAACTTAATAACCACTGCATTAACGCAAATAATATTTTTGTATGTTTAGTAATCAAAATATGCTTTGTTGATTACGGCATTTAATTGTTTTTTTTTGTAAAAATTTTAATTGCCAACATATCAACTAGTTAGCCACAGTTATAAATCTTGAAAAAAAAATGAGCAATTTTTTAACCATTTTTTATAAACTCCTTTTTGTACAGAACAAACAGTGCTGTTTTTAAATAGAGTTGTTTGATGATATTATTCAGAGTAACACTAATAATCGTTATTATTTTCTTATTAATGCATTAACGACCTTAACATCTGAGTATCTATTTAGTCCATGACTTTTTATTTGACACAGCCTTATTCACAATAAAATTTTATTGCTAAAGACTACTTTACTACCCACTACTTATAAATAAATTAAGTAGAGATCAATATGCCCCTTACTTATCTATGGTCTCTTATTAACAACAAAGAATCCAATTCTTTAAAAATTTTGTTTTGTATTTGTTTCATACTTTAACTTTTTTATTTATTTATTTATTTTTAATTAAAATAATATTTTTTTTAAAGACAAAATTAAAATATTTGAGAGTTTAGTGTGTTTTACTGTACAAAATTAAACTCTCATCCAAGTAGCTGTACAAACGCTTGTTCAATTTAGGCAAAGAGATTTAAGGGTTACATGATTTTGTTTTATATTTTTTCTTAAACACAATTAGATAATGGTTTGGTTAACTACGTTGCAAAATCACTCGATAACAAAAAAGGCTTCGTCAGCTGTTTGTTTGTTAATTATAAAGCCGCATATGCAAAAGCAAACTGCTTAAGCGTCTTATTGAACTCAATACTCCTAATTACACAATCAAATGGCTTTCCAATTATTTTAAAAACAAAACACAATACACCCAAATTGGGTGTAAAAATCCACTTTAATTCAAAATAACAAAGGTGTTCCACAAGGTGCGGTCTTATCTCTATTTTTTTCATTATACGTAGATGTTCTTCGACCAAAAGAGCCTGATGTACTTTTCAAATATGCGGGTGATATGGCGTTATGTAAATCCATCTCTTCAACCAAAGATAATGTACATTTCCTGGAGTCAATTGGTGAATTAGTTGATTGGTCAACAAAACATAGTCTAAAATTAAATTCTACAAAATGCAAAATAATCAATTTTAGCTCACACAAACCTTCAACTCAATTAACTCAATTTCATTCAAAGGTTTATATTAAAAAACGTGGAAATTGACACTTGTGATAGTTTTCAATATCTCGGTGTTTTACTGAATAACAAACTTACCTGGTCTGATCACATTGACCATTTGTTCACAAAAACTCGAGGTTTATGTTACTACATAAAAAGTTTAAAAACCTGCGTGTTTGCCAACATGTTATTAATACGTATTTTAAAGCTACATTTTATTCAACAATATTGTATTGCTCCCCTGTAATATTTCCGGGACTAAAAAGAAAGGATTTTATGAAGTTAAAAAAATGTATTACCATAATTAGCCGATCATCAGGTACTCCTTACAATGACATTCTTTATAAAATAATTCATCGACACTTTAAGGAATGTTTTCAATTAATCAGTCGTATTTCCAACAACTCCATTCATCCACTTTATCGTGATTTCAGCAAATCATTTGCATCGGGAATGACAAGAAGATCACATATACACGTTAAGTGCAGAACCAATGTGTACTTAAATTCATGTCTGCGATATTTAGCAAGGTTACTATCCAATCCTAACAAAGTTCAAAGTGACTTTTACATTAGCCTATCCAAATCATGAGTGTTTTTTTTTGTTTTCTTTGGTCTGACCAATTACCGTTGTTTGTAATCTGCCCATTTTAATTTGTGACCATTTATTATCCTTTATCCAAGGTATTATTTTATTAGCCATGCTCACTCATGAATCATTCGCATTTTATACATAGACATATTTGCACACTATTAACCATAGTGTCCCCTAAACAATACCATGCCTTTTTACGCATATCATATTGAACATGACTTTTGAATATACTTTGATTTTGAGGGTTTTTTCTTTTTTAGCCTATGTAATTTAACCTTACTTTACTTATTTTTTTGGACTGATGTTACACACTGCTAATTGTATTGTATTTTTATAATTGTACATATTTTTGTGTGCTGAAAGTTACTTCTACTAAAGTATCTAAGCCAATAACCATAAATTAAAAAATAATAATAATAATAAAATATCTTAAACCATTTTCAAATATGTAACTCACTTAATAATAATTGGCCATGTATCACACACAATAAAAGCATTTAAAATGTACTAGCCATGTTTTAAGCAAACTGCCTACTCATCCACACAGAATAGTTACAGAAACCTAACTATTACTTAAATAAAAAAACAACATAGTTGACAATTAATTTAAACTGACATTGTAGCGAGCAAAGTCAGTTGTTTTATCAATGCTTAGTTTTCCCGCCCAAATAAATGTATGGTAAATAGGGCTCATTTAAAAAATATTGCGATGTGATTATCATTTAAAGTTATCAAACCTCAAATATTGTCTTCTTAGTACACGTTGTAAAACTTGATAATTTTGACTATTTTAAGCGCTAATAACCGGTAGGGTAAATGATTATCTCAATAATAAAAATAATTATAATAACAATTATCGCTAAAATTACAATACATCTATAAAATATTTTAAACTAAAAATAAAACTGAGAATTTAATCTTTTGCAAACAACAAATAATTACATTTAAATATACAAATTCTTAACTGTTATATATATATTTGTTTCTACATTTTTATTCAAAGACAAAATTAGATTAAACTAATTTAATATTTAATTAAAAATTGTTAATTAGTAAAAAATTAATTGTTATTTTAATTATTCTCGAAAACGAAATCTTATATTAAAGTTTTATTTTAACCGCAATTTTTCTTTTTAATTTTTCCTTCTTTAATGCGGAGTCATTTTTTTGCGTTTCTTTTTCTACATCTGTTTCTCTTACTTGCATTTTTCTTTGTTGTTTCCTTTTTTAATTTTTTGAAAACAATTAATTTACATTTTTAAATATTTTTATTGTCAAAATTCTCAATAGAATGCAACAAAACCATTTTAATCTTTTATCCTTAATATGTTTGTAAACTTTTTAATTTTAGTTTTTATTAATTAAATTATGTTTCTTTTGTTTCAATTAGATAATTTCAAGAATTATTGAAGATTTTAATCTCAACTGAATTTATTTTTTGCTAATTTGGTTTACATAACACAACGGGTTTTAGATTCTTAATCTATAAGTAGTTTTATGCGCATCGCTTTAAAATAAAATTTTAGTTTTTATTAAAATCAAAGTATTTTAACTAGTAGAATTTTGACAATTTTATTTTTAAATGCTCTTTATTCCATTAATTTTTCCTTCTTAACAAAACTATAAACTAGCAAAATTAATTCACTTCTGAACTTTTTTAGGAATGTTAATTCAAAAATAAAAAAATTACTAATTTATTGATATTTTATAAAATTAAAAATTACTAAAAAATAATGTTAATTGTAAAATGAAATAGTATTATAAAAATGACTGATCAAAAGAAATGTATAATTCTTTTAATTTAATTTAATAAAAAGAACTAAAAAAACATATTAAACATTTTTTTTAATATTTAAATAAACATGTGTTGAAAAACAAGTACAACAATATATTCAAAACACAAAAATTTATTAATTAAATTTTACTTAATTATACGATACTACTTATAATATTATTTAATCGACAAAATATTATTATAATAAAAAGTTTGAAAGTTGTATAAATTTTTGCAGAAAATAAACAGATTGTATTTAGTAATTTAAGCGTTTTTGGTATTTTATAAATGTGTTAAAATAATTGCTTGAAAAATTAAAAATTTTATAATTATGCAAACTAATGTTTTTAACATATTTGTCTTATTTTGGTTATGTAAAAGTATTATGTTTGTTTTACAGCGTGCTATATAAAAGGAGAGATAGTTGGCGGTCCCCTGCACAAGGTCGGATAGGGTGGTTTCACCCGTAACACAAGGGGCATTCCGTGTCCGCTACATACGGCACGGCCTTTTTTCCATATCTCATATTTGGTTTACTGTTGCTTACTTATTTTACCTTAGTTTTTAGTTAGCTATCCGTTACTTGTCTTGATTTGTTTCAAATTTACTATTATTTTGTATAAAAATTCGACTTGTTTTTGAAATATTAACGTTTACAATAACAAGTGTAATATTTGTGTAATTTGTGAACTACAGCATGTTACGTGAATTTATTAAGTTTTAGTATTCCGCTTCCTGATATTGCTCAGTATTAAAAGAAACTCTTAATTATGATAAAATTCAATACTTATTAATAAGTAATAGTTAGTCTTTAGTTATTTTCCAGCAATAATTATATTGACAGAGAGTAAGAGACTAAAACCAGCATAGATTCAGTTACGCTAAAACATTATCAACTTGATATAATTATTGATCGAACAAGTGAATACAATTCACGAATCAGAAATATGGGATGTCATTCATAGATAGGTGGTGGAAGCATTGATAACCTCAGACCTTCCTACGCTGTACTCAAAGGATTTATTAAAAATACTGCGGCGATCCGTAGGCGAGTGGAAAGAGATGCTCCTAAACACCGGCTGCAAATGCTGGTTTAAATTTGTTTACTTTCTGTTATTATAATCTTTATAACCAAATAACTAATGACTAAATATATCCAATGAACGAGTATTGGATCTGTTCATCATGCAACGTCCGCGTACTCATTTCAGGATTTTTCACGAGTTGAGTAGGCCAAAACGTCTTTTAGTACTCGGTTCTCAAATTTTCACGGTGGGGGGGGGGAAATGAAATGGATGGTGAGGTAAAGGGTGATTAGTTACAGAAAAAACTATTTGAAATCAAGATAAAATCAAGGTAGATAGTGGAAGTTAACAATTATAGAAAACGAGCAAAAATTATAAATATGCAAAAATAATAATAAAACAAGTTACGTATTACAATGCAAAAACACTGCAATAATCTTCAAAAAGAAGAAAAGGATGAATAACGCTCCAATGGACGTGCAGCGTGCCTACCTCGAGAGTGAAAGATTAATTGGTGATCTTATCAAATACCAAAAACTAAATGTAGATAAGATCGAATTCCATTAATTTCATTATACCAACCTCTTAAAAAGCCCTTGGAAAGGTTATTACATTTAAGCCTAACTTATTGTTAAAACATGAATTATAAACATATCAGAAAATAAAAGTTAATGCTAAATATACTGAAATTCAAAAATATGAATACAATTGTGTAACGGAACAATTGAAATAAACGGATAAATCGAAATATTGAGATTTAGAAAAACATTATAATCTACAGGTACATTACTGTAAATAAGAGAGCTTTTCGGTGCAGTAAAACAATATCCATATTATCATACGTTAAAAATTGCAAATAATAAAATATAAACATGTTAAAAGAAGGTTTACAAAATATTAAAATTAAAAACACTTGTTAATAAATAGTAATGCTACAGTTAGCTTCCTCTTGTAGCGATGAAAATCGACGAAGATATTTCGAAGTCAAAAATAATAAACAATATTATTTTCTATTATCAAAATTAACATTTAATTTTTGGCAATTTTTTCTTCGAATATTGACAATTTTGTTTGAATGTATCAATGGTACATATCAGTGGAACGGCTATAAAAAGAACCGTTCCCACGCCATTGCCATTTCTTTTCTCTGCAATCCATTCCTTTCCAGTTTCCATCTTTGTTTTTTTCACGATCAGATTAAATTTTGGCAATATACTTTTCCCGACACTTACTTTGTTCTTATTCATTACTTTAAGTAATCAGTACAAACGTAAGGTAATTAAAAGTCAACGACTCACTTTAGGAGTCGCAACCTTTCTACAACGCTTCATGACACGTCGCTTGTTATCATCAAAATCGTCTCATCTGCGTTTAGTGAAAAGAGGCTACGCAGCTTCTACTAATTTGGAGTCAATTTCGCTAAAGTGGAGAGGACGACAAGTTTTGTCACAGTCGACCAAAATTCAAGATCGTCGCGAGGGAAACAGAGAGTTTAACTATCGTTTTATATATATATATATATATATATACATATACCATACGTAAATTATTAGCTTAGCTATATATATAGTTATATATATTCTATTTAATAATTTACGGTGTATGGCCAAATGTATATATATATATATATATAAAAAACGATAGTTAAACTTCTCTGTTTCCCCTCGCGACGATCTTGAATTTTGGTCGACTGGTGCTTGAGTGTCGTCCTCACCACTTTAGCGAAATTGACTCCAAATTGTAGGCTGCGTAGCCTCTTTTCACTAAACGCGAGATGGAGCGGTTTGATGATAACAAGCGACGTCGCTTGTTGTAGAAGGTTGCGTTAATTAAAGGGCCCAGTCGTTGACTTTACTTCCCAATTACCTTTTACGTTTGTACTGATTACTTAAAGTAATGAATAAGAACGCAAAGTCGTGTCGGGAAAAAGTATATTGCCAAATTACAATCTGATCGTGGGAAAAACCAAGATGGAAACTGGAAAGGAATGGATTGCAGACAGGAAACGGAAGTTGTCAATGGCGTGGGAACGGTTCTTTTTATAGCCGTTCCCACTGATATGTACCATTGATACATTCAAACAAAATTGTCAATATTCGAAGAAAATTAATTGCCAAAAATTAAATGTTAATTTTTGATAATAGAAAATAATATTGTTTATTATTTTTGACTTCGAAATATCTTCGTCGATTTTCACCGCTACACTCTAAAGTGGCTATAAGGAAGTCTTTAATAAATAAATTATACAAACATGGTATAATTGTCTAACCGCTAAAATAATAATAAATTGTTAAGGGTAAATTTCTGCAGTGTATTAATCAGTGTACTTTGTATTCCACTCCAGATCGGTGTATGCTGATCAAAAGATTGCTTTGAACGCTCATTGTATTGTTATAGTCGGGAAAAACGGAGGTAATGACAAATGCAAAGAACATATGCTTACACTTGGCTAAATTCAAAGGGGAAGAGTTTTTGACAGCCCAGTTATAGATGTTGTTAATATCAACCTGGAGTTGAACTGGATTAGCCCCCCAGATCTTAACATCATCGGTGGGGAGTTATACCTCTGCACATTCTTTGTAATATCCTGTTGTATACCGACGATGTTTGAGAACCGAGTACTAAAAGGCGTTTTGGCCTACTTAACTTGTAAAAAATCCTGAATCCTGAAAAGCAATTAATAAAAGTATTTGTTAATTAGCACTATCTTTATACTGGCATTTAGTAAATTGCAGTAAATTGTATTATAAAAAAGTTTTAAAAATATATTAATTATTTTTTAATTAAAAAATAAAAATTTAATATATATACACAAAATGTTTTTAATTTTTTAAGTGCATCGATTAAAACATTTATGAGTATTGCGGCTATTGTAAATTGATGTTTCCTATGATTTACGAAATTATTGGTTTGGTTTTAAATAAATATGTAAATATTATTAGAGCACCTGAAACAAATTAAATTTTAGGATGTTTGTGTTGGAATGAAAACCAGTCCCTATATTTTAAATTGACCTCATGACTAGGCGCGCGTTACACTGGAAATCACGATAGGCGTTATATTATTTTCTCCTTTAGTGGTTTGAAGATTAGTGCAGTGTTTTTTGCATTGTAATGCAAAACTTGTTTTATTATTGTTATATATATTTATGGTTATTAATTTTTATAATACATAATTTATTTTCACCAATTAATCCTTCACTCGCGAGGTGAGGCGCGCGTCATGCTACGCGTCCATTGGAGCGTTATTCATCCTTTTCTCTTTTCTTCTTTTTTGAAGATTATTGCAGTGTTTTTGCATTGAAATGCGAAACTTGTTTTATTATTGTTATATATATTTATGATTATTAATTTTTATATTACATAATCTATTTTCGTATTAGTTTCCATTTATTCTGCTCCAAATTTACCTTTACCTCACCCTTTTTTCTATTTCTTCACTGAGAACGTGAGATGTGTTAGAACCTAGGATTAAAAAGAGTTTCTCTTACTCAACTCATGTACGGACCTGTAACCTGTTTGTAATCTATTTTTATACACATTACTTGAATTTTAACTGATGTTTAGCAAGTACACGTTGGATGATGATCGAATCTAATACTCTTCAATTTAATATACTTAATCATTAGTTGTTTTCCTACATAGACTATGATGATAAAAAGTAAACAAACTAAGACTAACGATTATTTAGTCGCATTAAAACATCCATTCAATTATTCAAATCACAATGTTTAAACAAACAAGGGAAACAACTCATGACCAACAAAAATGTGATGTTTGTTCTTTTAAAGGCAACATCAGTAACTGATTAGTTAGTCATAATTAGAAAATGTTAAAAGATGTACAGCCAAGCTGTTTTTAATTAATTTTTATAACAAATATTTTCCAATAATTAATACAGCTATCATAGGAAGGCTTTTCACGCTTGTGATTTTGAGTTAGATTCTTCATCACTCGTTAACAAGGGTAGAGCCTTGTTTATCCTTCTGTGCAGTCTCGTCAACTTTGGTCTTTTTCCATTTTGATAACGGAGATCGCTTTAGGTGCATCTAGTCCAGGATGCGCCATGTATAGGTAACATTAATCAATTTTATCATTACTGATTATTAAAACTAGGCATTACTTGAATCCTTAGGATTATTAGAATATATATATATATATATATATATTATATATATTAAAAATTTACAGTTTATATTAACGGTAAAATATTTTCCATTTAAGATGATCTTAGAGAATGTAATATTTCCTGATGTTTATGTACGCTTAAATTTTAATAATTTAAGGTTACATTATATGATTTAGCCTATTTTTAGTTATGTTGGCTCAATCTGGTTTTCAACTTGTTAAAGAATTAAAACGTTCTACTCAACATAAACTTTCGCCCTACAATGAAGAAAAGATTCGTTTGTGTTTGGAAGAGATGCGCACATTGTACGACGCAAACCATCGTGATGTGGCAATTGTGTCAAATATGTCTAGCGATTCATCATCGTCTCATGGCGATGAAACAAATAAGATACAGTCGGTGTTGGTTAGACATGCTGTTTTAGAACGTAACAAACGTTGCCTTTTGGCTTATCATTATGCCCGATTAATGAAAATTAAGGAATATCGTTGGAAATTTGGGACTGTATTGCCAAAAGGTTAGTTTTGAAGTTATTATTTGATTTTAAGTTGCTGGTTTCTTAAATAATATTCCAGACTGTGTTGAGGTTGCATATTATCAACTTTGTTACTACTTATTTAATTAGATGAAAACTGGAGGAAATGTTTGGAATTGAAAAAATCTGACGAAAAGGTGTAACACGTTATTAGTTTTGAGTTATATTTATAAATATAATAAACCAGAAATGGAAAATAGTAGATCTTTAAATTCAAGTTAATTTTTAAATTATTTTAAACAAGAAATGTACGAAGCATTCTAAATATTACCCCATGTAGTCTATATAGACTCAAGTATCCTGCGTAATTTATCGGACTGACATATCTGTATATGCCTCTGAAAACCGTGAACACTGGAAGGGGATTATTAGGGATATTATACTTACTTGGAATTAATGAAGAAGTTGCTGTCACCAACTTTTGTCTGTACAATTCTGATACCACTGGCTTATAAAGGGTCGTTATGAATACTAGTCAAACAAATAACACGTTGTTTAAAACAATGTATAAAAATATTTTATATTTTAGCAAGATATTGTAATTAGATCTGTTCTATACGGCGCAGGGGTGGTCGAGCTGTACAGCGCTACTGAAAGATGTTTCTCGTAAAGCATTTAAAATAGTAAAAATAAAAAGAAAGAAAATATTAATCTGTTAAGATAATCTAACGATTCAGAATATAAAGTGATAGTTGTAGAAGTTTGAACACTACTTTAGTAAATGTATAAATTTTCGAAAAATGTAATTTTAAAGGTTATGGGTATTTATAGCTGGGCAATCTAACTAATAATAATAATAATATTCAATACCTGCTTTTATCTTTTTCAAAATTAGAGATTCGCGAAGCTATATCCGACTCGGAACAAGTTTGGTTTAAATCTTACTGTGGTGCTTTAGCCAACTTTATGCAGTCTGATGCGAACGAACGAGGTGGAGCGGGCTTACTAAATTTAACTCATTACAATCAGCCTCCTAAATCACTATTTTTGGAAGTCCGATGTTTGGAAGATTTTGGTGAATTTGAAACAGAAGACGGAAGTATTTTACATTTGACCAAGGATAGCAATCATTTGATGTATCGAAGTGATTGCGAACCTTTGATAAGTCAAGGCATTGTGGAACACATCACTACCTAGCGACATCTTTTATAGTACAACGATCCTTTTGGTTTTATTTTGATAATTATGAGGTAATAATAGTCTGCATTGTGATATACATGAATAGCTAATTAATTTATTGTTTGTATTTGAATTAAGAAAAATGAATATAAGTATTGTTATAAATACGTTTTCAATAATAACATTACCGTTAGTTATTTTATCGATTTCCAGTGTATAACATAGACGATTAGTAGAAAACTCTTTTAATGTATGATTCCGTTTGCAGATGTCACACCCACGAAAAGCGTTGCTGCATAATAATATTACCAGCTTATGGATTTTAGTAGTGCTTATCAAATCTTAATTTTTAAGCATGGTGATAAATCTGTTTCTACCACCTCCGTGTGGAGCTTCACAGACCTAGACTAACATCATTACGGCGTATCTGGATTTGCGTTTTGGCAGATGGATCCAAACGTACATCTAGGCTATCTTAACGTATATGTGTACCGTGTGTAACCCTTCGACACAAAAGAAGATAATCATAACGAAAAGTCAGGTGACCTTGTTAATTTTTGTGACAGTAGCATTGTCACAAGGAAGCCGTCTATTGACGAAGAAACTGTCATTCTTCCACATTTGTTACTCATGAAATTATTAGAGTCGATCGTTTCATGTTTTGTATAAATATAGAAATGATGAAGAAGTTATGACGTTACTAGCTACAATGACTAAAAACGTTAGTATATATTGCATTGCCAATTATATTGAAATCAATAAGGTTATTCACGATTTTCAAAAGGCGTTTACTTAAAAGATGCAATTACACTACAGTCTAAAACTCACGTATAAGAACAAGTACAATCATTAAGAAATTGTGATACTCTAATGACCAACACATTGCCGGTGTAATGTATACGAAAAAGCCTAGTGGGACATGTGCTTGTGTTGCAGAAAAATAACTACCAACCTTTTGATTTTAGTTGCAAGATAAATAGTCTAAGATGCGCCACATGGAGGAGGAACAGTCAGGAGCATCACCATTATTAGAAATTAAGATTTTATGAGCACTACTCAAATCCTCAGGATCAATGACACCCCTCTTCACTGATGCAATCAACAACTGGTTTACATAATCTACCGTTGAAGAACGAAATAAAACAGAATCAAATTATTAGTTGGAATGATACAGTAACTACAAATGTGATTTGTCACTAGAAACCCACGCACAATTGAGCAGGTTGCAAGATTCTGTTTACGAAACAAATGTAAGTCGATGAGAAACCCCCCTACTTACGGCATTATAGTTTCACAAGTATTTACAAAGATGACTTCTTTAAGTGATTGAAGAAATTGCAGGGTTATATGAATTGAAAAAATTGGTTCTAATATAAAAAAAAATAAACATCTAATGTATTTAAAAAAATATAAATAATGTGCTTTTTACATAAAATGAAGATTGTATCGAAACTACAAGTCAGTATCGCAGGATAAAATTATGCCAGTGGGTTGTGACCACTATTCATCTCCCATTTTTGTTTTATAAATACAAAAATTAATCATCCCATCACGTGTACACAATGATACTGCATTCATGAAAACATTCATTTTCATTCTCAAAATTGTTTGAATTGCCTCCACATCCACTGTACACAAATTCTTTACAGTGTCCTAATTTGTAATGATAAGTCCAGCGGTCAATTTTGTCAGTACAATTTCCTTTATCCAATGGCAGGTAGCATTTAGCTGCTAAAAATAAGAGCAAAGTAAAAAGCAACGATTACAAATACGCAAATTTTGGTTGTTTTAATATAAATTCATTTTGGTTGGTGACATGATCACCTCTTCATTATTTGCCATATTTATAGGGAATATAAAACGATCGATTTCGATGGCTTGATAAACGTAACAAACGTAGAAGAATAGGGAAGTTTATTGGCTGCTAGACGGCATCTTTGTGACGTCGCCACTGTTCGCAAAGATTGACGAGGCCGCCTGATTTTTTGTCAGGGTTATCCCCCTCAGCCCAAAGGCTACATATGAAATACGTATACCTTAAGATACCTTTTAAGTACCCTGGGTGTATGCTTGCATCCACCCACCGAAGCGGTAACCCAGTTATACCGCTATGCACTCGGTCCCTGCTGTTATTAGTCTAGATGTCTTTCAGCACCTAATCCAGGATGCACCACGTGGAGGATAAACAGTCAGGAATATAACCATTATTGGAAATTGAAACTTTATAAGCATTACTTATTAGTATCCAGAAAAATATTATGATGCATATTCTACAAAATGTGATAAGAAAATTGGCTTTTTAATTAGAATTTGTAGATTTTATAGTCATTCAATTAATACAACGATATGCATCATTAAGGAATAATTGATGCTAATGATCCTGACGATTCGAGTAATGTTTTCCATTTCAAATGTCCTAGATGTATGCTTACACTTGTCCACCGACGCAAAGGCGCAGTTATTCTGCTGTGTTAGTCTAGGTGCTTGAATGCACCCTAGAAATTGAGACTACGAGCATTACTCGAATCTTTAGGAACGTTAGTAGCATATTATTATTACAATCAACTTAAATACTTCAGGACATTCACCGTCATAGATTGCAAAAAATAACACTATTAGCATGAACAAAGAAAGTAAAAAAAACCAAGGTTATAATATAATTGCAAAATTAAAAAAGGTTTTATTAGCATCGTTACGGGAAACGTTTCATAAAGCCGTCAAAAAAATAGGGCGTCATATTGAAATTATGGGAAATAGTCATAACAGTAATATAATCTGTTGGTTGTATTAAGAACAAAAAATAATTCAATCATGTAAAGCTAGGCAATCTAAGTTAAAACAGCATAACACCATAAAAAACAGTTATTGGTATAGGGACTTTATCGAATATGAACAGTACATAAATCCTGTCAAAACTTGAACGCGCGGGCTCTTGGCTTCATTCAAATGTCCACATATCAAAAAATGTTTCTTGTGAAACAAAGCTCAAAGTAAACAGTCTCCCTTATAAAAATTCGTATTACTACAGAATCAATAGAACACCATACTGGCGAACAACGACAAGGAAGTGATAATAATACGTCTCAGATGACAAAGTTGGGTCAAAGCCGAAAAGCTTAATTAGTGTAGTAATGTGGAATATACGCACATTATTTTCGTAATTGACAGAACGATTTTTCGAAAAATAATACAATTCAGATCATGATCATCGTCGGGAATAAACACCCCCCACCGCTTATTATTGCCCAGGATAGTCTAAATTACCAAAAGTCAATTCAGATATTTTGAGTATTAGCGAAATGCGACAGAAAATTTGAGGATATTTTACTAGTGGCAATTTCTTAACCGTATATTCTAGATATAAAGTTTATCATATTGATGAAATTGGTGTTGTTAAGAAAACGTCTAGTTAAATGGAATACCTACGAACGACCATACCATTTCAATCAGATTCCACACCATAATCGTAAAAGTAGCAATTGGGCAGATATATATATATTTACTGAAGGTACTGAAATGAACCAGAGATGTCTTTTAAAATCAATTACAAAATGTGTTGGATGATATTCCCAGAAAATTGATCGATAAATTAAATTCAAAATTAAACAAAAGCAACTAAATACTTCTCAAACAATAAACTATATGGCTATGCTAATGATGGTCATAGGTTGATAATAGTTATGAGTAGTTAATGCTAAGTAGTTGCTGTGGAATGAGTGTTGGTAACACGTTTGTCGCTTACAAAAATGTACACAAGGCAACGCAGGTTTCTACAAACAAACACAGTAAACAAGATTGACTACATTTGTATTACAACAAAATGATGTTTTTCATGCAATATAAGTGTGAATGTTGCGGCTGAGATATTAGTTCTGATTTCAATCATATTGGAAAATTTAGTTCAATATTAAGAAAACCACAAAAAATTGCTTCTATTGTGTTCAAGCAAAAAGCAATCACACTACTATGTTCAAACTTGTCACAGGAGTTCGTTAAGAATGCATTTTATCTCTTCTCATAATTATTACTTATTATTGTTGTTATTATGATTATTGGTTTAGATACTTCAGTGGAAGTAACCTCATCACACAAAAACTGATTTTATTTTAACTCTGACCATTTGTCTTATCGAATTGAATAGAACTACCTAAAACCTCTTCGAATGTTTGATTATGCTCAATTTAATTAACTGAACCATATACGTTATAACAATATTTAAAATTGTTTGTTAAAAAAATTTCCATAATATTTTTTACTAAAACGCTGCTATAATTCTAAAAAATATTGTTTCATCGTGGATGTAGTACTACGAATTTCGTAGATATTAGTTGTTAGAAAATCCCAACTTTAAAAATATTAAAATATTTATTCTTTCAAGTTTTCAAACATAATAAAATAGTATTTATAGTTTTTTTTTGGTTGGTGACGTGGTCACCTTTTCATTATTTTCCATATTTATACGACATGTAGAAAGATCGATTTCGATGGCTTGACAAGCGTGAAAGAATAACAAAATTTCTTGGCTGGTAGACGGCATCCTTGTGACGTCGCCACTGTTCGCAAAGATTGACGAGGCCGCCTGATTTTTTGTCAGGGTTATCTCCCTTAGCCCAAGGGCTACATATGGTATACGTATATCTTTAGATACCTTTTAAGTATCCTGGGTGTATGTTCGCACCCACCCGCCGTAGCGGAAGCCCAGTTATACCGCTGTGCACTCGGACCCTGCTGTTATTAGTCTAGATGCCTAGGGGCACCTAGTCCAGGATGCACCACGTGGAGGACTAACTGTCAGGAATATCACCATCATTGGAAATTGAGACTTTATAAGCATTACTCAAATCCTCAGGATCATTAGCATCCCCAGTATATTTAAATTTATCTTTATGATCTCAAGTAATAAAAAAATGATATTAGTAAAACTGTATCACTGATATGGCATGTGGTTAAACAAAAAGTCATCTTTTATTCTTTAAATTAAGATAAATTTAACTATTTAATGAAAAAATCAGAAAAGAAATTCAAACAAATATAAACCATGATCTCAATTTCTAAATATTTTTGAAAAGTAACAATTTTATTTCCTGTTAAGTTAATTTGTAATTAAAATATTTAGTAAACAATTGCAGCATTAATGTAATGTCTTAAATAAGGTAATTTCCTGGAAAATTATGCATATATTTACATGTATATATATATATATATATATATATATATCTTAGTTACAAAAAATCATATATTGAACTTAAAAATTTCATTATATACTTAATTATAGTATAAATTCAAAATAAATAAATTAAATATAAAAAGAAAATCTTACAATTTGGACTAATTTCCATATAAAAATAACGAAAATATGATCCAAGTAGAAATGTTATTATCAACAATATTACAACCAATATTGTAACAAGAAAGCAAAATTTCCTTGGAGGTTTTTTATAAATTGTCTGATTTCTTATAGTTCCAGACTCTATACTAGACTCCAAAAGAGTATTTTTATCAAGTTCCATATTTACAAACCACTTAAAACGTGCGCATTGCGAAGCGTCTTTTAAAAGATTCTACATAAGTTTAAACCTTAGTTTAATTTAGATGCTTATTTATAAAATAAATATTAATTTAAATTATTTAAAAATGTAATAAATTTTTTTTTTTATAAATTGATTGTTTGAATGCATCCGATTTATTACTTTCATTTAATTTATATTTAATTTATAAATGCATAAACACATTTTGTACAATGAATTATTTTTCAAACTAATTATTAGCATTATTAAACTGTAATATTTATATTCTAAAAAAGTTTTAAACGTTAAAATAAGATAATAAAATATTTTCTTAGAATATAAATTAAAATAATAATAATAAATAAATAATTATAATAATTACAATTTTGATAACTAATTTAAGTAGAAGCTGAAATGTAGTTAAATTTTTAACATGCGAGATTTTAAACTTTAATTTTAATAAAAGCGTAAAATATATTTTTAAAAGAAAACAATTTTTAGAAAAAAGTACTGTACGCAGTTTTGTAAAAAAATTCAATTTATAAAAAATATTAAAAACAATTTAATTATCTTGTTCTTTAACATAACGAATTAAGTAAACATCAATAGTAATAATTATAATTTTTTTAAAAATAAATTAACATTCATAATATATTCGTTATTTAAGAATTATATTTTCTTATTTTTTTATATACTGTAATTTAAATAATTATATTAAATTAATAATGTTTCATTATGACTGAATAAACACTATTATTTTCTCTGTCATCATAATCTATGAAGACAAATAACTAGACTATATAGTGCTAATTAACAAGTATTACTAGTATGTTATTCAAGGAGTTTTTTTACGGATTATTTGTTTTAGAATTGTTATATTAAAATTGTCAGATTTACTTAAACAATAAATTCACTAAGTTTCTAAGTTAACCAGGATCATTGTACAGCTGTTTCATCCTTATTTGGAATCATTAGCAGCGCATATCTTTCAAGTTTTACACACACATGAATATGAACCTACGCCCTAATTGGTGTCAAGCCAGTGCCTTAAATCACTGAGCTACGAGTGGATGACCTTGGACATGTAAATTTATTATTTATATTAAATTTAATCAATTCTAATTGTATTATATTTTATTATTATACAACTGCAGCATATTTGTTGAAGATTATTTAGACCTGTAACATATTTACATAAAACATCCGTGTTGATGCACGTTTATTAAAATGTAAATAAATAATTTATTAAATGTAGAAATGAGTTATTATTTTACTTTAAATATCATATTTCAAACACTAGGTTGCTGATAATACATTAAACAAACTAGTATATAATATTAAAACTTTGTTTACTGTTAAAAGTGTGTTAATCTCTAATTTTAAAACTTGAATCTTAATTGTAAATATTTCATTTTGATAAAAAAATATTTATTATTTTATTTTTAAAATGTTTAAATTATATTTATTATTTTTTTGTCCTATTTGTAACCTTGAGTGTTATCTTTGTTAACTTAGTATGCAGGACGCTAATACACTATTGAACTATGATTAAATTAAATTGTAAAATAGGTTTTTATAAGTTTATAACTTACAGTTAAACATTTATTTAATTCACAATTGCATTGCTAGTTGTTAAACTGCTTGATGCATTTTATTGATTATTATTGTGTTGAAGGCTACGTCTACTGAGAAATCTAATCCAATAACTATAATAATAATATTAGTAATTATTATTATTAATAAATTACTCAAGATTATTAACACTACATATGCCTTTAAGGTATTGTGTATTAATAACTTTATTTTAAAATGATTTAAACACGATGTGGTACGCATCACGCAGCAAGTTAAATAAATGTTTTTGTAAATATTAAAAATTATTTTTGATAAACTATTATAGTGCTTTTGTATTGTGATACATATTATGTTAGTACATTTTTGCTTTTTGTTGTTTTGTTTATTTTTTGCCTACTCCAAATTAATAGTTAATTTTTTTTTCTCATTTATATTTCTCTTAGAAAACTACATTCTATTGACATGTAACATCTTTTATAAATTAGTTCTACTCTGGTTTTGATATTAGAGTATCTGTAAGATTTGTCAATGTTAATCCCTATATAAAGGCATTTTATATTATAACTAATTTACACTATTGATTTGTGTAACTCAAATAACAAATACAATTATCAAATTTAGACATACACTAATTCTTGTCGCATTTAGTTAAATTCAAACAAGATATTTTGTAGTCAATATTGTAACACTTTTGTTCGCACTTTCTATGTTTGCTCAAAGATTGGTCAATGTATATACTACAGTTAAGGTTGTATAAACTGCATAAATAAATTTGCACTTTATGCTTACAAGAATAAACTCTAAATCTATAATAATAGTAATATGTACCAATTTAAAAATTGCACAAACTGCTACTGTGATGTACTAGTAAACATTTTTAAATAAAACCAGATTGGCTTTAATTTTAATCCAAGTTTCCAAAAATTATAAACGCAATACGTTGTATCTTAAATAAAATTGTAAAATACTTTTTTCATGCGCATTTGTTTATTTTTCAGGAAAATTTTTAGTATATTATTATTATTATTATTACAAAACCCCTTTGTTTAAAAAAATGAGCATAGGGCAATAATACAACAATTACAGTAAAAAATAACAACAACAAAGTCTCGTAATTTAAAGAAAACATGAGACAACGAAATGTTTCCATATATTTAAACATTTGCCAAACTTTTTGCTTGATTTCATAAAACATTCATTTAAATTAAATTTTTCTGAATAGTTTTTAGCCAAATTTTCTGTGGTTTGCCAACCTTTTTTTACTAGTTACAATTGTCCTTTTCAAAACCGTTCTTACGGTCTTTTGGGCGGTAAAAGTAAAATTTAACCAAGTAATTTTTTTTGTCTAATTGTAATAATGTCATGGAGTGAACAAGAGTCAGTTCTTTTTATGATCTCATCATTTAAAATGTGATTGCGCCAGGTAATCTTTAAAATACTTGTAAAACACCGGCAATAAAAAAACATCCATCATTTTATCAATCCTGTTCTTTCGCTTCCACGTTTTATTCCCATATATTGCCGTAGGAATGATTGTTGATGCGTACAAACAAAGTTTTGTTTTTAGGCGAATGGAAAAAGATAACCATATTGATTTGAGTTTATTGAGGACTGACATTGCCTTTCCAAGTCTGGCTTTAACATCAATTTCGGTTTTTCTGTCTTTACCAATGATGCTTCCCAGATATGTAAAGGAATCAACAGTATCAATATTTTGTCCACTAATTTTTATGGGCAGATCATTGTTTGACTTGGTGCACAACAATTTTGTCTTTGAACAATTAATCCGTAAGCCAATACAAGAACTGATATTACTGAGACGTGTTGTCATATTTTGCATTATTTCTGAAGTTTCACTAAGTAGACCAATATCATCTGCAAAATCCAAATCTGTTAATTTGCCTTGGTTTTATTTGATACCATAAGACAAATTATTCATGGATCGAGTCATAATAAAATCAATTACCAAAAGAAACAAAAACGGTAACAAAATACATTCTTAACGTATTCCCGTGACAATTTTGAACAAAGCAGTATGACCACTTTTTTCAAACACAACTTGAATTTTGGTATAGCGAACGCATAATATTCACATATTTTAACGGTATTCCGTAAAACTTAATGATTTTTCACAAAGATTCGTGATGAACACTGTCAAAAGCTTTCATAAAATTAATAAAATTGATTGTAAGTAATTGCTGAAATTTTTGATTTTGCTCAATAATGTTATGAAGGGTCAGTATTTGTTTAATACAGCTTCTTCCTTTCCGAAAACCTGCTTGTTGTTTTCGAAGGTGGTTATCTACCGCATTACTTAAACGATTTAAAATTATTTTGCACATTACTTTACCAGGAACAGATAATAAGGTTATTCCGCGCCAATTATTGCAATTGTTCAGACTTCCTTTTTTTGGGAAGAGTAACAATTACTCCTTGCCGCCAATTATTTGGAAGTTGTTTATTATGCCATATAACATTAAATAAATGAGCAAGCTCACTTGCTACAACATTACTTTTATGTTTGAGCATCTCTACAATTATTTCTTCAAGTCCTCCTGCCTTATTGTTTTTCAACCCTTAAATTGCATAAATCACTTCAGTTACTGAAATATCATCAATACATATTTCTGAATTTGGAGTCACATGCATATCATCATCATTATCAAAATATATGAAAAAATTTGGCATGGGCTAATTTAGTACTTTTTTAAAATGCTCTACTCATCTAGATGATTGTTTATTATCTGTTAAAAGTAAACGACCATCCTTTCTTTTGATTGGAATATCGGTGTTCTTTCTAACTCCCAACGGTTGTTTCACAATTTTATACAGAGTCTTGGAATCATTTTTTGCTGCTGTTTTATCTGCTTCTTTGCATCTATTTTCTAACCAATCATTCTTATCTTTGCGGCAGCTTTTTTTAATTTGTTTATTTAAAGTTTTATACTTATTATTAAATATGTTCCAGATAACAAGATTGTTAAATTGATCTTTCTTTATTTTGTTTTCTTTTTGAGATCAATTAAATTTCAGAAAACTAATGAAATCTATTGCTTTTTTGTAGAGTAACATCTTCTACCCATCACGTTTGCTGCACAGTCTGTAATTGTTTTATAAAATAATTTCTATTAATCATTAAACTGTTCTACCTTTTTTTAGATTTTGAAATGTATTTTTTAAGGAATTGTAAAATTTATTTGAGATATTTGGCTGTTTAAGCTTCTCAAACGAAAATGGATGTATTCTTTTTTGTGGTTTTTATTGTCTTTAGTTTTAAACAAAATTTTCCGTCAACAAAATTGTAATCAGAACCAACATCTGTATCGCAATATGCAGGTACATCTTGCAATAAAAATTGCCATTTTGTGCTATTACAAATGCAGTTAATTTCGTTTGTTGTTTTTCTGTCTGGAGAAACCCATGTTGTCTTGTGTATATTTTTGTAAGCAAAAAATGTGTTGCCAATACTCATTCTATAATAACTGTTTAGCGTCAACAACCTATAACCATTATCATTTATGCTATCAGCATAGCCATGTGATCCAACATTTGAGAAGTACTCAGATCTGTCTTTGTTTAATTTCGCATTAAAATCACCGATTAATATTTTGATGTTTCTTCTTGGCACATTATCCAACAAACTTTGTAATTGATCATAAAATATATCCTTTTGGTTCTCCTCAGTAGCCTCAGTAATACTTTTGCAAATTTAGTGTTGAGTCTGGCTGAAATGATACGGTCGCTCACAGATTTCCATTCAATTATAACTTTAGCAGCATTTTTACTCAACATAATACCAACTCCATAAATGTAATGTTCTTCATGTCCAGAATATAAAATTGAAATGACCTCAGCCTTTCCATCGCATTTCGCTAATACCCAAAATATCTAAGTTGTACTTTTTCATTTCTCGAAGGACTTGTTCTAACTGTCCAGTACAAAAAAGTGTGCGCACATTCCATGTTCAAACACTGGTTAAGGTTTTGGCATTAAAGATTTTGCAAATTGTAGATTGAGCTTCTTTTCGGCTTTCACTCAGCCCTGTCATTTGTGTAACACTGACATCCAGATACATGCCATTACTTCTTTGCCGCTGTTTACCGTAATAGCGTTTTCTTATTGTTTCTGTAACAATATAAATTTTTTACAGAGGCCAGGTTGCTAATCTTGCGCTCAAACCCTCCTCCTTTATCTAGGCTTGGGACTGGCTAGATTGGATCATTTGTGATCCAAACAATTTACAATTGAAGAAATGTCAGTGTATTATGTTTTTACATTTTCCGGTGGAGTATATTCATGTGCATGGTGGAGTGTCAGAAGTGACTAAAACGATAAACTGGACACTGAATTAACATAAATTTGCTTTTCACTACTATCACTAAATGTAGAACTTTGTTTGGCTTTGCTAAATAAATATCTGCTAAATATGTTTTTCTTTAAAAATTCAAAAAAACAAAAACCAAATAAATAAATAGGAAAATTTGATTTATATTTAATTACAAGTTACATGTTGCAGAAATTCGAGTGTTATTTTTAAAGTTGCTGCAATAACTTTACTTAATAATTTTGTTTTATCCAAAATTATCAATCATGGAAACAAAAAAATAGTTAATATAAAATAGCAATTTTTATTTTATTAATGACTAGATAAAAAAAGTTACAGAACAAGTGTATTATTTTTAAAATTTAAATAATACTAATAAAATAGTGATAAAAATGTTTACTCATATACAGGCAAGTTTAAATTACTACAAATATGAAAAACACTTTAAATTTAAATTTTAAAATTGTAGTTATTTTACATTGTTTAAATTTTACTTTTACTAAAATAAAAATTAGATAATTAAAGATATATTTTTGTTTCACAATTTTAAAGTTATCATTTTGTACATTTTGTAATGTGTATAGTTTGTATCTTAACTCACAAAATGTATTTATTTCAAATTTATTTTTAATAGTAAAGTTGCATATAAGCCAATTTTCTTTGATAACGCTTACATTCTTCACTAGTTTTTAACTAAAAATGTAAACAAACATAATTAATTTTTGTATAATAAATGTCATTCTTAGTTACTCAACAACAAATTTTTATTACGTTTATAAAAAATAAATTTTTTGCACAAGCTTATTTTTCATTATTTTTTCTATTTTTATGTTTGCTACTTTGAATGTTTTACAAGAAACATCTTTCAGCAGTAAACATTTTAACAAAACCGAACGTAGGCCCGCATTTTAGTGGGCCGGTGGTGGGATTCGAACCCCGATGCCCACCCAGGTCCAAGTCGAGCGCTGTACCGCTAGACCGCCCTGGCACAAACTTAACTACGTATTGCAATTTTTACGAAATACCTATTATATAAAATCAGAATAAAAAATAAGCTATTTGCAATTTTTAAATGATAATTATTCAAAAGATTTCAATTATGCTTATAAAAATTCAATTTCCAATAATAATGATAATCGTGATTTCATTCTTCTATGTATGGCATCCTGCACTCACACAGCCGTGTAGCTGAATTTTCATTTTGTCGATTGGATTAAAATCTACACTCAGGGTAACTAAAATACATTTTAAGATATATATATATATATATATATATATATATATATATATATATATATATATACTTACCATATGTAGTTATTAGACTTAGGGTAATAACATAGATAAAATATTAGTCAGTTTTATTTATCAACAAGTTTTTAAGGAATTATTTTTTATGTTTAGAATTGTCAGATTCACTTGAATGATAAATCCACTTAGTTTTAATTCAACCAGGAGCACTGTACAGCTGTTTTATCCTTATTTGGAATCTTCAGCAGCGCATACCTTGCAAGTAAAAGGGTTTTCTTTCTTGTTAAACCGGTAGTAACGTAGCAGCATTTGAGTACAATGGGTAGTTAGAATTCATCAGATTCACTATACATAATAAATTTACAAGGGCAAGTTCAACCACCAATAAGTTTGTGGTTAAAGGCACTGGCCTGACACTAGATAAGAAGTGAGTTCAAGTTCATGTGTATGTATGTGTAAAACTTGAAAAGTATGCGCTGCCGCTGATTTCAAATAGGGACATAAAGCAGATGTACAATGCACCTGGTTGACTAAAAACCAAGTGGATTAGTTAGTTTTGTCAATTTTTGTGATCAACGGCGTTGTCACGAGAATGTCATCAATTAACCTAAAAATCTTGTTATTTTGCTATCAAACAATTGGTTAATATGTTGAAATAATAGAAAAACAATAAAGTTTATTTTGAAACTTAAAAGTGTCCCATTTATTTAAATTTCAAAATTATTGTACGTGTAAGTACTATTTTTTCGTAATTATTGTATAAATTTTAATTTAGTTTTTTTACTTTATTTGTATTGTTTGGAATTGTACTCATTTGCTCGACTTTAGGAAGATTAATTGGATGAAGCATTGTATCACATTGCCAAGTTACATGTCGAGGAACGTGAATAGATAGATTGTATTGACCAATACTTGGTTAAAAAATAATTAGAAAAATAAAAAATAAGTCTGCTTACAAAAATGTCTATTAATTTTTAAATTAAATTATTTTAAGTTTTGTTTAAGTAAGAAATAGTGTTTGATGTATTTATGCGTAACTATTTTAACTTTTGTGTAAAAAATTTTTTTTTCTACAATGTGATACACTTTAAATAACGTTTATTTTTCATCAATGTACAAAAGATTTAGTACATAAAAACACTAACAACTAATTTTAATAAATAACTATAATTAATATAAATAATAAAAATAATTTAAAATAAAACACTTAGTTTAAAGGTAACATTATTCTCCATTATTTAAATTTAAAACAAAAAAAAACATTAACTCAAAACAGATTGTACTATGTTTTGTATAAATGTCAAACGTTTAAAATAATGATTTTAAATCTAATTACTCGGTTTATTTAAACGCCAAGACGTTCAATATAGTAATATAAAATTTGATTTTTGCAATATAAAATTATTTTTACTTTAAAATAATATTGTTATATAAATTGGCTTTTATCAATGCAATTAGCAATTTGCACATACTTGCTGATGTCGTTATTCATATTTGGGTAATTCGATCGAGTTACATTGTAATTAAAAGGAACTTTATTCGGTTTAATTTCCTTGTTACCAACATTATTTTGATATTTGTAAGGACTGACACTATCATTGAGCTTAATTTAAAATTGACCAAAAAGCATCAAATTATTTGTTAAACGTTTTTACCTGTAAAAATCTACTTTTTGCTGTTCGTGCACCAAGAACATATCCTTTTTTGCTTATAATTTTTTTGTCAACTTCATCCAAAAATGATGTCTGTTAATTTTAAGACTGTTTTGCAATAAATGTGTGTTTACCCTTAAATTGTATGTTGATGGTCCAATTAATTCAGATTGGTTGGAATTGGTTAAAGTTACGCCCAAACGGTGACGAGGAGCAACTGTTGTATACAGTTGCCTTTGCTGACATGACTCAAAAGCAAACGGACTAATTTTTTTGTTTAAAATTTCTACAAAGTGAAAAAAAAATTACTATATATATATAATTTTTTATTGTAATTTAGTTTTAAAAAAAATAATAAAAAAAATGTTAATGCCATAAATATGTACTCTATTAATACATCTTAAGATAATGTAATTTCATTTCTTCATTTTATTTATGTTTGCTACTTTGAATGTTTTACCGGAAACATCTTTCAACAGTGGACATTTCAGTAAAGCCGAACGTAGGCCCGCATTTTAGTGCTAGTAATGGGATTCGAACCCATGCCGATCCGGGCTCAAATCGAGCGCTGTATTGCTAGACCATATGTATAATAGTTGAACAAAACAAGTATAGTTGCTATATTTTAAATATGTAATATTTGTGTAGTATTTTTGTAAATTTTAATGCAATTAATAATTATATAAAGTACTTGATTATAATTAATAAAACAGTGTAAAAATAACTTTTAATAAAATTATATTTGTAATTTTATGTTTTACATAAATGTATTTTTTTAATTTAATGAAATTATCTTAATCATAATAAATAAATAAAATTAACTATATAAATAAATTTAATATTTTTTATTTATTAAATTTATATTTTTATAAGTTAATTATGCATTTACAACACATTATTATTATTATTATTATTTATGTGCTAATTTAATAGCAATAAATATAATTTACTTTTATCTGTTAAACTATAAACAACTCATCTATTAAAAATAATAGCAGTAATAAACAATATGAAAACCTTAATTTAAAAAATGTTTTTACGGCTTATCATATAGCTGGTTTATAAAAGAATTACTACGTTTAACATTAAAATTTATACATTTACAATAAGAAATGTAATAAAAAATCAATTAATTAAACAATAATAATAATAAAGTAAGTATAGAGATAGGTACACTATAAAAACAATTTTGTGTTTTATTTGTTAATATTTTTATTTATTGTAGCAATGGGTTTTAAAGTTAATAAGAGTCTGTTTTTATTAAACACATATACAAGTTGTTTGTATTTATATTGACTATTAATTAATTTTTAGATTTTTATTATATGTTCAAAAAATGTTTTTTTAAAAACAATTATTATTAACATTTGTTATCAAATTAACAAATGTTAATTTTTACGCTTTTAAAAACAACACGTGTTTTATATAAGTTCGGTTATTAACGTTAAACATATGCAATTAAAATGTTATCTTTTAAATTAATAAAATGTAACTAATAAACCTGTGCCAAATTTATTGCATTATTGTAATGCCTACTTTAAAAATTATTTAAGCCTTTATTATTGTAAAACAACACACTATAAGCCGTTTAAAGTTTACATTTTTGTTGCACATTTTTTATTAAATTAGTATTATTTTTACTAATATAACTTATTTATAGCAAAATATTTAAATTGTATTTATAAGTTTATTATTTAAATTAAACGTTAATTAGTTTTATTTCAGTTTTGTACAGCAATTTTCTCTTTAACTTAAAAAACTTAAGTAAATGGGTATAGTGTCAATAGTTTTTATGCTATTGATTTTATTCTTTTATTTTATTTTACCTAATTACACATGTTATATAATTTAATATAAATTTTACCTAAAATTTTGTCTTTGACAAAAATAAACAAACTATTAAACATTTTTATACAACATTTTTCTAATTTGTTATCAAAACCTTGTGTACAACCTGTTGGGTGCTAATATAAAAGCATAAAACTTTGATGAAACAATATATTTATTTTATTTTTTTAATTAAAACAATATTATTATTAATTTATTAATAAAATTTAAAAAATATTAAAAATAAAAAAAATATATAAACAAGTTTAAACTACAAAACATATTATGAACAATTTAACTAATTAATTTTTTAATTATTCTAGTTATAACTTTAGTATTACAAAAATTGCAATTATTACTTTTTTAAATACATATAAACTACATTTTTATAATATTCCAGTTTTACTTATTTATTAATTTGCATAATTAATTTAAATTAATAATATTTTAACGTGACTAAATAATAATTGGTCGTACTTTTTTGTTTTTCGTTATTAAAATTTATGTAAACAAATTACTAAAAACTAAATATTGTTATCTAATATTCTACATATTTGTGCTAAAATGGCAAAATTCTCAAAGTGCTTTATTTACAATTTGGTAAAGTTTAAGTTACTGGTACTAAATGCAAACCTTTGTTTCATTTTTATAAATGTTCACTAGTTAAAATTATTTTTTTACTAAAACATTCAAGCAAAAACAACCACATAATTATACATTATATATATATATATATATATATATATATATATAACAAGTACGCTAACATTGTATAATAATTAAATACAGTATTTATTAATTAGTAATATTAGTATTTAGTTATTTCTCCCACGTATATTACATTAACGGGAATAATCTTATAATACTGCGCTACATATAAAGTTTAATGATAATGCGTACAACATCAAAATTTGGGTCCTTGTTTGGTTTAACTAAAATATTTTGTTTGCCTAAAAATCTTTTTATAATGATATTAAGCAATAAAAAATATAATAATAATAATAATAATAATAATAATAATAATAATAATAATAATAATAATAATAATAAAATCTAAAACCAACGTTAGTTCACTACGATAAAAAGTAAATATAAAAATTATGATGACTAAATTTTTAAAAAATAAATTAAATCAATTTATAATAATTAATTAACTAATTGTAATTGTTTTTAAAAATATATTAAATATATATAATAATTAATTATATATTATAATTGTTATATATATATATATATATATATATATATATAAATATATATATAGTTTAAATATTTTACAAAATAACCAGTGCATAACCGGTGTATTTAGGAGTTTAAGTAAACCTTTATTATTATTATTATTATTTATTATTTATGTTTACTACTTTGAATGTTTTATGAGAAACATCTTTCAGCAGTGGACAATTAGCGAAGCCAAACGTAGGCCCGCATTTAGTGCCGGTGATGGGATTCGAACCCATGTCCACCGAGGTCCGAATTCGAGCGCTGTACCGCTAGACCACCCCGGCACCAAAGTAATATTCTCATTAAAACCAAGTAGAATATATAAAAGTTTAGTACGTTCTACTCTACTTTATGCTTGCAAAACTTGGATTCTTACTCAAGTGAATATACAAAAACTTGTCCATTTTAAGCAAAGCTGTTTAAGATCCATATGGTTTCACTTGCTGTTTTTTATTGAATGCAACCGTTTAATAACCAATAACATATTTCAACCATTTCCAAATATTTGTAAAACACTTAACATTTATTGACCATGTATCTCTAACACAATAAGAGAAATACGATTAAACTAGATTGACCAATCATCCAGGCAGAATAGCTATAAAAATTCATCCATTACTCGGATGGAAAAAACGCCAGGCGGCCAACGGAAACTTTGGATAAACATTGTAGCACGTAAACTCAGCCTTTTTATTTATGCTAAGCTACTCGTCCAAATGAATTACTTAATTGGGTGTCCGTTTGCTTACCGTTTGCAGTTAATAGAGATAACTGGAGAGGTTCAACTAGGGATGTAATTAATATTTAATGTTAGCACACCTCAAGTGTCATTGCAAAAGTTGGTGTTTTTGTAAACTTTATAAAATTTGAACTACTCTGAGCAATAATAACATGTGGGGGATGTTTATATCCCATGATTAAAATAATAAAATTTTTTTACAAAAACGTTTTTCTGCAAGGGGATATTTTAGCAATACCAAACAAGGGCCCATATTTAGTTCCTGTAGTGTGATTCAAACCCAGACCCACTCAGGTTAACTAATAATCCATGTTACAAATTTAACGTTTATGTAGAACCAATTGGTAAATTAAATAATAAAATACATAATTTTAAAAAATATAATATAATTGTATAAAAAGTGTGTTAACTTCAGAATACATTTAAAAAACAACAGTTATAAGTTTTAATTTTAAACAAAACTTTATGACTGTCAAATAAAGTAATTAAAAAATTGTTTACGATGCTTGTTTTTTACAATAAAAATATATCAGAATCAGGACGGTACACGAGGTACGTAGGACTTTATCCTTTTAATCCTCGGTTTTCAAAAGATCTAAAAATTTGAAATCGGGGAGAATAAAGAGGGAGGAAGAAGCTGGGACAAGAAAAATAAATAATTGTGAGAAAAAGTAATAATAGTATAGTAGAGAAAAGTGAAAAAGTAAATTAGAAATTAAATAAAATTGAAAAGCATGTGTTGATCATAATTTATTTTAAATAAGCCTAAAGATTTAGAATTGACTACATGACTGGGAAGTTTATCCCATTATGTAATGGATTTGTGTGTGAAATGATTTAGTCTAACACGAATGAGAGCTCTGGGTTTGTAAAATAACATAAAAAATTACAAAAATAAATGCTTTTAAATTTAACAATTTAAAAAAAAAATTTTAATTTTTATTTGCTAAGTATTTTATATAACATGCCTAATAATGGGATGATTATTATTACAGCCATAATTACTTTTCTAAATTTACATAAAACGTAAAATTAACATAAAAGATTTATCTAAAATTAAATAAAAAATTTTAAAATAAAAAAAGTATTACCCTTAATTCTTTCTAATGCACTGGGAGAGTCACTATTGAGCATAGCGTAACGTCCTTGAAAACATAACAACCACAAATTTTGATATAGAAAAACTTTTTAAAAATAATTTAGCAATTGCATAAATTGTTATTTAAAAAAATTATTTGTTAAAAATACTTGTTTAAAAATTTTTTTTATTAATAATTAAAAAATAATTAACTAAATCAATGTCAAATATAAATTTAATTTTTTATTTTTTATTAAAATTAAAGGTATTAATGTAATGTAATTATTAAAAATAGCATTTAACAAAAAATACTCAAGTTTCAAAATACATAATTAAAAAAGTACAAAAATTTTTGATAACGCATTAAAGTTAATTGTTTTATGGGCAATCCACATAAGAGATTTACCCATATTTTTAAAAATACTTATTATTTTATACTTAATATAAACGTGTAATTTTTTAAATTTTTTTTGTGTAACTGATTTACTAAAATTATAATTAAAAGTATATTCTATTTAACAAGAACAGGAACAGAAAGGTACACGACGTAAATAAAAAAATAATTATTTTGATTCTCGGTTTTTAGAATATCTAAATATTGATATATAAAAAAACAAAAAAATAAATTAAAAATTAAAATGAATAGAATATAACTTATTAAATATAAAAAAATAAAAATATGACAATTAAATTATAGATGAAAGATTGTGTTTGTCATAATTAGTTTTAAATGACTGAAACTTTGGAATGGTGAAGATCCGTTAAAAAAAATAATGTTACGCAGAAATAACCATATACGTAAAATAGTACATTCTTAACTGTATTAAATTTTATAAATTTTTAAATTTATATAAATGTCTCCAAAGAGATCTCTGAGCGACATTAAAATATAGAATTTAAAAACTGATGTATTAAAATTAAATCGCCTGAAAACCGCATGTCAATTAGAAAAAAGTAATTAAGTATAATAATATTTATATGCATAATAAAATGTAAAATTCAAGTACCGGGTTAATAAGACACCTAAATACTTTACTAATGTTACTAATGTCATGCCTAATAGGTTAAAATATTTTTCTATTAATTTTTTATTGGTGATATGCTTATGCTATTAGTGAGAAACCATTAATGCCCATTTATAAATAATGTCAATACCTTGTTGTTAAAGTTCAAGATTTGCAGGTTGATACACGAGCGAAATGGGAAAGACTCCTTTTGGTCCTGGTTTATAAATATCAAATATAAGGGAATAAACAAAAGGAAAAGCATAATCAAATATAACTAATATAAACAATAATAAAGGCAAACAAACGAACACAAATGGGAAGTATTAAATGTAATTAGTGAGAGCAAGCTTGTTGTAGGCTAGTTTAAAAGCATGGAGACTAGGAGCAGAAAGACCATTTCGAGCAGAAATAACCCGATGGGAAAGATAGTGCTGTCTAAACTTAGTGTACGTCCTGGGCTTACGCAACTTAAAAATATGATCCTAGAGACTGTCATCAAATTTGGTAAAATAAAAGTACAGTGAGTCTGACTTGAATAATTTATAAACTAGAATTAGATCGCCTCAGAGCTTTCTATTCGTTAATGAGAAGAACTTAAGACTGGACAACCTATCTCTATAAAAAAAGTCTAGCAAACTCTTTCTGAACTTTCTCTAACAATCTTGAATCACGTTTTAACATACGAGACTTTACTTAAACACAATATACGAGGTGTGATCTAATGTATAACATATAAAGAAGCCAAGTTAAATCAGGAAAAACTCTACCAAGATTTTGTCTAAAAATTGCATAAAACGAATATATGTATGTAAAACCTTAAAATGGAGCGTCGAGAACTGGAGAGAAGAATAGAATACTACTCCCAAATTCTTGACAGTATGTACTTTTGTTATGAACGGGGAATCTGGTGAAAGAACGTAATAACTATTATAACTAGATTTTCCAAAATATAAGTGAAAACATTTATACTTTACATTTTACATTATTCACGTAAAGCATAATTTTGGATTTATTTATTTTAAACTGGCTACGAAATTATTTCTCAAAAAGAAAACAATATACACAAATTGGTCGTAATAAATCAGAGTTAACAGAAAATAATAATGGAGTTCCACAAGGTGCAGTATTATCTCCGTTTTTATTTTCACTGTACGTAGATCCATTGATAGTGCCAAAGCCATCACTTTTTGTTTAAGTTTGCAGATGATATGGTATTGTGCACAAAGGTTCCATCAAACAATGATCTAAACAATTTTGAAAATTCTATTAATAAGATTGAAAAATGGTCTACTAACTTTGATCTCAATCTAAATCCATCAAAATGCAAGTTTATTAAATTTACAACGAGGCGTCCAAAGAGAAACAATGGAATTAAACAGAACATTCAAATTAAATCAAACAAATATATGCACCTGTAACAAAATTAAATATCTTGGTGTAAACATAAATAGCATACTTACCTGGTGTGATCATGTAGAGCATATATTTTAAAAAACCAAATCATTATGCTACTATATAAGAAGATTAAGAAAACTAAATGTTAACAATTATATTACTAAATTGTTCATTACATCGTACTTTTATCCTTTGATATTATATTGCTCACCCATAATTTTTTTCCTGGTTTATTAAAACAGGATTACATTATTTAAAAGATGCATATCATTGGTATCAAAATCTTCAGGAATCAAATATTCTATCTTATTGAATAATATAGTTGATAAACATTTTAAATCCTGTATACAATTAGCATCAAGGGATTGAAAATAATAACAATTACCCGCTACATGCAGCTTTTAACAATTCTAAAGCTTCTGGAAAAACAAGAAGAACTTACCTGCACATGAAAGCCAAAACTAATCAAATGCAAAAATTCATGTCTGCCCTACTTATCAGTATTAACCAATCTAGAATCAAACAAAATTGAACTACTAAGAAATCTATCAAAGTAGGAATTGTTCCACCTACGCATTCATTTGAACTAATTTGGACATCTCACAGTACAAGTTGTGCCTTATAATGACTCATTCTATGTACAGCAATTTTGAATATTTTTTTAAAAATCACATACATACTATATAGACTATATTTATATTCATTAACATATGACATTCTATTTCATTTTGATCCCATTATTTATACTACTACTTTTTTTTATATTGATGGTAAAAATGTATTTTATGCTGAATGTATCTCTAGTGAGATATTAAAGCAATAATAATAATAATAATAATAATAATAATAATAATTAATTTCTACCATAAATAATGTAGGACTTAATACCAATCCTTAAAACATATCAAAGTTATTTTTATATAGGGATGATTAATAGCAACCTAATTTTAAATTGAAACTTCAATTATGCAGAAAAGCATTTATTCAACTCAAAAATGGATCAATTATTCCTTAAGATTAGATTTTTTATTATAAAACGTTTAAAGAATAATTTATTAAATGTTTAAAAAATTAAAATAAATGGACTCAACTGTGGGCAGTGTTTGAGTTAACTAGCGATTTCATTAGTAAAATCTACTAAGTTTTTTAAGGCAAAATCTTCGTGGCAAAAATCTAAAATAAATTTTTTTAAATTAATTTAATAATCTTAAAAAATGTATCTTAACAATTTTGTCAAGTGTTTTACTCGTAGTAGGTATTACTGATTGTTTTATCATTCTCTAAAACGAATCTATAACAAGATTTATAGATTTGTATAACAAAAGTCGTTTTCCCAACTACAGAGACATATTACTTTCTATAAAATAATTAAACAAACAAAAGGATGCAAATGCTGATATATACACATACTCCCTAAACACTATTAGGAAATGTCATCAGTCCCAAAAAATGTGAATTTCAGAAAAAGAAAGATGTTTTAAGATCACATTGGTTTAAGGACTGATGTAGATTTAAAAAATTAATCGTTTGAGCTTTATAAGCATTAAAAACTAAATTAAATAAATTGTTAAAACTACTACAAATCTGTTTGTAATACAGAAAATGTAACTTTTAAAAATCACTGATTCTTTAAAAAAATTAAAAAAGTAACTTTGTCAATCCTTGTTTTATTTAATAATTTGTTAAATTTAAAATTTAAATTATTTAAAATAAATAAAAAATATTAATAATAATAATATAAATATAAAAATATAAAATAAATTAAATAAAATTATTATAAAAAAAATATAAACGTTTAATTTATATAAAAATATGAAAATAGTTTATTAGAATTAATTTTTATATTGCATATTAAATTATTTTTAAATTATGTTATTGTTGTTATTTGTTTATCAGAATAAATATCATAACAATAACAAATATTACAGATTTAAAATAATTATTATAATTAAAAAAAAGTAAATTGTTTATTTAAAAAAGAATAAATAAATAAAAATAAGTTAAATATTTTAAATATATAATATTTTATTTAAAAAGAAAGTATAAATGTTAAAGTAACAATTAATGTAAAATTTAACAATAATTTGATTTATTTTGTTAACAGTTAATTAACTATTTTTTATAAAATAACACAAATATTACAAGTACATAAATTATATATATAATATGCATTGTAAAAGCAATGTTATAACATCTTTTAAAATATAAACAATTTTTGTAATAATATTAAACTAGAATTAACTCAGATATTTTTTATTTAAATTTTTTAAAAGTTTATAAATACATAGTTAAATATAAGTTAAGTAATAATAGTAATACGGTGTAAATCACAGAATGAATAAATTAATATATTTTAGTTCATTAAATGATTAGTCAATTAATAAAATTAAATAATTTTATGTTTTATAATTATTCAATTTGCACCACTATATATATATATATATATATATATATATATATATATATATATATATATTGTATTACTGCATTAAACGATTTATTTACTAATGCTTTATTAAAATTTTTAATTTATTTTTTAATATTAAATTCCATTTTGGGTCATTTTATTGTAAAAATTTACATGTTTTAACAATTTTTAAATTAGAATTTACAAAAAATATTGTTGTTATTGTTTTTGTAGCAAAATTTTAACGATAAAAAGTTAATAACATGATCTAATAATAAAGTTAAAAAAAACATATAGCTTAATTTTCGATTTACCAAATTGTTAATACTAAATTTTAAACATAAGATTTGCACTTAGTTTTTAGTATTTAAAAAATTCAGTAATTTTTTGAAAAATATTAAAAAATACTATTTAGTTATTACTTTTTATTAATAAAAAGCTATAAAAAATTAGGAACTTTTTATAACGAAATGCATCAATCAATTTAATTAAAAAAAACGGTTGTCTAATTTTAATAGATACGCAGTTATTTAGATGAGTACGACATTTTAAAAAGTATTTAACTAGTTTACGACAAATATTTTTTATATATTATAATAATAATAAAAGCATAAATGTAATGCGAAAACAAAAAATGTATTAATAAAATTTATGTAATTAAAGTAATTTACGCAATTTAAACATTAAACAATAATAAAACAAAAAACTTGACGAGGTGACTACAGCTATGCATAAACATTAAAATAGCGTAACAACATGCTTATTTACTTATTGTTGCATAAAAACATAATAAACAAATATCAAATAATTAAAAACAAGATGTAATTGTTATTATTTTAAACATTATTAAATAATTACAATGATTAGGGCGGAATAATTTTATTGTTGTTGCTTTTGCAAAGTAATTTTAAACTGTTTAAATAAGGTGGTAAAAACATTTTTAAAAACAATAAACGGATTTTTCTAAACAAATATATGGTATTGAATAATATTAAACAATTTCAAATCATTTAGTAATTACTTACAATTAATTTTATTAATTTAATAAAAAAATTGTGACATTATTTGTTAAAAATCTTTGTAAAAACTTCCTACGTTTTACAATACCGTTAAAATATGTAAATACTATTTATCAATTAATTTTTTTACTTTAAATATTGTACAAAAACATCTTTTAACATTTTTTAGCAGACATTTTAGCGAAACCAAAAATAGGCCAGCATTTAGTGCTAGTAATGGTAACTAAATCTATGTTTACCCAAATTTAAGTCAAGCGTTGTACGCTACATTTTTATAATAAAATTTAAAATGTTGTGTTTAAATAAAATTTAAAAGTTTTTAAAAAATTACGTTAAAAATGTATTTTGTCACCGTTATTTATTTTTTTAGTAATTAATTTTATTATAACTTAGTCTATAAATAATTTGTTTAATAGTACTAAATAAAATCATGGCAAATTAACAAATTTAAATTTGCAGTTAATTTTATTTATTTAGTAAACACCTGAAATTGTGCACAAATATGTGCTCAGTAATATTAGTTTTCGAGTTAATTCACGGATAAACTGTTTAAAGAACAAAAATATTGTGCACAAAACTAAATAAATATTTGTTTATTAAAATTACTAAAAAAACTAAATGCATTGATTCTTTTACATATTTAAAAACATTATTAGTAAAATTAAAAAAACCAAAATCAATGTTAAAGCCAAACTTAGAAAGGTAATGTCAGTTTTTTATAGACTCAAATCAATATGGTCATGTTTTTCTATCTGCCTAAAGACAAAATTCCGTTTTGTATGCATTAACAATTATTTTATTAATATATGTAAATGAAATATAAAAGCAAACAGACAAAATTAATAATTGATTAATTTTATTGCCGGTGTCTTAAAATATTTTAAGGATTACATTTTAAACAATAAAACACAACATTATTATAATTAAATAAAAAAATAATAAAACCAATTAAAACAAATATTACATAAAATTATAACAAAGATTCTGGCAAAATATTTAAACATAAAATCAATTTGTTTTTTCTATGCTCTTTTAATTTTATAAAGCTTTGTAATAAATTTACCCAATTTGTATATTTGTAATTATTAAAATGTCATTAAAATAAATTAAAAAATAACTTAAAATTAAATAATTATATTAAAAAATAGTTATTGCTTAAATATTTAAAAATAATGTTTTTAATAAATAAATATTTTGCAAATTTAAACAAGTGCATTTCTATACTACTAACAGTAAGAATAAAACCCATTTTAACCTAAGTACGGATTAGCACAATATCAGTTTATGTTAGGTTAAAAAAACATTTTTAAATATAATTTTAATTATAATAAAAATATTTGCTTAAAAATAATAATATAATTAAATCGTTGGTTTACAAATAATGCAATGCTAAAATTTTTTACTTGTTTTACCATTAAAACTATCTTAGTAAATAAACAATTGGTACTAATAAACAACTACCTGTATTTGTGTCAATTTATATAAAAAACTTTTGTATGTTTATTTTAATAACTAAAAAATTACAAATTTTTAACAATATTATTGTCAATATTAATTAATGTTTTAATTTACAAATATATTAAAATAAGTTTAACGTTATTTATTATCAAACAATGTTTATATTTTAATTTGATTAATTTTAAAAATTTTTTAAAACAAAAACAATATAAAACATTATTATTATTATTATTATTATTATTATTATTATTATTATTATTATTATTATTATTATTATTATTGTTATTAGTTTAATGTTTAAGAATTTTATAACAATTTTTTAGCAAATAGAGGTTTATCAAAGTCATACGACAGTTGGATTTAAACCCATTATTAAATGTATACATTTTTATGCAAAAAATAAACAATTAATATTTTATTTATAATAATTTACATTATTTTAGTATGAATAAAATTTAGTAAATACATATTTTAAATTTTGACAATGTATGAAAATCATTGCGTTTTTTATAAAACTAACAAAACATTAAAGTATGTTATTTAAAAAATATTATTTGTGTTTACTAAATTATCTATTATTTTTAAACACATTTATAAAATTAATAGTTTTTTTATATACCTTATGTACTTTAAAAATAAAATATACATTTTTGTTTAATATTTAATGGTAATCTAAACTGTTATAATATTTTTAAAATAAAAGCACAAATATTAAACAACAAAAATTACCAAAAATAGAAAATTATTCAAAAAAAGAAAACATATATTCCATTTCTAAACGATCAACGCCATTCTAAACATTTTGGTAAACAATTTTAGTTAAAACAAATTAATTTAATATTGATTAAAATGTAATTAATTTAGATTAAACAGTAAATAAATTAGTAATAAAATTTTTAATAAAAACTATTTAAAATTTGTACTTAATTTGGGATGCAAAACGGCGCATGCGAAAAATGACATAAGGTAAAATTAACAACAAACTTAATTGATAAAATATATTAAATTTTACATTAATTATTGTAATTAATAATTTTTGTAATTATATACCCATATTAAAACGTTTTAATTTACATATAATTTAAATGGTTTTTTAAATGATTTATTTATATTTAATATATATTACAAACATTTTAATTAACTTTACTATAGTGAATTAGTTTCTGTACATTTTAATTCAACATTTAACAAAAACGAATTCAGTCATATTACATACGCACATCAAACAAAATCAAAATGCGGTAAATAAAAAAAGAATTGTATACAGTAATAAAATATAAAAATTAGACAATGACGTATATACTAAAAATAATATGTTAACTATTATTATTTAACAGCATTTTAAATTAAATAATTATTAAAAAAACATTGCAAAACTATTTTTATTAAAGTCTATATTTAAATAATTTACATATTTTTAATTTATAATTAAATTTAAACAGAACACAAAAAAATTAGAAATGAACAATTGAACTCAGACAAAAGTTTTGTGTGTTTGGCAAATGTAAGTGCATAAAAATGTTAGTATTTAAATTGAAACAAACAAATACAAATCTAAGTATATATTTGTTCTTTCAACTATCAATTAGTGTTCCTTTACTGCTTGCTGTGTGTAAAATTGCTTTTTTCTACGTGGCCTATTTTCTTTTTGCTGTTTTTAGTTTCTAATTTAACAAACAGTTTATATTACCACAAAAATAACCACCTAATTTTAATACAATGTTTTATGATTTTAGAAAACTTTTTTTATAATTAAATTACTAAACCTTTGTTTTATGTTTTAATTTTATTTTTACAATTATTGCATAATTTAATGTTTTTGATCTCCGATTTGTTTTTTTATGCAAAAGTGTGAAATATTTTTTAGTATTTTTTGATGCTGAATTTACATCTACTGAAGTATTTAAGCTGACTATACTAATTGTAATAATAATAATAATAATAATAAATAAGTAGTCACGTGTTTTAAATAATTATCTTTTGTTCTACTGTAATTTATTATTTAAATTAATTTATTAACGGTAAAAACACTTTTTAGCTGCACTATTAAAACATTATAAGCATTAATTCAATTTTTTACCAATAGTTTAAAATATCTACTATTTCAAAATAGAATAGAATAAGTTTGCATTAAATATTTTGTTTTAATTTACCAAAATATCCAAATTGACGTTGTAATAAAATATTTATACATTAGTTGGTAAATAATATAATAATAATAATAATAATAATAATAATAATAATAATAATAATAATAATAGTAATAGTAATAGTAATAGTAATAGTAATAGTAATAGTAATAATAATAATAGCAATAATAATAATAATAAACAGTCTATTTTTTATATTTTCTGGGTTGCTTAAAAATCTTACTAAATGAGAAAATATTCAAACACTGAACGTAAATTAATTTTGTTCCAATTGGTTTGTTGAGGTGGGCATGTAGCGAATAATGGTTCTCCTTGATTTAGTTAGGCTGTTTACTGCAAAATAAACATTAAAGAAATCATTGATTCGTTTACGTTACAAAATTATGTATTGTAATTATTATTGTTTTTTTCTATTTAAACAAATAACAATATTAATTTAATTTTTTGATTTTTAATATAAGTCGATTTGCGTTTGCGTAATGTTGTTCTTAAGTAAATAAAAATTTGAATAAATATTGTGATTATTTTAACTTTAGAATAACAATTATACTGAGGATCTTTTATCCATTAAACGTTTGGGTTAGTTTAATATATATATATATATATATATATATATATATATATATATATATATATATATATATATATATACATATAAACATGCTATGTACTTATAATCATAATGTAAAAATTACCAAACAGAATTTTGTTTAATATAAAGTATAGTAATTGTACTATTTAGAAACTTTTTAAAATTTATCGTTTAATGTACATTAAAACTCAAAAACATCAGTTATTTATATTATGCATTATTAATTAATTTTCTTAAAAAATACCAACTCCACTGTAACCGGTCTCAAACCCGGTTGAGAAAGAAGACGTGTTTGAGAGCAAGCTTAGCAACTTGTCTTCTGAAAATGCGTATTGCTAAACGAACAACAAAAAGATACTATTTCATTAAACTACGGCAAACAAGTGAATGCATACGCCCCATGCTTTACAAAGAAAAGTAATTTTAAATAACTAATAATAATAATAATAATAATAATAGAATAATAAATTAAAATTTTATAGACATGTATTAGGAGCACACCAACAGCAATAAATGCAAGCTTTCTTATAGTTTTGTTAAATAATCGTTTTATACTAATGTTTGCGTAAAACATTAAAGCTATAAGGGGATGATTATAGACCTCCCCACTGGTAATAACTGTACGCTTCAATTCACCGAGGTGCAATGACAAGTACCCACATGGAGCCAGAGCATTCGTGATCACTCGGGTCTCGGCGCCATATATATATTAGTAAAAAAATATAATCAAAAATTAAGTATTAAAATCAATTTATTATTAATTTTATGATACTATATATATATATAATGTAATAATCTGATTGCAATATTTTACAGAAGCGAATGTTAAACGACTGTCCACTGTTAATGTAAAAGAAACACATCAGAATTTACAAAGAGATTGTAGTTTAAATTCAAAATTGTGCAACGATGCAACTGACAAAATATGTTCGTACGGCATTCGTAGACCGTGCAGTTCCAGTTTTTCATTAAACAATTTAATCGAACAAATTAATACAAAAATGAATAAAAGTCCAAAGCAGGCGATGTAAACATTTTAATTTTAATATAATAATAATAATAATATTAATAATAATAATATTATTAATAATAATAATAAGAATAAGAATAAGAATAAGAATAACAATACATTCTTCTATTTGCATAATACAGTAGTTAATATATTATTGTTTATTTAGTAAATAGAATATATGTATGTCATTTTATAAATCATTTTAGCAACATCATGTCATATTAAAAAAATTACTTTAATAAAACATAATTAATAGCAAAATAAATATATAATTATACGATTTATTGTATAAATTTACTAAGTAGTGTTTTATGGATTTTAGAAAATTGAAGGCCAAAGGCGTCAGTATGGAAAATTTGTACAGAAAAATGTCGAAACCACAAACCTTTGTAAATAATAATCTTGTCAATGTGATGTAATTCACTCATTTTAGATTTTAAATCGATCACAAAGTTTGCCAAAGTTGAAACTTTTAGAATCGTCAGACTTGATTGTTGTTAACAACTTTACAAATTTAATTAACGAAGTATGTTGCAACGAATTGAATTTAAAACATGTATAAAAATGGTACCATTTATAAGAAAATGAAATAATAATAATTTTAATAAAGCGTTTAAAAACTATATACATATACATATTATTATTATTATTATTATTATTATTATTATTATTATTATTATTATTATTATTATTAAGCTTTAATATCTCCTAGAGATACATTCAGCGTAAAATACATTTTTACCATCAATATAAAAAATAAGATCAAAAAATTTAAAAAAGTAGTAGTACAAATAATGGAATCAAAATGACATAGAATGTCAAATGTTAATGAATATAAATATAGTCAATATAATAAGCATGTGATTTTAAAAAAATTCAAAATTACATTATACTGTAAGATATCCAAATTAGTTCAAATAAATGCGTGGATGGAATAATTCCTACTTTGATAAGTTTGTTAGAAGTTCAATTTTGTTTAATTCTGGATAAGTATGGCAGACATAAATTTTTGTATTGATTAGTTTTGGCTTCCATGTGCAGGTAAGTTCTTCTTGTTATTCCAGAAGCTTTAGAGATGTTTAAAGCTGCGTGTAGTGGGTGATTTTTATTACTTTCAATCCTTGACGCTAATTGCATACAGGATTTAAAATGTTTATTAACAATCTCATTTAATAAGATATATATATATATATATATATATATATATATATATATATATATATATATATATATATATATATATATATATATAATGAGATATGGAATCAAAACCGTCCAATAATAAAAACATGCTTATTTACTTATACAGTAAATATTTTAATATGCTCTCTTAGTTAACCTATTTAGACAATAAATTAAAATGTTCTTTTTTACATTGAGCTTGAATATCAAAGAAAAGAAATTTTGAAAACAGAAAAAGCAAATAATGTGATGTCTAAATCAAAATTTCTTGAAAAATTCATAAATTGCAATATAAACGGTATAATTTATTAATAAATAACTTATTACCATTATTATTACTACAATTATTATTATTATTATTAATATTACTATTATATATATATATATATATATATATATATATATATATATATATATATATATATATATATATATATATATGAAATAAATGCAAATTTAAAAAATCTAAACAATTTGTACCGATGTGGTTTGATGATACAGTGCTAGATTTATGTAGACATAACTATTAGTATAACCGCCAACTTTGAATGCGAACTCCTGTTAATGTCTGCAAAATGTTTATCTAATAAAAGATATTTCTTGTTAAACATTCAAACAACAACAACGAATCAAAATAGTTTTTTAATTAAAATAATTTTTATTTTTTATGTTTATAACTTTGAATGTTTTACAAGAAACATCTTTCAGCAGTGGACATTTTAGCGAAGCCGAACGTGGCCCCACATTTTATTGTTGGTGGTGGGATTTGAACTCATGCCCACCGAGGTCCAAATTTGAGCGCTGTACCGCTAGACCACTGCTAAACGAAAGTAATTTAGGCGAGATATAGGAGTAAACATTGACAAAATATGAGTTAACAATTGGGAAAACATATTATATATTAAGTTACTTAAGAAATGTACATATTTAGCAAAATTAGATAAAAACTTTTAAATATTTAAATTAAATTAAATACAATTTATTATTGAAATATATTTTCATAAAACACATTTAAATTTGAAACTGTTTGATCTAACCGGTACTTACTTGTAATTTAATAACAATTCAAATGAAGCAAAAACAAGAGATACAATAAACACAAAAATAAAAATAAATTCAAGTTGTATTTTTAATTAATCGTTGAACTTTTGTAAAATTAATCAAAGCCAAAGTTAAAATTGTACAATTGATTATTAAAAACTTAATTGAAGTAATTTTATTTTTATACAATATTAAAACTGTTTTAAAATACGGAGTAAACAATTTCATATTTACTAAATATTCAATAAATGAGCAAACTTGCATGCTTCTGTGTCAACTTCGTCAAACCAGCTCTTTTGTTATTTTGATTTTAAACGTTTAAATTGTATGGATCACTTCAGTTACAAAAATGTTATTAATAGACATATTCTGCTTCCTTTTTACCATACTCATTAAAATCTATAATGTTATTAAGTGTTAGTTAGTCAAGTAGCGTTTTTAAATGGCTTATATATCTGAATAATTGCTCAACACATATATAAGAGATAGATTAGTATATTTTCCTTTTATTGGGATATTGTTTTTATTTAGATAATGACATTTGTTATGCAATTTTATACAGAAACTTGAAATTATTTTAACTGCCGCTAAATCTACTTCTTTATTTTTGTTTTATTACCATTTACTTTTTGTCATCAAGTAGTTTTCCGATAAGAAAATTGCAAAATTATTTTGCTTTTTTATTTTTTATTAAGGTAAATTAAATATAATAAAATTGTTAAAATCCATTAGTTTCTTGATAAGCCCACATTGGTTTTTATTGATTGAATGTTTTATAAAAAACATTTTCAGTATACAAACGTTTATTAGAACCAAGCTAGAAACTGCTTTCAAAAACTATTATTATTATTATTATTACTATTATTATTATTATTAATTTTAATCAGTTGCAAGTTATAAATTATTTTTTCTTTAAATAAACTGGTCCCTTCGCTTTAACATAAGTTGACTGCAGAATTTACTACTATTTTGCAACTGACAGTTTAGTTTCTTGATTTTAATTTTTTTTTAATTTTAAACAAAGCATTTTAAATAATATAACTGCCATTAAAATTTCCGAATAATATGTTTAAATATAATAATTATATATCTGTTGTACAGTTTTAATGAAACTAATATTTTTATTTTAAATTAAACAGTATAAAGTAATCTAAATAATAATTAATAGATATTTTATATAGACGTGCGTCAATCTAAAATTATTTTAATAATACATAATAATTTGAAGTATATCTTTAAAATAAAATAAGTCAATAAATTGCAGTTAATAAATCTTTAAACATTTCTAAACAAACAATAATGTGTAAACTAATTTGTTTCTATTTTTGTCAGATGAAATGGCTAAAAAATGCACAAAACTGCAGTAAGTTTTATTCATTACTTAATTAGTAATATAAAATTTTGATTAATTTTTTGTACAATAAAATTTTTAATTTTCTTACAAAAAATGCAATTTTTTGTTTAATTTTAGACAAACAAGAAAATTAAATTTAAAACACCAAATAGATCACATAAAATGTAGTCGATCATTTGAAGACAATTTAAATATTTCAAAAAAGTAACAAAAAATTATACTTACTATACACTTCAGTGTTAAAATTAGGCAATTTAAAAGTATGGAAAATTTAATCAGCACAGAAAATAATTTCAATAATGAGTTAAAAATCATGTAAGAAACAACATTCTCAAATTATATTTTGGTATTAAAAATATTTATTTCAAATATTTGTATTTATTTTTAGCATTATTATTATTATTATTATTATTATTATTATTATTATTATTATTATTATTATTACTTTTTTATTATTATTATTATTATTATTATTATTATTATTATTATTATTATTATTATTATTATTATTATTACTATCATTATTATTATTATTATTATTATTATTATTATTATTATTATTACTATTATTATTATTATTACTATTATTATTATCATAATTACTATTATTATTATTATTATTATTATTAATAATTTAAAATCTTTTTGCTTGAAAGAGCATGGGGCAAGAAGATTGTTCCATACTATTGTAAATTAAACGTTTGGTTTTAAAGATTGTGCTAATTCCAAGCCTCAATAAAAGAAGAGGGTTTGAATGCAAATTTAGCAACTTGATCTCTGTAATAAAAATATATATTGTTAATAAAACTTTAAAAAGACGCCATCCTGGTAAACAACAGCAATAAAGTGATAAATCGTAATCACAAACTCAACCCATGTTGAAATATGAAATGTGCACACACATTTTTGTAGTGAAAGGTTAGAAACAGTTGTACATTAGCAAATTGAAAGGATCGTATGCTTTAATGTTCTAGAAATATATTATTTTGATTTATTAAGGCAAAAAACAGTAATCATTTTTTTAATTTTACACTAATTGCGTAATAAAGTCTAAATTGTATCGTTTATTTGAAATGGAAAATAATTTCATTCTTTATCGAAGTATATAAACAAAATGAAAATAACATGACATACATAATAAAATAACAGTTACTACTTATCCAAATAATGTTGATCTTTGTTGCATTTATTGTAAAAATTATTTGCTTTTGCATTTATTTTTGCACGAGGCACTAGATTAACCCATGTGTTTGTAGATGTCATGCCAGGAATTAAAAATTCAAGATTGAACTTTTATCCTAATATCGCTAAAGCCTATTATAGAAATTATTATTAATTTTTTTACAGTCATTTACTGCAATAGCATCTATCCGACAATTCATTGACATTATTTTTAACAAAAAGTCAGGTTGCTAGTCACGTGCTCTAATCCTTCTGTTTTCTCAATGGAACCGTTAATAATTACTTTTATTACATATATTTGATATACCCGGGTGGTCTAAGAGTAGAGTGTTCGTTCGTCCGCCTAGTTTGGATCAGAAATCATTATTATTATCGAGGATAAACACCCCCACCGATTATTATCACTCAGGATAGTCTAAAAAACCAACACGTCTGTAAAAACGTCAACTTTTGTAGTGTGTACTGAAAGAACGACATTTGAGGTGTGCTGACATTAAATGTTAATTAAATCCCGAGTTAAACCCCTCCAATGATCTCTGTTGGCTGCATAGGGTAAACAAACAGACGCCCATTTAAATAATTCATTTAGACAAAGGGGCTTAGCATAAATAAAAGGACCGAGTTCGCATGCTACAATGCACCGGTTGGATCAGAAATGATTCGATTTAGCCAGTCCCAAGCCTGGATAAAGAAGGCGGGTTTGAGCACGCAAGGTTAGCAGCCTTGCCTCTGTAAAAAATTTTTACTGCTACGGAAACAATGCAAGAGGACGCCATTCCGGCAGCCAACGGTAAAGAAGTAATTGCAAGTTACAGAGTTACATAGATGACAGGGTTGTGTGACAGCCGAATAAAAGCTCAATCTTCGATTTGCAGAATCTTCAATGTCAACGAGACTGTGCTGTTGTTATTTGTTTGCTGTAATTATTGTCTTATTGTCCCATGTTCATTTTTAAAGCAAAAAGATTTTGTACAATAACATAATAATGTGTTTGATTCTTACGGCTTGCATTAAATGCGGGTCCACGTTCGGCTTGCCTAAAATATCCACTACTGAATGAGGTTTCTCGTAATACATTCAAAGTAGTAACATGTTTAAAAATAATAAAAATATGCATTTTATACACATTAATTAGAAAAAAGTCGGCTTCACAAGAATTGATTAACGCCAATTCTAAAATATGCAATACAACAACACCTATTGAAACGTTATCAAGTGAAGAATGTTTGAACGTAATGCATACAACAACACCGGCAACTAATTACATTTCAACACCTGAAAAAGAAAACAGTGATTATCGATTGAATGCAGAAATGTGTATTGGACAGGCAATTGAAAATGAATTTGTCAAACTTAGTCAAGCCGACAGCAGGTTAATTATGGAAAGTGAATACGTTGATGTGTTCAACAGCCAGACAAAAATTGACGAACATTTTTGGACAACACCGATTTCGGTTCCGTTCGAGTTGCCTCCAAAATTGATTTTTTTCGGTGCATCAAAACAAAAATACAATTTAAAAGTATCTATTTTCAATTTAAATATAAATATTATTTTTATTGATGTAATGATTTTAATATTAAGCATTTTATTAGTTTGTAACTCAGTTTGTTTTATACCTACATGCGGGCCTTAGAATGGATGCGTTACAATTTCCCAAACATTGAAGAATTACAAAATATAAACACAATTATATTCCGCTTTGATAAGCAGTATTTTTTGAAACTTTAATACATATTTAAAATAAACGAAATACTTTTTTACCAGTTTATCATAACGATTGTAATTTTTTCGTAAAAAAAATCGTTTTAATAGAATATTCTTACTTCATCGAAAAATAGTCTTATATTAAAACACTCTAGTCACCAACACGCTTTAAAAAACATTCTTATAAGGAAAATGACGTTGCAACTAGTACTCTCGATAAATGTGCGATCATTGTTTGACAAAATGGATCACTCCAGTTGTGCTGAAATCTACTTCTACTGAAGTACCTAAGTCAATAATAGTAATAATAATAATAATAATAATAATAATAATAATAATAATAATAATAATAATAATAGTAATAATAATAATAATAATAATAATAATAATAATAATAATAATAATAATAATAATAATAATAATAATAATAATAATAATAATAATAATAATAATAATAATAATAATAATAATAATAATAATAATAATAATAATAATAATAATAATAATAATAATAATAATAATAATAATAATAATAATAATAATAATAATAATAATAATAATAATAATAATAATAATAATAATAATAATAATAATAATAATAATAATAATAATAATAATAATAATAATAATAATAATAATAATAATAATAATAATAATAATAGTAATAATAATAATAATAATAAAATATTACAAATACATTTTTTGTTTTACAAATTGTACTACTTTTAAATTATCCAAGTTTATAAAATTGTTAAACATAATATTTTACTTAGAAATTTTTGAACAGTAAGAGAGTAATTAATATATCTTTTGTTAATAAATGGAATTTTGCTTAAAAAGATTAATAAAAATGTTTTTTTATTGTCAGTTGGCATTGTATAAGACAATGGGTTTGAGTTAAACTAATTCAAGTATTATAAATATTCGAATTAGACTCAATAGATGCTTTTAGTAACTGATTCTTTCAATCTACTTAAATAAAATAGAACATACAATGTATACCGTATCAAGTTTATTTTACAAAAATATCTATTAAATGTTTTCATATTTGGTTGTTACTACGTAATTATTTTAGGGAAGGGATAAAACATTTGATTTCATTTTGGTTAGAGACGTGGTCACCTCTTCATTATTTTCTATATGTATACGGCATATAAATGATCGACTTCGATGGCTTGATAAGCGTAACACAAACGTAGAAGAATAACAAAGTTTTTTGACTGGTAGACGGCCCAGCTATGCCGCCGTGCACTTAGTCCCTGTTTTTATTAGTTTAGATGTCTAGAGGCACTTAGTCTAAGATGCACCACGTGAAGGACGAACAGTTAGGAATATCACTATGATTGGGAACTGAGACTTTGTGAGCATTACTCAAATCCTCAGGATTAGTAGCATCTAAAAAATAAACAGTTACAAGCAAGTGGATATTAAGTAAATTTAAACAAGGCCTTATATTTGACACCTTTAGTAATACTCAAACTCGTAGCGACCCAAATTTTAAATACTTTGAATTAAAAAATGGGTCAGGCATTTGTTGAAATTCCAACACTAAATGGAAACATTTATTATAGTGTTTTTTTTAATTTACAAAATTAAAGCAAACTTACTTTTTCAATTATTTTAAAGCTGCTTAAATAGCAATTAATGTGTTGTGCCGGGGTGATCTAGCGGTACAGCGCTCGAATTTCGACCTAGGTGGGCATCGGGGTTCAAATCCCGCGCCATTGGCTCACTAAAATGCGGGCCTACGTTCGGCTTCGCTAATATGTCCACTGCTGAAAGATGTTTCTAGTAAAACATTCAAAGTAGCAAACATAAAATAAAATAAAAATTGTTGTCCACAATAGAAATTTATCTAAAATGCAACATTAATTTGAGTTAAAATTACATTAATTGATATTTGAAAAACACAAGAACAGTATTCATTCTTTACATATTTAGAGTTGGATAAATATTCATTTTAAATATGGAATACACGAATTATAATAAATATTTGTTTTTAATTGAATATGAATACATTTCTTCCTTGTTTTTGTTGATGCAACTGATTTGTTAAAGTTGGCATGTTGGGAATGATTGCTGTCCTCCATTATTCGTTTGATTAATAGACGATAATTCTTAACGTGATCCTCAATAAGTTTGTTGGTAATTTCTAGACGTATGATGCCTACTGACTTAGTTATAATTGTGACATTTTTAAAAATAATACAATTTTTTTCAATATACTTGGAAATATAACTGGCGTGTAATGGAAGACTATTAGAAGAAAAAGTGAATTAAAAGTAATAAACTAATTCCATTTAATATCGTGTTGAATTAATTGTAAACCAAGTTATAATAAAATTGATTAATCAAAAATCCGTTACAAAGGTAGTAACAAAATGCATTCGTGACGTATTTGTGTGACAATTCAAAATAAAAATATAAGAAGGCGTAAACTGCGAGATGAATTCATTCCATTTATTCTCGTCAGTCACAAACATATATCAAGAGCACATTCCAAACTGGCTTAATAATAGGTCAAACGGAAGTGAACACTTATGCACTTCTTCTATATTACGTCATCTACTACAAACCAAAGATCAAATCAATTTCGAAAATTGTTTTAAAGTGTTAATTACTTCTCAAACTTCGAATATGTTAAAAATTCTCGAATTTGTTTGTATTCACACATTGAAACCCACGTTGTGTGCACAAAAACAGTTTGTCACTACATTGAACTTAGCTTGATCGTAATGTTTGTATTTGTGTATGCTTGTGAGTTGTACTAACTTAAATGTGATCTGTACACCCTTTTTGTATATATATATATATATATATATATATATACACTAAAATTGTATACGTTTGTAACTGACGAGAATATATAAAATGAATTCATCTCACAATTTGCGCTTCCTTATATTTTTATTTGGAATTATAAAGGAAACCCAATACTTTAAATCAAAATTATGACACAACGAGCCGATAATATTAGAAATAATATTGAAATTCCAAATAAAAATATAAGAAGACGTAAACTGTGAGATGAATTCATTTCGTATATTCTCGTCAGTCACAAAAATACAACATTCTAGTATATATATACAAAAAAGGGGGGGTACAGATAACATTTAATTTAGTACAACAACAACAATATTGTAAATATATACTGAAATGTTATATGTTTGTGACTGACGAGAATATACGAAATGAATTCATCTCACAGTTTACGTCTTTTTATATTTTTATTTGGAATTATAAAGAGAACCCAATGCTTTAAATAATAATAAAATGTCACTTTAAATTGTAAGAATTAATGGTAGTGTAAGAATGTTGGAAATGTAACATACAAAGTTTTCAAAGAATATTGATATATATATATATATATATATATATATATATATATATATATATATATATATATATATATATATATATAACTGGCTGTAATTCAAAGTAAAAATTATTATTATGTTATTCTTTTATAAAATAGTTAATAAATAAAGAAATTGATTGGTTGACAGAAAATATTGAAAATTCCAAACAATTTACAGTGGCATCGCATTTGAGCAGACGAGGAGCATTGTATCGCAAAGTCGGTTAAAATGACTTTTTTTGACTTTAAAAATTAAAACAAAATTGTTTTTAAAAAAAATTATTTTAAATAGCAATTAATGTGCTAAGTTTAGTCCCCCTCCCAATAGAATTCTATTTAAAATGCAACATTAATTTGACATTTTGGTAGATTGTATTAGTATATATAAACGTACCATCATTGTATTTTTTTATTAAAAACTTTTTATTAATGCGGTACAGCGCTCGACTTGGACCTGATAGACATGGGGTTCGAATCCCACAACGGGCACAATGTGCGGGCCCACGTTCGGCTTCGCTAAGATGCTTCCCATAAACTACTCAAAGTAGTAGTATATATATAGACAAAGACGTATTTGGGCATAATATTTCTCAACCAAAAACAAGAAAAAAATAACAATATCCTTTAACGCATTATTTTATTTTTTGGTTCTTGTTGCTTGAATGTTTTGCGGAAAACATTTTGTAACAAATAGACACAGTCCCGCATTTTATGCCCGTGGTGGTGTTCGAACACATGCTTACCCAAGTCTGAATCTGTCTTTAAACAGTAGTTGAAAATTTGTAATTCAGTATTTATGTGATATGGTTCATTTTACCAGAATAACAAATGTTGACTGCCATAATTCTTAAGATTCCAAATAAAAATAAAAGAAAATGTAAAATGTAAGACAAATTTATTACGTATATTCTCTCCGTTAATAAACATATATATATATATATATATATATATATGTATATATATATATATATATATATATATATATATATATGACGCAATTAACTTGACATTAATTACAAAAAATAATATTATCAATAATAAACGATTTTAATGTACATATATGATTTTTACTGCTCAACCTTTTTTAATAAGTAAATATTTCTTAAACCAATGGAAGTTCCAAATTTAGTACCGGTTGTGGAATTTACACCTATTCTTTGTTGTGATAACATAAATAAAACGTTTAAAACAAATGATGAGATTATGAGAAGAACTGACTCTTGTTTAGTGCATAAGATCATTACAATTAGACAAAAAAAAATTACTTGGTAAAATTCTATTTTTACCGCCCGAAAGACTAGCAAGAACGGTTTTGGAATGGAAGCTCGAAAATGGTAAAAGAAAGGTTGGGGTAAACTACAAAAAACTTAACTAAGAACTATTCGGGAAGATCTGATTGAAATGAATGTTTAATGGGATTAAGCAAATCGTTTGGCAGAATGTTCAAATACATAAAAACATGCTCTTTGGATTACAAGACTTTGTTGTTGTTTTTTTGCTGTAATTGTTGTCTTATTTTGTAAATTGTTTGTTCTTTATAGATAGGCAAATTGCAACAATCCAAAGCTGATTTACTTCAATCGATACATCATTTGCCTCAAATGAGTGCAACTCATTGGCAGTTAAGTTTGATTTATTTACTGGAAGGCAATTTGAATATGACGCTTGATCATTTATCGATTATTTTGAAAAATAAAAAGACGAATGATAATACATCGCATACAAACACCTTTATTCAGTGGGCTTATTTGGGACAATGTTTTATCTACTCAGTCAAAAATTGCTTTGAAATGCAACTTCGATGTTGGACAGAATTAATTAAACTCAATCAATATGATACATCATTTTATTTAAATCGAGGACGAATTTATTTAAAGGTGAAATAACATTTTAAAAATTGCATTTGGTTGATTAAAAATTTTGAAGTGTCGTTCAATGATTCAAGTTGTAATAATAGATTTATTTACCGTGTTAATTACATTTTCAGTTCAAACGTTGAATCCATTTTCCAACAATAAATTGAAGTTTTTAATTGAATGCATTAAATGTTTGTATCTTAAACATATTTCTAGTAGATTATCAAAACTCTCAGTTCCAAATTAATTAACTTTTAATTAAATGGAAAAATTGTTTTGCTATTTATTGAATATATTTTTTGCTCAACTGTTTTAAATAAATAAGTAATTACATAATAATTAAATGTGCCGCGGCATAGTGCTTGATGCGAATTTGAATCGGGTCGCGGGTTCATTCTTCACTACCGGTACCAAATGTTGGCCCACGTTTGGCTTTGTTAAAAGGTCCATCGCTAAAATAGGTTTCTCGTAAATAACATTAATAATAAAACTTTAATAAAAGTGCATTCAGCATTAAAGAATACACTTTTTAAATATGTTGTACAATAGATGCAACAAATTTAGGAATAATGTACAGATTAATAAATATTTTCCTTGTATGGTTATGAGTTAATTTTATAATATTTGTTTATTTATTTATTTAAATAAAAGCGTAAATAAAATAAAACAATAATAATAAATTTTAATATATATATATATATCAATATAATAACGATTCAAAAAAAATTAAAAAAACTTTTAATCTATTTTTAAGTATAAAGAATATGATCTAGCGTATAAGGATTTTCAACAAGTACTTACTTTCAACCCAATTAACAAGGAAGCTTTATATCAATGTGCATTATATTCATTCTATCATGGGTAAACACATAATTTTTTTAAATTATTTTAATTATATATATATATATATAACAACAACAAACGATGTTTTTTAAATTTAAATAACATAGTAAAAAAATTATGCTTATTAAACAAAATTAATGTGAGATTAAGTCACTTTTTTCTTTGTCTGTAGTTTTTCTCTTATTCAGATTTTTTCTCTTTTGCAAGAGGTTGCTACTTCTAATCAGTTTTCTCCATTGTAATTCTGTATCAAACTAATTTAAAGCATTATGGCCATTCAACAGTTTGGTGTAGGATTTGACTACCAGTGTTTCTTCTCGCCGCAAAGCCTCTTTTTTATCTAAGCTTGAGAGTGACCAGTTCATTTCATTTCTAATCCTCTCTAAGTAGAGCTATAATCAGTAGTCTGATTAATTAAATTTAAGTTAGGTTTCAATGTTGACAAATGAATAAACAATATTTTCTACGTTAATTGTTTTATTTGTTTTGTACAAGAAATTGGCAACAAACAGCAACTCAAATGAAAAGGGTACTTGAAAAGTACACATCTTTTTCAGATGCCAGATACTATCGCGCCGTATCCTTAATGAAATTGAATAAAATAAACAAAGCTGTAGCCGAATTGAATGCCGCCATTTTCTATTCGCCGTTGCACAAAAAGGTACTTTCGATTTTTCCAGTGCAACACAATTTGACCTTTTGAAATAATTTATTTTTTCCAGTTTTTAAATCGAACATGTACCGCGGTCTTGAAGATGTTTCATATAAATTTGATAATACTAAACGTTTTACATATATATTTAAATAAATTTTATAAAAAGTATTTTTTATTATATAAAATATGGTATATATATATATATAATTGCGCCTCAAAACCTGCAAGAAAGTATTAAATGTTAATTGCTTTTCAATATTGAGTTTGCTATATTATAATGTTTTAACAAAATATTAAGAACTAAAAATTGTTAAAAAAAATAATACAAAAATAATACAAAAATGCTTGACGTTTTGTTTTGTATGTATCGAGAAATATTTATTTAAAAATTATAGATAAAACTATTTAGTAATTGAAAAATTAGATGTAATCAGCATCTTTTTAAAATATTTGACGTTATATTTTGAAATGATAATTTTACTTAATTTGTGACTGTAAATCATTTGACATTTTGTACAACTTTTTATCAAATAATGTATATTGTTTAAATTATAATTGTATTTTATTGATTACATAATAATGTATGTACATTGTATAATTTAACAAAATTCGTGATTTAAAGTTAGATTAATGCTAGAGCTATTTTAGTTAAATAACGGTATTTTTGGAAGTACTTTTAACGGAGATAAACATACATGCATTCATTGGTTCGCACAGTGCTTCTGTACGCAGTTGAAACCTGGACTCTTACAGGGTCTGAGATCATGAAGCTTAACAAATTTGAGGCAAGATGTCTCAGATATATTTAGCACAACACTCATTTTGCATTATCCATATCAAGGGACTGGACAAAAATATCAGTAACCGCCAAATTCGAGATGACCTCCAATTCCATGAACTTTCTTCTTTGGTATCGCGACAACTTAGATTGTGGTGGTTTGATCACGTTCTTCGTAAAAATCATGATGCAATCTCACGTTCCGTAACTTTGGCTTGTCCAAATGCCGATTGGAAGAAAAGGAAAGGTGGTCAGAAGCGTATTTGGATGGACACTGTTCGGGACGATCTTCACCCTATTTTGGCCGGGACTTTATCTTGGAAACAATGGTAAAGTCGTTAGACTGACATATCTGTGCTCGCCTCCGAAAACCGTGAACAATGGCGAGGAATTAATTGTGATGCTTTAAGAACTCGGAACTAATAAAGAGGTGGCATTGCCACCAACTTTTGTTGTTTTTGTTGTTGTATATATGCATTATAAGTAAAATTGAATACTTATTTTTGATCTAATACAAAATTCAAACTTTTGAAATTATATAAATTATTTAAATAAAGTTATCCAATTGAATATATTATAAATGTTATATTTCTATTAAATGTGTAAACTATAATAGCAATAATTGCATTTTGTATAAAATCAATTTGATTTATTTTCTATGTAAAAATTCAAAACTACATTTGATTGTTTATAATACAACATTCTTTATTATTATTATTATTAATAATAATAATAATAATAATAATAATGTTGAAACATTTAATTTGTATGTTGTAGGCTTTATTTGTTCGTGGTTGTTTATTTTCCAAAGTTTGTCTTCTGCAAGCGCTTCGCGATTTGACGTTGTGTATTGACGTGAGCAAAGAAAAATATTTTAAAATAAGTCTAATTCAACGAGGCATTATTTTTTATAAAATGAATCGGTCCGTTTGTAACATTTATGTGGTTTTTATTGAGCAATAATGTTGAAAAATACTTTTAATGTTTAAAAAATTAAATTAAAGTAAACTCAAATTTAACTATATTAGTTTAAAAATGCGTTTGAGATCAATAATTACGATATGATAAATATGTGACAGTGGATTATGATTATGTTAATTTATGTTCATTCTTAAGTTGTTATGAATCTTGGTACAAAAATTATGTTTGTTGTACCAAACTTGCAATAAAAACAATTTTTATGTTATTTACAATTTTAGTAATTTATTTTATGTTTACTACTTTGAATGTTTTACGGGAAACATCGTTTAGCAGTGGACATTTTAGCAAAGACAAATGTGGGTTTGCATTTTAGTGCCAGTAATGGGATTTGAAAATGCCCACTCAGATCCAAATCGAGCGCTGTACCGTTAGACCAACCCGGCACACAATTAACTAAAAGAAAATTTATTATAAACATAGTATATATTATAGTATATATATTAAGATACAAATAGGTAAAACAGAAATTAGTAGCGAGTTAGCTGATTTATATACCTTAATTTTCTAAATGTAAATCATGGTTATTTGTTTTTAGAATTGTCCTGGCGGCTCATGATTTTAAAAAAGCATTGCTGTTTGATAATTCAGATCAAAATATTTATCGATTACTTGGTTTATGTTATAACAAATTAAGATTGTGGAAATTGTAAGTAAAAACATGAATCTTTTCTATTTGTACGGCATAAACTATTGAATGCAGTTTAGTTAATTTATTATAATATTACTTTTTATTGTAGAGCCATTCAAGCATACAACGATGGCATAAATTTGAAAAAAATTCCAAACATCCAGTTGCTGTTGTGTCGAGCTGAAACATACTATCGATGCGGCGAAGTAAATTATTTATTTTATTATTATTTATTTATACTACTATTACTACTATTACTCCTTTTCTCCTCCTCCTCCTCCTCCTCCTACTACTACTACTACTACTACTACTACTACTACTACTACTACTACTACTACTACTACTACTACTACTACTACTACTACTACTACTACTACTACTACTACTACTATTATTACTACTACTACTATTATTACTACTACTAATCCTACTACTATTATTATTATTATTTATTTTTACTATTTTGAATATTTTACGAAAAGCATATTTTAACAATGGACATTTCAGCGAAGCCGAAAGTGGGCCCGCATTTTAATGGGCCCGTGGTGCAATTCGAATCCATGCCCACCAGGTTTAAATCGACCTCTCTCTTGCTAGATCACCCCGTTTTGTTTAAAATAAATTGATCAATTTTAAAACAAACCTCAATTTCAATATTATATTGCATTTGTTGAAACCATTTTAGATAGAGAACGCTATTCGGAATTTGTACCAAATTATACATTTGAAACCCTGGTTGGCAGAAAACTATTTAATTTTAAGCAAATATATGCTCAAAATGGGCAAACCAACCAACATTAAAAAATGCAATGCAATATTTTTACGTCTTTCAGAATTGAATAACAGACTGAACAATCGTCAAAAGGTGGCTTGCTATTTTCTTATTTTTTATTTTTTATTTTTACTACTTTAAATGTTTTACGGAAAACGCATCTTTCAAAAGCGGATATTTTAGCGAAACCGAACGTGGGTTCGTATATGGTGTCACTGGTGGAGATGGGACTCATTGCCACTCAAGGTCAAACGCTGTACCACTGTACCATCCCGGTTATATATATATATATATGACACTGATAATGTATAGCACTACCACAACATTATTTAATTGGTTTATGTTTTAAACGTTTATTATTATTATTATTATTATTATTATTATTATTATTATTATTATTATTATTATTATTATTATTATTATTATTATTATTATTATTATTATTATTATATCATTATTATTATATGTGTGTATATCTCGTTTGTATCTAATCATAATTTAAAAACATGTAATATACTACTTATTTACAATAAACCATATGTTGCATTATTTCTAATAAAATATTTCAGTCTTTAGCTTATTGCATTTTGAAAAATTATGATAAAGCTAATGAAACAATAAGTATGGAAACAAAAATATTTACAAATGCACAAAATTATTTATTGCACGCCAAAATTTTGAAAAAGTTAAATCAAATTCAAGATTCGGTATTGATATTACGAAAAGGTTTAAAACAATGGACAGACAATGTAAATTCTTTTAATAAATTGCAATTTTAAATTAGAAATTACTTTATTTGTATAAATTTTATATAAAAGTATTAAATTAAAAAATGTATTTTAACTATTAATGTTTTATTTTATGAAATTTAATACATTTACACTGCATTTAAGAATATATTATTTATATATTACTAATATATATAACTTTATTATAAATTAACATAGCTAACTTATGTTTTGCTATATTTAACGTATACTGTACTACTACTACTACTACTACTACTACTACTACTACTACTACTACTACTACTACTACTACTACTACTACTACTACTACTACTACTACTACTACTACTACTACTACTACTACTACTACTACTACTACTACTACTACTACTACTACTACTACTACTACTACTACTACTACTACTACTACTATTAATAATAATAATGCTGTTCATATTAATAAATTTAATCTTTAATGTAACAGTAACTTTACATAATAAATAAGCACAATTGTATTTTTCTTTAAACAATTATATAATTATTAAATGGTCTACTAACAACTGCATAAAGTGTTAAAATAAAAATAATTTATAAAATATAAACATATTTATTTTTAGCATTGCCAAGCCTATTAGTGTGTAAAAATAATTTTGAAAACTATTATATAAAATTACTTAAAATACTTTAATTAATAATGGATTTTGCGTAGTTAATATTCACACTTTAAATTTATTTTAATTAATAATAAATATTGAATGTTGTATATATAAAACACCATTTAATTGGCATTATTATAAAGTGTACACGAATAAAATATAATAACCAAGTTCAAAATTAACAATAATAAAATAATAATAATAATAATAATAATAATAATAATAATAATAATAATAATAATAATAATAATAATAATAATAATATATAATAATTTTTATTTCAAACGTAATAATAATTAATAATAATAATAATAATAATAATAATGATAATAATAATAATAATATTAATAATTTTTATTTAAACGTTAGAATAAAAATTGAATGAAGATTTGTTAACTTAAAACAAACGTTTTCATAATATTACGTACAATTGTACAATTATTTTTTAATAAAACCCAATTAAAAACTAATATTTTTGTTTTCACAAGTGCTTAAATAAAGAAATTGTTTTGGATAACAAAAGTTCCGTCAACATGTACAATAAATTGGGACTTTACTTGTTTAAATCAGGTCAATATTTGCAAGCAATTCATTCGTTTACAAAGTCGTTACTACTAAATCCAAAACAACTAAAAGTAAAACCTATATATATATATATATATATATAAGTTACCAAAAACGTTGATATTGTAATGATCCAACTTCATTTATAAATAAAACGGATCTTGGTTATGTAACGAATTATATTTTAAACTATTTTTTAAAAAGTAATTTTGAACAATTTTTTTTAATATTTGTAGTTTTAGTGTGGCCAGTAAAGTTATTGCCTTTTAATAACTATTTCAATATATGTACAGCATAGTAAACAATTAACTCTAATGGCCTTATAACTGTAGTAAACAAGCAGAAAAAAACAGGAGTTTTGACTGATAAGCAACATTTTTGGAAGGATAAAACCGTTTATGTAATTTACAAAACCATTTAATTTACTGTTAGGGTTATTTGTCTCAATTTAATGGAATGCTAATGATCTTAAGGATTTAAGCAATGTTTATAAAGTTTCAATTTTTAATGATAGTGACATTACTAACTGTTTCTCTTCCATGTGATGCATCCTAGATTAGATGCTTATAAGCATATAGACTAATAACAACACAGCGGTTTAAAAGGGTTTTTATTACGGCGGGTAAATGCATACATCTAGAGTATGTAAAAGGCATCTTAAGGTATATATATACCATATATAGCCCTTGGGCTAAGGAAAATTATCTTGACAAAAAAAACAGGCAGCCTCATCAATATTTGTCAACATTGACGCAGTCGCAAGGATGCCGTTTGCTAGTTAAGAAACTTTGTTATTCTTCCACGTTTGTTACGTTTATTGTGTCCTTGAAATTGATCATATAATATGTCGTATACAGAAATAATAAAGAGTTGTCCATGTAACCAATTACAATAAAATAAAAATCTTTATTGATTATATGGCTACATACGGTATGCGGCTACTTGAAGATACTTATCTGCCAAGCCCAAGTATAATACTATTGCGCAATCGGTTACCGATCGCAGTTGGTGTGAGTTCCAGATACACCACACATAGAGGATAATAAAACTGTATAAATATTATTCAAATTTTTAGAATTATTTACACACCAAACATATTTTTTTTAAATATATAAACATATATTTATGTAATTATTAAATATCGGTTTAACAAACCTAATTTTATCATTATTGGAGTATAAATGTTTGTTATATTCCGTTAGTTAGTTTGCTAGTTTTTAGGAGTTTAAACAGACATTCCACAATGTATAATTTATAAGTTACTTTGTAATGTGTATAACGATTATAAAACAAATAGACTAAACTTATTTGTATTACTTTTTTATGCAAAGATATTAATGCGACGTGCAAAAGCTTCTTTTCGGATGATTGTCAAGTTGAATAGTGGAATAGTGCCTTGTGATCCATTTGCAATTAGAAAATTGGAATATCAAGGACTGTCAGACATCAATCACATTTTGTTCAATTTAAATAATTTTATCAAACGTAAATGGGAAAAAGAACCTAGAGGTTATGTACAAAGATGTAAATTACAACTATTCAAGTACAACATAAAAAATGTGTTTAATTTAATTGATGATTGTCACATAACTCGAGTAACCTATTTTGCATCTGTCGAAAGGTTAAGCAAAGCTGTTCTTTGTTGCAGTGAAGAAATTCAGTTAAAGCCTCAATGGACACGCGTTTGGCTATATCGGTCAGCTATATATATATATATATATATATATATATATATATATATAATTTTTGAGGATAAGTACATAACACTTACATTGTTATTTTATACTACTTAAGTATTGTTTAACTAACAAAGGTACATTTATATAAAATTAATAATTTAGAAACAAATAAATTTTTAATAAAATAAATATTAATTAAAATTTAATTTTAAATAGTATTTGTTAAAAATTTATTAAATACATTATTTCAGTGGTGTACTAAAAATGTTGCTAAAAATATATCAATTCGCCGAAAATGATTTGAACAAGGCAGTCGGATGTAATTCACAATGTGGTCTAGTTTATTATAACCGCGGCATTTGTCGTCAATTGCAAGAAAATTGGACTGGAGCAATTCAGGTAGAGAGACATTACTTACTAAATAATATATCAATTATTGTATACCTATTAAAAATCATTTTCATTTATAAAGTTAAAAAAAACATTTAAAAGTAAATACGATTGTTTATTTAAAAATTGAATAGTGCTTAATTGTTTGTATTATTGTTTTGTACAATAAGAAAACAATTGTAAAATTGACGTTTATTTAATAAAATAAACAAACTTTATAATGGTATTGCCGTAAACTTCTAAACTATCATTTAATCAACTTTGATAAATGTTTAAAAACAATTAAAACTAAACATGGCTCTATTTTAAAAATTTTTAATATTTGTTCGATTGCGTAAAGCAGATTTATATATATTTATATATATTATCAAAGAGCTTGTCAATTAAAATTAGTAAATCAACAAGTTGCTAACAATTTTTTTCTTAAATACGAATGCTCTACAATGAAAAAAGTCAAAATTGCAAAAAATTCAATATAAATAATAATTATATATTGAAATATTTGTATAGAAAAATTATTCGTTTACAGCATATAGTTCTTTAAAAATGTATCTATTGGTAACCATTTATTTATTTATTTAAAAAATAAAATTTCAATAAATACGCCCAAATTGAATTTCAAGCACACGAATGTTATATATATATATATATATATATATATATATATATATATATATATATATATATATATATATATGTATATATGTCAATATGCTTCGAAACAAACCTTTACAAAACTGCAACTTAAATTATTTGCAATAATGTTTGCCAATTTGAATTCTATTTAAAAATAAATGAAATGTTTTTTTAAAGCATTGGGGTCCCTTTATAATTCCAAGTAGAAATAATAGAAGGCGTAAATTGTAAACTGAATTTATCTCGTATATTCTATTCAATCATAAGCATATATTAGTGTATATATATGTACAAAAAATACAATGTAATTAAAGCTTTAGCAATCGTAACTACACAGACTTAACAGTAAACAATACAAGCCATACTAAATCCAAGCTAAATTCAATAAAGTTACAAATCGTTTGTATTCATACAAAATGAGCTTTAATGTGTGAATGTAAACAAATTCAAGTAATTTTTAAACATATTGGAGGCCTGATCAGTTTTCAATACGTTAAAGCAATTATTAAAATTAAGTTGGTGCTTCGTTTATACTAAATGACGTAATACAGACAATTAGGAATGTGTTCTTTGGCCCGATTAGCTAAGCGACGAGTTGTCCGACCAATATATTTGACACCGCAACTGCAGGTGAACTGATAGATACGATGGGAGGTGGAGAACATTGTTTTGGCTGTTTTAATATAAGGTGATTAAACATGTCGTTCTAATCGCTTTTTTATGCCTTATGTTTAGCAAATTCATGACATTGTCCCTTTTAAAAGCCAGCTTTATATATAACGGGTTGATGTCGTTCACGATTTTGTCAGTAGTTGTGTGTGATTTTGAATAGTAATTGATAAGTGCATCAAAACACCCATTATTAATAAGAGTTAGCTTTGTAGTTTTTACTTCTTTAGTAATTGTATGTCATTTGAACATACTTCTTTTTATAAAACATAATGTTACTAGTTCTATTTTTTAACTATTGCATATTAACCCAAACTAATTACGATATGGTATCCGCCTAGTTTCAATAACTCCGCCTACTTTGGATTAGAAATGATTCAATCTAGTCAGTCCCAAGCCTGGATAAAGGAGGAGGGTTTGAGCGCAAGGTTGGGAACCTGGCCTCTGTAAAAATTTATACTGCTGCAGAAACAATAAAAGATGACGTCATTCCGGCAAACAACAACGTTTCTGGATGGCAAAGTTACCAGATGACAAGATTGAGTGAGAGCCAAACGAAAGTGCAGAATATTTAATGCCAACGAGACTTTGTTATTGTTGTTGTTGTTTTGCTGTAATTGTTGTCTTATTGCCCTATGCTTATTTTTAAAGCAAAAGGGTTTTGTACAATACAATCCATTCAATATTATTTGCACTAATTGTGGTATAACACTGTATATATATATATATATATATATATATATATATACGTTTGTAGGATTATGAAAAAACGATTAAATATTCTCTACATATACAAATCAAATTTCAAGCTTCTGTAAATGCCGGTTTAATTTATTTAAAATATTTACATTGTTACAAAGAAGCTTTAGATCAATTTATATTAGCTCAGTCATTTATCAATACTGAAGATCTATTTGACACATTGGCCAATTGTTTCAACCATGAACAATTAAATATTTTGCACATTTTAATAATCCATTCTATTGGAATTTGTTACCACAAGTAAATGAATATTGCTTTGTATTATTTTAATTTACACTATAAAGATATGATTGTAAATCATGTTTAAATGTTATTGGTAAATGAATATTAGACCGTATACACAATACGTTCTAACACTATTTATAAGCATTTGATTCCGTTTACTTTGAGTTGCTTTGTTTTTGAAACATAAAGAATAAACAAATAAACGCCTACAATGGACATGTTATAATGTATTGTTTATTATATATCTGCATTAATAACGTTTGTCATTCATTAACAATCCATTTTGAACTGACTAAATAAAGTTAGTCCTAATCGAAATTTTAACATCCAACACTGTCAGACTTGCAAAATGTGATCTTTAATGTAGATTTAAACATTAAAAAAGATCTCAGTTTTAATGGTTATAAAATAATAAATAAAACTAACAATTATAATAAAGTATTTCAATTATATTTTGAATGTTAAATATATCGTCACGGTTTTGCTCGTGTAATTTATTGTATGGTAAGAGTCGTTGACCAAAAGTCAAATACTTGAACTTTTCGTCAGCCTCTGTCATTTGCTCAGGGGCTAATTTGTGCCGGATGGTCTAGCGGTACAACGCTCGAATTCGGACCTCGGTGGGCATCGGGGTTCGAATCCCATCACTGGCCCTAAAATGCGGGCCCACGTTTGGCTTTGCTAAAATGTCCACTGCTGAAAGATGTTTTTTGTAAAAAATCCAAAGTAGCAAATATAAAATAAAAATAAAAGAAATAAATATACCTCAATTGGTACAAAATGTGGCAAGTAACAATTTATTATTCATCGGTACTATTTTGAAAACTCCGCCTAGTTTGGATTAGAAATAATTTAATCTAGCCAGTCGCAAGCCTGGATAAAGGAGGAGGTTTTGAACGCAAGGTTAGCAACTTGGCCTCTGTAAAAATTTATATTGTTGCGGAAACAATAAAAGATGACGCCATTTTGGCAAACAACAACCTATGTGGATGGCAAAGTTACCGGATGAAAAGGTTGAGTGAAAGCCGAAAGAAAGCTCAATTTTCGATTTGCAGAATCTTTAACGCCAACGAGACTTTGTTATTGTTGTTTTTGTTTCGTTGTAATTGTTGTCTTATTGCCCTATGCTTATTTTTAAAGCAAAAGGGTTTTGTATAATATATAATATATAATAATACTATTTTATAAACCCCTTTGCTTTACAAGTAGTGATTTGATAAAATTGTGTATTGCATTTTAGGCAGTGAAAATGCTGCATATTAAAAGTTGAACGTTTGTTCGGATTATGCTAAACGTTGTCATCAGAATTACAATTTTAATTTTCTGCAGCAACTTCATACAATGGCGATTTTTGTTGTTTTCTTTAACTATACTTTTAAAGAAATTACGTTACTAATCGTGTGCACTATTTTGCTACTTTTCGCTACCAAACTTATAAGTAGAGTTGGTACACCAGATATAGTAGAACTAGTAACCATTACCATGTAATTACCTTTTACTTAACACATAAAATAAAATAATTAATTGTGACTCTTTTTAATTAGAGCTTTGTACTTTTTGTAACGTTAATTCAACCTGTTGGTGCAAATGTATACAAATGACAATCAATGTATTATTATATAATGTACATTAAAATTCTTATTTTATCTTAAAACAATATGTTTTTTAAAATAAGTACGTATTTTGCTATAATATTACATTTTATTATTATTATTATTATTATTATTATTATTATTATTATATTTTATTATACACAACCCTTTTGCTTTAAAAATAAGCATGGGGCAATAAGACAACAATTACAGCAAAACAACAACAACAACAACAAAGTCTCGTTGACATTGAAGATTCTGCAAATCGAAAATTGGGCTTTTTTTAGCTTTCAATCAACCCTGTCATCCAGATACGTGCGATCAATTCTTTACCGTTATTTGTTGGAATGGCGTCCTTTTGCATTGTTTCCGTAGAAATTTAAATTTTTTACACTAGGCCAGGTTGCTAACCTTGCACTCTCAAACCTTCCTTCTTTATCCAGGCTTGGGACTGGCTAGATTGAATCATTTCTGATCCAAACTAGGCGGAATTAATTATTTCTACAATTTACTAGTAAGAATAATTATTATAAGTAACTTCACATTGATAACTACACCGATATATACATACACAACATGCCAATGTTATGTCCCAGCTAAATTTAATAAAGTTATAAACTGTTTTTGCTTTTTGTTTGGAATTATAAAGGGAACCCAATGCTTTAAAAGTATTTAAATTTAAGCAAAAAATTGTTTACTAATAGTTGCAATTAATTTTACCGTAAAAATAATTATACAACTGTAAAGGGAATGTTTTATAATATGTAATTACAACTTATAAAATACAAATAATATTGTACATATAATACACTATTTTTTAATTTTAATCCAATATTATTTATTTTTCTTGTAATTATCTCTATTTTATAAAAATATTTACACTTTTTGTTAAGTTTTGTTTGTCATAATTTATCTGCAATTTTTAAATTATTTTAAATTATTTTATTAATTATGATGCAGAAATTAATATTTATAATTAGCCATCTTAAAAACATTAACATATGTAAAAAAAAATCACGTACGTATTTTTGTTTGTTTTATTATTATCAATTTATTATATATATATATATATAGCACTTAAATAAAAATAATTATTTGCAGTGTTTTTCTATTTAATATGCAACCTGAATTGTTATTTTCAATTTTAACACTGTAGATTGAAACAATATGAACTGGCCGAAATTTCTCTGCGCTCAGTAACACTTAAAGAACCTGCATTTGTTGAAGGTCATTTGGCGCGCGCAAATTGTTTACTAGATTACAGTGGATCGTGTTTAAATTCAAATTTAACACTTTCTAAACAATTGGCAGATCGCGCTTTAGCCGAATACGATTTTGCGTTTAGCCTTGAACCCCACAACCTCATTGTCAATATTGCATTGACCATTTATTTACAAGTTTGTTTTATAACTTTGAGTCAAGTTTTTTATGCTGATTTCGTGCTTGTATATATATATATATATATATGCCGGGGTGGTCTAGCGGTACAGCGCTCGACTTGAACATAGGTGGACATGGGTTTGATTTCCACCAACGGCATCAAATGCGAGCCAACGTTTGGCTGAGCTAAAATGTCGAATACTAAAAAATATTTCTTGTTAAATATTCAAAATAGTAAAAAAAATAATTATTAATGGTAGTAATTGTTATTTACTAGAATTTGCAAAAGTGAAACTAACACTCACACATTGTAACGTAAATCGTTGATTCTATTTTGTACTCTAAAATGTTTTTGCTATTTTTTAAGGGTTTCGTTTATATCAAAAAAGTATTTTTATAAATTGCATAGCCTGTTGTATTAATAGTATTAATAGTTATCTAACAATTCCACCTAGTTTGGATGAGAAGTGATTCAATTTAGCCAGTCCCAAGCCTGGATAAAGAGGGAGAGTTTGAGCGCACAAGGTTAGCAACCTGGCCTTTGTAAAAAATTTATACTGCTACGGGAACAATACAAGAGGACGCCATTCCAGCAAACAACGGCAAAGAAATGATTGCACGTATCTGGATAACAGACTTACATAGATGACAGGATTGAGTGAATGCTAAAAGAAAGCTCAATTATCGATTTGCAGAATCTTCAATACCAACAAGATTTTGTTGTTGTTGTTGTTGTTTTGTTTTAATTGTTGTTTTATTGCCCTATGCTTATTTTTAAAGCAAAAGGGTTTTGTATAATAGTATAATAGTTATCTAACTTAGATATTCTAAACAATAATATAATTTTAAAAAGTAGGTATATTCTTAAATATATAATACTATATTGTGTATTATATATACGTCATTTTGCCGGGGTGGTCTAGCGGTGAACATGGGTTCGAATCCCATTGCCGGCACTAAAATACGGGCCCACGTTCGGCTTTGCTAAAATGTTTACTGCTGAAAAATGCGTTTTTTGTAAAACATTCAAAGTAGCAAACACAAAATGAATAAAAATATAAAAATATAGATGTATATTCTATTTTATTTTGTTCTCATTATTTTTACGACTACTTTTTTGTAGTTTTCTTGTTATGTATTTATTCATTTTTATTAATGGTAAACGTGTATTTTTGTACAAACAATATATGGGATTAATTAGTACGAACGAGTCGGATATATAACATAGATAAGTTTTTAGTATTAATATTAGTAGACTACAATAAACCAAGTTTTGTTTAAATACTAATTATGTTAACCAAAAAACCCCACTTACTTGTATAACAGAGGAAACATTATGGTTTTGTCATCAACTGAAAACATTCCGTTTTATCAACACAAATAATTATATAGTTTTGTTTCAATCTATTAAGTTTGAATACACATGTAACTATTAGAATTTTTAAAATCCCGATAGAAAATATATTTTGCTACTTATTGTTTTATTACATCATATTGTTTTGAATAGCGTGTGATTAAGTGTTTGAAGGTTTTTTATGCCAAAGTTACGCCCACTTTTGTAGAATGTATTATGTGAACATTTATTGTAAAAATATTAATTAATTTTTTTTTTAATGTTTACATTATTTAAATTATTCAATTTTTGTTTTATAGTTAAAATTTTTAAAAATTATGCCATAAGTTTTACAAAATTATTACTTTTTTGTTAAATAGTAAAATACTTTTCGAGGTTGTATTATTAAATGGCAAGTTACTTAGCAAGTTACTTGACAAAAATTAACTAGTTAAAGATATATTTTGCTCTAAAAAGTATAATACAACAAAATTAATCTATATAATTGTTCTTCAAAGTTGTGTAATAAAAAATTCTGCATATTTAAATTATGCCACTTTTGCCTTTGTGCTATTATTCAATTGTGCCTAAATGATTTAGCGGTATAGCGCTTGATCTGAGAATAGGCGATCCCTACTACTAGTACCGGCATGAAAATGGGGTCTCACGTTTGGTTTTGCTAAAATGTTTACTGCCAAAAGATGCGTTTCCCGTTCAAACATTTAAGCTGGTACTATTAAATTTTTTTAAATAATGACACGTGTTTCTATCGTTTCTTTAGCATTGTTATTTTTTTAAAAAGGATCAGACTGTTAGTATTGCCCCTCAACCCTATTGCTTCCTCAAACGGAGTTAGGACAAGTATTTTAAAGTTACAAACTATGTACATTATACATTTACATTTAAAATTTGATAATTAGACGTTATTTAACATTATTATTATTTATTATTTATGGTTATTGGCTTGGATACTTCAGTAGAAGTAGCTTTCAGCACATGGATATTTAACATGGATATTTAACTATTTAAAAAAACTAATAAACAAATGTTAAACATTTGTGTGTTAATACATACTATAAGCAAAATGTCTTAATTATAATTTAATTTGGACCTCAGTGTGCATGGGATAGAATTCCACCATCAGCACTAAAATGCGGGCCCACGTTCGGCTTCGTCAAAATGTCCACTACTGATAAATGGTTCTTGTACAACATTCAAAGTAATAAACATAAAATAAAATTGCACAAAAGTTATTTGGCACAATAAACCACTTTAGTAAATAAAATAATTTAAATAACGTTACACTTAAAGCATGGTTTTGAGTTTTATAATATTGATTTTAAACATTAAAATATTTGCATAAAAAATTTTTGAATCATAAAAAGTTTTATTATTGAACAGCTTCATTTTGTAATGTTACACATGTGCCGGAATAGTCTAGCAGTACAACGCTTGACTTCTCCACGGTTGTTTTCAACAGCATTATGTATATATATATATATATATATATATATATATATATATATATATATAGAGAGAGAGAGAGAGAGAGAGAGAGATTTAATGATATAATCCACTTAAAAACTTATTTTAACTACGTACTTTTTGAAAACTGTTAAATTTAAATTAACTTTTTTTTGATAAACTGCTGTAATATTTGTCAAATAATAAAAATACTAAAGACAACAATATTTACATTTTCTTATCTTATATTTTACAAAATGTAATAATTGGTTACTGAAAAATAAATGTTTATTACAAATAGATAGTGGTTGTAACAATAAAATAAAATTTTTTTACAAAGTTCAAAATTGTACTGCTTTTAATTATTTGCCACGAAATGGTGTCCTTCTGTTGTTTTTTTTTACAATATTTTTACACAGATCAAGTTGTTAACCGGACGGGCTAAAGTGGAGTTAACACCAATATATTGTATCATTGAAAAAACCAAAAGAAGAAAATTATAATTATTATTTATTATTATTACAAAATCCTTTTGCTTTAAGAAATGAGCATGGGGCAATAAGACAACAATTACAGCAAAAATAACAACAACAACAAAGTTTCGTAATTCAAAGAGAACATGAGACAACAAAATATTTCCATGTATTTGAACATTCTGTTAAACGTTTTGCTTGATCCCCCATAAAACATTTATTTCAAATAAATCTTCCCGAATAGTTCTTAGTCAACTTTTTGTGATCTACCCCAATCTTTCTTTTATCATTTACAATTGTCCATTCCAATTTTATACAGAGTCTTGGAATCATTTTTTGATGCTGCCTTAATTGCTTTTTTGTATCTGCTTTCTAACCAAACATTCTTATCTTTGCAGCAGCTCTTTTTAACCTGTTTATGTAAAGTTCTATATTTATCATCAAATATTTTCCAGATAACAGGATTGTTAGATTAATCTCCCTCTAATTAGTTTTCTTTCTGAGATTAATTAGATTCCAGAAGACTGATAAAATTCAAAGAAAAAAAATTATTTTATTTTTAAAAAAAGTCCCAAGCCTGGATAAAGGAGGAGGGTTTGAGCGCAAGGTTGGCAACCTGGCCTCTGTAAAAATTTATACTGCTGCGAAAACAATAAAAGATGACGTCATTCCGGCAAAAAACAACGTTTCTGGATAGCAAAGTTACCAGATGACAAGGTTGAGTGAAAGCCGAAAAAAGCGCAATCTTTGATTTGCAAAATCTTCAATGCCAACGAGACTTTGTTATTGTTGTTGTTGTTTTGCTGTAATTGTTGTCTTATTGCCCCATGCTTATTTTTAAAGCAAAAGGGTTTTATATATATATATATATATATATATATATATATATATACATATATATAATAAAAAGAATAAAGCAACAATATTGTTTCATGTAAATTCACTTTCGGTTTTTAACATTGAAGATCCTACATGTAAAAGAAATGGAGTTTATTTTGGCTTTTAAATAATCCTTTTATGGGAACAATGGTTTCACTTTTTTTACCGTAGTTTGCAAAATCGGTGTTTTTTAATGTTTTCTCAAAAAAAATTATTAATTTTATGAAGTCAAACAGTTATCCTTGTATTGTAGATATCCTCCTTCCTTAACCGCATTTGGTATCTATTATTGTAGAATAAAAACGTAACAAGTAAAAAATAAATTACTCATTTTTTAAAATAATTTTTGTAAAAGCAAAAAAAAATTTTTTTTAAATTGTATTTGTTATAATGATTGAATTGTTCAGTTTATAAAATTGTATCACAATTTGGAAATTATTATTTATTTTTTAATAATTAAAAAACGTTTTTGCAGCCCTATATTTTGACAGTATATGAAAATTTAAATAATAATTGAACCATGATGAGTTCATTTACTGTTGGTAACACCTTTTATATTGAAATATTTTATTCATTAAATATTAAACTTTTTCACATACTCAAAGTCTTTTATTGTTTTATAATAATAACTTTTTATGCGCCTACGTTGAAATTTTTAAATTCTTTTTTATTTATCCAAATAATTGAATTGTTGATAAAAGCAGATACGGTTTAATAGCAATTTTTGCATATTGTTGTGTATATATATAAACCTTTTTAACTATGTTGTATTTTTATATTGAGACAGAAACGCCTTACTATATCTGACTGATTGGGTAAATTTTATATTTCATTTATTTCCAGTTTTAAAAAACAAACTTTTCTTAAATTTATAATTGTGTTTTGCAATAAGTTTTTACTTTTTCGGACACTACAATTTTATTCTATCATAAATCGTGTTTGTACAACAAATTCTTTTTAATGTGCACAGATAATTGTCAATAATAAAAACACTGCTGTCTAATGCATACAATAAGGAGTTGGGTAGTTGAATATTTAAAATAATAATAATAATAATAATACTAAGGTTACAACAAGAGGATAGCATTTCATAAAACTACGATTCTAATAACAAGAATTATCAAAATCTGAATAAAAATGAATCATTGATATGTACATCTTCAAAATTAAAATTCAATCGCTTGGAACAATTTTGTTAAATACATACTTTTCAAAACAAAAAGGCTTTGAAATAAATGATAGCCATAACTCAATTGTATACAAACAACACATTATATATATATATATATATGCTGAAAGCTACTTCTACTGAAGTACCTAAGCCAATAATAATAATAATAATGATAATATATGCCGAGGTGGTCCAGCAGTACAGCGCTCAATTTGGACCTCAGTGGGCATGGGATAGAATTCCACCACCAGCACTAAAATGCGGACCCACGTTCGGCTTCGTCAAAATGTCCACTACTGATAAATGGTTCTTGTACAACATTCAAAGTAATAAACATAAAATAAAATTGCACAAAAGTTATTTGGCACAATAAACCACTTTAGTAAATAAAATAATTTAAATAACGTTACACTTAAAGCATGGTTTTGAGTTTTATAATATTGATTTTAAACATTAAAATAATGTTAATTAAAAATGTTTTGAATTACAATTTACATATATAGATAGTAATAACTATTATTTTTTTAATATTTTTGCTTTTTAAATTTATCATTTAAATATTATCCCTACTAAAGTAATGCAAGTAGCACTGTAGCTTAATTTTACTGCAAATCATTAAATATGATCATTTGTAGATTACATTGAATGTTCACTTACTAAAAATCATTTTTTAAAAGATGTTTTTACAACATAACTACAAAAATAGCATACCTGTTTATTGATTTTATCTTTATTGTTTAAATGTTTAATGGAAAGCGCTCTAAACATAATGATTCACATATCGTGCAGCCGATGGACTTATGTATCCATACCCATACAGTTACGACTCTAGAATATACACCATCGTTTACAGCGTGGCATGCGTTTTAAAATTCAAATATTATTCTTTGAACCAAAGTTAGCAACCTAGTTTTAATAAGAAATCGATATTGTTACCGAAACAACAAAAGGATCCTATTCCGAAAAACACAACAATAAAGTGATATCGGGACCCAGATGACAGGGTTGAATAAAAGCCAAAAGGAAGCTCAATCTTTGATTGCTCGGTTAAATTATACATTTACTGCCCAAAAAAACTAGGAAATAAAGGCTGGTAGGCCAAATATCAAAACGAAACTCTTGGCAAACTGTTCGGACATGTGGAATCATTTTGCTGCCCCATCAGTTCTTTTCAAATTATGGAATTTTGTTTTTGTTTTTGCTGTTACTATTATCTTGTTGCTTTATGCTTTTTAAGCATAATGGTTGTGTATTATTATTATTATTATCCTATTGGATGCGTACAGACTATGGAAAAACTTGGTGATGCATTGACATTAATTTCAAGGGCAATTGAAACACCGCACGAAGAAAAGCAGGTAGTTAGTTTGTCAAAGCGTCAATTTGGTCAAAGTTTAATATCATCCGTACCTCGCCAATTTCAATTAGCTTTGGCACTCGATTGTCGTGGAGTATTATTGTTACAAATGGGGCATTTTGACAAGGCTATTGCCGATTTTTCTTGTGCCCTATCTTATCAAGACGATCATTTAATGTTCTACGTCAATCGCGGTATTGCGTACTTACGCAATCGACAACTGTTACAAGCAATGAATGATTTCAAGTAAGTGCATAAAATACGTAAAACGATTTATATACGTTAACAATGCTTTTTATGAGTTTTTAAGGGTTAATTATTAGAATTGTCAGATTTATTATAAATAATAAATCCAATTAGTTTTGAGTCAACCAAAAATAATGTACAGCTGTTTCATATCCTTGTTTGAAATCATCAACAGTACACAGCTTTTAAGTATTACACATAAACTTAAACCTACGTCCTATCTGGTGTTAAGCCAAAGCCTTAAAACTACTGGTTAAAATTAACCCTGTAAATTTATTATTTATAGTGAATTTGATCAATGTTAATTGCTCATTGTCATCCAATGCTGCTACGTTCCTACCGCTAACAATCAAGTGAATGATTCCTTGTTTTAGGACTTTTTACTATATAGATCCTGGCTTTATTATTTGTTATACAATTCAATTATGTATATAGAAAATAAAAAGCTTATTAAAAAAAAATTGACCTTTTGAATACCAAAAACAGTGTAGTACCAACTTTGCGAAATGGTACTTTAAGTGGTTAGTAAAAGTAAGTTTATAATTATGTTGAATTGATTTTGTACAAAGTGTAAAATTATGTAGCAAATTAGATCAAATATTTTAATAAATAGTAATATCATTTAAACGTTTATGCAAGAATCACGACGTTTTAAAAAAAACAATATTTTATGTTACAGCGTTAAGTTTATTCATCCGTAGCTCAGTGGTTTAAGGCACTGGCCTGACACCAATAAGGGCGTGGGTTCAAGTTTTTGTGTGTATAAAACTTGAAAGGCATGCGCTTCTGATGATTCCAAATAAGGATGTGAAACAGCTGTACAGTGCTGCTGGTTGACTTAAATTTAAGAGGATTTATTATTCAAGTGAATCTGACAATTCTACAAATAAAGTTTCAAAGTGTTGATTACGTCTTAGGCTTCCATTATAATACAACTTCTTGGATTTGTATGCTACTACATTAAACTTAGCTTGGTCGTAATCTAATGTGTGTATGTTCGCTTGTTTGTTAGTGGATTGTATTAGCTTCAACTTAAATGTATGTATGTATGTATGTATATTTCATGTTTGTAACTAATAAGAATACACAAAATGAATTTATCTACAGTTTACATCTATCATTTTTATTTAGATGGATAAAGGAAACCGAATCCTTTAAGTTCTGTTTTGTATTAATTTTATTTTAATTTCGATGATGAAACAGTTTTATTATCAATAATGCATTAAAAAAATGTTTTATTACTTTGAATGTTTTACAAAAAACACATCGTTCATTTTAGAGGACATTTTAGCGGACACTTTAGCGGACACTTTAGCGAAGCCGAACGTGGGCCCGCATTTTAGTGCCGATGGTGGGATTCGAGCCCGTGTCCACTGAGGTCCAAATTGAGCGCTGTACCGCTAGACTACCACCCTTTTGCTTTGAACTGTATGAGACAACAACATCGTTAAATTATATGTTTTTTAATAAAGTTTAAGTCAGGTCAATACGTTTGTTGTAAGCAATTTCTCAGAAGTTGTATATTTATACACGTTATAAAGGAGATGGTAATTTTACTTGATAGCTTTCTCTGATTAATGTAACAGTGAAAAAAATCTAAAACGTTTTCTATAATATTTAATTTTTTAAATACTTTAGTTTTGTATTTATTTACAAGCATTATATTATGATTATTATTGACAAACAATTTAATTTTAAATGTTTTAATAACTTACAAAAAAAATTATCCAATATAAAATCTTCTATACATAGTATTTACTGCTTAAATGTTATAAGTTCAAAAAGATTGTTTAATTTTTACAATTATTATGGGTTTTTTTAATTACCACATTTAGAAGAGTTCTCAAAGTTAATTCCAATTATGCCTTGACTCGGTATCACCAAGCTCTGTTATATTTCCATCATGGACAATTTGAGCAGGCCCAGGAGGCACTGAACGTGGCTCTAAATGAAACTTGTGTCGATCCAAATTTGAATCAAATTGAACCATTATGTAATGATCCAAATGTATGGTACTTGTCTGGACTATTGATTTTTCTAAGATATACTCCAGCATCAATAAAAGGACATAGAATTCGACAAGCTTTAGATGACCTTGAAAAAAGCGAAAGTCTAATCACCTCCAACGGTTTGGTCACGTGGCCCCATTTGCACTACACCAAAGGACAACTTTTATTTGAATTAGGATTGATTGATGAGGCTGAAAAAGAATACAGTCAAGGTAGATAAATGAACTTTTAACAATGGTTAAAAAAGTATTATTTTGTAGTTGATTAAAGACGTGTTTTTCAATAATTTTATTCATGAAATTTATATCTTAGTTGGTTATCCAAAGTCTGCATTTTGAAACCCAAAAATGTTGTTGAAAAAGTATTATGTTACTAAAAATTAGTAAAAAGACTCCTTATAAAAATATATCCTAGTTTCAAAGGAACAAATGGTAAGCCAGTTGAAACTTGCCTTTTGATGTTTTCACAATAGTGTTTTTAACGTAATAAATAATTCTATTTGTATATTTCGGTTTTTATCTCAATAATTGTTGCTGACTGTGAGTTAAAAAACCTAAATCATTTTGTATATATATATATATATATATATATATATATATTTATATAGTTTGGATCAGAAATGATTCAATCTAACCAGTCTCAAGCCTAGATAAAGAAGGAGGGTTTGAGCGCAAGGTTAGCAACCTGGCCTTTGTAAAAAATTTATACTGCCACGGAAACAATAAGAGGATGCCACCCCTGTAAATAACGGCAAAAAAGTGATCGCACGTATCTGGATGACAGGTTTGAGTAAAAGCCGAAAGGAAGCTCAATCTTCAATTTGCAGAATCTTCAATGCTAACGAGACTTTGTTGTTGTTGTTATTATTTTGCTGTAATTGTTGTTTTATTGCCCCATGCTTATATTTAAGGCAAAAGGGTATTATATATATATATATATATATATATATATATAATTTGATTTTTACTTTTTACGTAAAACGTTATTTAACAAGACTTTGCATTTGTTGCCGGTAATGAAACTTGAAACCATGACTACGGTTTCTACCAACACCGCTATTTTGAAAAATATACCTTTACATTTTTTGTTAATAATAACTTGTATTTGAACGTTGAAAATTTCAAAGCACAATCCAATATTATTTAAATACGTTTTATAAACCCCTGTTTTCAATAATATATATCTCATTAAAATTTTATTTATTTAATTATTTTAGCTATTTGTTTAATTCCAAACATTGCCATTTTTTACAAAGAACGTGCAAAATGTTACAAACATATGTACTATCAAGGCAATTGTTCGATTTACGAAAAGCTATTAATGGATCTTAGGCTGGCTGATTTAGCGGAAGAACATTTCCCAAACAATTTGACTAAACTTATCAAAAATTAGATTGACTTTAAATAACGTTAACACGTTTTTATTAATAAATTATTTTAAAACATTTAATATATAGTTTTTATTTTTTTATTGTACGTAATTTTAAAAAGTGTTTAAAAAATAGTAAAAAAAACTGTTAATAAATTAACGACAAATTTGTTTTATATCATTATTATTAAATTATACACTCTCAATTCTAAGCAAAAAACCTATTTAAATATATCTATCTAATAAGCGGCCTTATAAAATTTGTGTAATCCGTTTAAAATGGTTTACTAAAAATAACCTTTTGTTTTGGTTTTATATTCACTGTTTTGTGTTTGCGCATCTGTTTAGAAGAAATGTAAATAATCAAAAGTCTATAGCTTGATTTGTTTGAGAAGTAAATATTTGTACTATTATTATTATTATTATTATTAGTAGTAGTAGTAGTAGTAGTAGTGGTAGTATAACCCATTTTGCTTTAAAATAAAAATGGGGCAGCATTCTCCAAACGTTTTTTTGATTGCATAAGACATTGAGTTCAATTAGATTTTTCCGATATGGGTATACCAATCTTTCATTTGTCATCATCAATTGCCTATTCCAAAACCGTTTTTGCTGGTTTTTCTGGCGGTAAACGTAAAATTTGACAAATTTTTTTCTAATTGATATTTTTTTGCTGCTGTTTGCCGGTATAGTGTCCTTCTGTTGACCTTTTAGACATTGTTTTTTTCAGAAACCAGATTGCTAAACTTACGCTCAAATCCTCCTTCTTTATCTAGACATGGGACAATGTAGATTATAACAAATTATATATGGACAAGCATTTTTAGAATGTATGTTATAACAAAAAAAGAACAATAATAATAACAATAAAACCAAATGCATTTTCATAAATTATTTTTTTTGCTTTATTAGGAGTTATGTATTTGTACAAATGTACGTAAAAATTGTTGGTTCTACGTCCTATCGCTTTCAACAAAAAATTGAGACGTATTGATGAATTAGATTTTAATTGTTTTATAAAAGAAATTTTTTAAAACATGTAACAAAACTTTGATGTGCTTGTAGTTAAACAATATTTTATTTAATTTTAATTAAATAATATAACAAAATAAAATATGTGATGTATATTTTGTAATATTTCTAAAACGTATTTTTAACAAACTTTGTCTAATTTAATTATAAATAATCAATTATGCAAACAGCAAATAAATAATTTTAAAAAATATTTTAAAATTAATCATCGATTAAATAGTTGAAGTTAATTGACTAATGGTTTGTGCAGAATTTACAAAATTGAAAATCTAAAAGTCTAAATTTTATTTAATTTATCTCCAATTTCATTAAAAATACATTTATTATATTATGTCTAAACTATGCAATTTTCGAAATATTTTTAATAAATTAATTTTAACTATTTTTATTTATATTAATAACGTTAAAAAAATAATTCTATTATCTATAAAAAATTGTTATATTTGTGCAATTTCAATAACAAACAAAACATCTCGTCATTATTTATGCACAAACCAATTTTTATTTAATATGTTTTTAAAAGATAAACATATTTTTACAAATGGTAACATTTAAATAGTTAAAAATAAAAAATAATATTTACTCTTTGACATACAATTTACCATAAGATATTTTTTGATTCATAGATATTATCAAGCGTATTGAAATACTGTATATTAATTTTAAAAATTTAAAATTACTTAACTAATGTAATATAGAATAAATTATTAAAGATTTTTAACTATATATATATATATATGCATTTAATAGTAAGTAGTTAATCTAATTAGTATAATTATTTCGAACTTCAAAGTAATAATTTGAGTAATTTATTGATTAATCATTCAATAATGTTTAATAAGTTAACAAATACATTTTCATATACAATTTTCTTTATGTTTAAAATAGTCCACAATCCTTTAAATTAGATTTGATAATTACATCAATCACCGTATCAAATACAACACGAATATTGTTATTATCAGTAGCACAAGTAAAATGAGTATAAATAGTTTTGCTTGTTTTTCGTCTGTTTACATCCTCAAATTTTTCTCTAATAAAATTGGACGTATCTTGAAAATTTTGTTCACCAGTAAAATCGGGAAAACAAATGGTCAGCGGGGATGCTTTAATTTTTTCTGCAAACAAATCTTTTTTGTTCAAAAACAAAATAATACTGGTTTCCAAAAACCACTGACTGTTACATATTGAATCGAATAATTGCAAGGATTCGTGCATGCGATTTGTAGTTTGATCTTCAGCCAGTTTCAAATCGTATTCCGACATTGCAACAATAAACAAGATAGCTGTCACACCTTCAAAACAGTGTAACCATTTTTTACGTTCTGCCCGTTGCCCTCCTTAAAATTTAAGTTATATATATATATATATATATATATATATGTTTAAATTACTATAAATTTTAAAATATAGTAATAAAAAATTAATTAATTTTTTATCGGCACATCTAGTATATTTACTAATATATTTATAACATATAAAATATTCTAATTTTTAATTAAACATAAACAATTTTTTGTTAATATAAATTTTAAAAACGTTTTTTTAAGCACAGAACTATAATTTTATAAAATTTAAATACATAAATTTGTTTAATTATAAATTTGTTTTGTCTAATAATTTTGAAACTAATTTTAGCATTAATGTTTGTAATTTAAATTTGTTTATTTAATGCAATTATTAAAATTTACTACGTGATTATATCTCAGAAAGTGGAGAAACAGGGGTACCACAAATTGTGCAGTTTGTTAAATTTGCTTTGAAAGTACTTATTTGTAATAAGAATAATAAAAAGAAAGAATAATAATAAATTTTTAAAAATTGATTATTTAAATTATATTTAGAATGTTATTTAGTAAAAAGAATAACACTGATACATTGTTTATTAAAATCTAGTTAATAAACGATTTTTTTCTAAATTTTACAATACATTTTTGTCTTTATATTATAGTTAAATTAGTTATTATTGCTGTTTATATATATATATATATAGTAAAAATGTCATTTACGTTTTATACATTAAAGCAAAAAATTATTAAATTTAAACGTGATTAAAATTACATAAAATAAGTTAAAATTCCTTGGTTAAAATATTATCTAATATTAGAAAAATATTTTATAAATTATCACTAAGTAAACAAATAAACATCTTCAAAATTTACTATACTTATTTTTTCTAAAATAGTTAGTTTAAAATAGTTTTTCATCATCTTAATTAATATTCAGTGCAAATCATTAAACACCCATATTTATTGCAAGTAATTTAATTAGAATATCTGTTTACGCAAATAGAAATTTAGTGTATGTGCTAACCAGGTACACATACAAGTTTATTGTTTTATTAATAAAAATTGTTTTTTAGTTTGTACATTTGAAATTTACTAATAAAATTAAATACATTTTTTTAGAAATTAAGTAAGAATTAATTTTAAATTACTATTAACTTTAAGAAATAATCACTACCGTAAATTTTTATTTCAATCTTTTTAATAGTACTCAACTGTGTTCAAAAATTGTTTTTTTAACATAAAATTATTGTATATAAAATATTCAGATTACAGATTACAAGTTAATACACAAGTTGAGTAGGAAAAACTTTTTTTAATTCTCGATAACCTAGCGGTACTGCGCTCGATTTGGACCTCAGTGGGCATGGGTTTGAATCCCACCATTGGTACTAAAATGTGGCTCACATTCGGCTTTATTAAAATGTCTATTGCTAAAAATGTTTCTCGTAAAACATTTAAAGTAGTAAACATAAAAAATAAAAAATAAATTAAGTTATCGAGGTTAAATATAAATCGAGGGTGGGATTAAGGGGAAAAACATTTGGAAATTAAGACGAAAAATTCGGATATAAAGTAGAAACAGTTAAAACTCACAAAAAATAAATACACAAAAGCAATAATAAAACTAGTTTTGTATTAAAATGCAAAAACACTATAACAATCTTTATAAGACAAGAGAAAGTATAAGATAAGGCTCCACTTAACGTGTAGCGTGACGTGTATTAATAAAAAAGTTATTTAAAGTTAATTTAAAAAATATTTAAATATTATTATATTAATTAAATTGTTTATTATAAAACGGTAATATTTATAATAAATAATTGAATATATGTAAAACATTGAATAACGTTTATATCACTTTAATTTAAGGCTTAGTGAAAAAATACATTTGTTAATAAGCATGTGTTCAAAATCACTTAATAAATAGTTAGTAAAAACATTGGAAAAAACATTAGTTTAAAAATTAAATTTAAATAAAAAATGTACATGTATTTTTTAATCTTTTTAAAAAATTAAAAAATTAGTTTTTTTATTTAAATATATACATATATTGACCCATTTAAAATTTATTTGATGACATTCTGATCAATTTATGCAGAAACCTATGTGAAATACATTTATCGTATTATCATTTTTACAAATAACTATTAAAAATAGTAGTAAAAAAATGTTAAAAACCAAATAAATACATTTAAGGATCGCATCACGCTGCATCTTAAGTGGAGCGTTATTGTTTATTTTCTTATTCTTTTTTAAAGATTATTGCACGGTTTTTGCATTGTAATACAAAACTTGTTTTATTACTACTTTTATATATTTTTTATTTTGTATTTTTTCAATAAGTTTTTAATGTTTTTACTATGTATCTTTATTTATGTCTTAATTTTACATTTTTGTGGCAAATACCCTTTACCTCACCCTACATTTTATATTTCCTCACGATATTTGAGACAATTTGAAAATTGATTACAAAAAGCGTTTTAGCTTACTCAACTTGTGTACAATAAAAAATCCTAGATCCTAAACATGTTAATACACTTAAAATGCTATTGCAAAATAAACACTTTATATAATTTTACGTTAAAAAATTACTTATTTAACATGCTTATTGTTTATTTTACATCTTAGTGTGTTCAAAAATAGATACATTTTTAAAACATTTACTTATTTAAAAATAAATTAAATATTAATATTAATAGTATTATTTAACTAAATTTTTTAATTGTTGCTGTATCTTCTTTTAAGCAATGGGGTTTTTCTTATGATATTACGTATATCTTTATAAATAAATAAATAATACCATAACTCTTACCAACGTCATAAACTTTAAAATCTAATTCTTTGAATCTAAATTGAGTTTCTACAATTCCTGTTGTTTTAACTCTAGATCGTAAAACATCTTGTTCTGTGGGTATATAATCTGGTGCTATCAAACGTTCAATAGCGTCTAAATAATATCCGGCAGAATCATTCAACTGATATTCCTTTGCTCGAAGAAAACATTGCTTTACACTCTCATTTGCCCACAATGTTTTAAGAGTTTTTGATAATTCTAAAGGAAATTCTCCTTCTTCAACAGTTGCTAAAAATGTATTTAAATGAGTTAATTCTGTGTTAATATCAATATCTTCAGCTGTAATATCTAAAGCATCCATTGCTTTCAAAATTTTTATCATAGACTGGACTGTGTTTGCAAATATGATGGGCTTATACTCAATACGTTCATTTTCTTTGTATCCTTCTCCGTGAATAATTTTCATTTGTTTCAAAATAGTTGATTTTCCACATTCACCTGCACCTAACAAAAGAAGTTTAACTTCTCTCATAGATTGTTCAGCATCGTGTCGTAATTGCTTTTCAATATTTTTACTACGATCTTGCTGATCTTTTTTGGGCTCACTCCAGTGACAACCCATTATTATTAATTTTAAATTAAGCGTTTTAGCTTTTATATATGTGAAATGTTTACTACAAATCACTATATATAGTAACCAATCATGTATTAAAAACTTTTGTAATAAATAAAATAACAAAAAAATTTAATTTTATTAATTAATTAATTTAATTAATTAAATAATTAATATATTTGTAAATAATTTAATAAACTATCTACAGTATAGCGCCAGTTTTAAAAATTGCCCCCAAAGCATGGCTGAGCAGGTATGGATGATATGCTTTATTTTTATTTTTTAGAGAGAAAATGCTTTTCAAAAGCAAGAAGTAAAGGGTAAAAATAATGGAAGATATTATAAAAGCATTGGTTTGGGTTATAAAACACCCAAGGAAGCTATCTTTGGTACATATATTGATAAAAAGTGTCCTTTTACTGGGAACGTGCATATACGCGGTCGCGTTATTTCTGGGGTTGTTCGTAAAATGAAAATGAACCGAACTATTGTTATCCGAAGAGATTACTTGAAATATGTAAAAAAATATAACCGATATGAAAAGCGTCATAAGAATATGTCTGTCCATCTTTCGCCGTGCTTTAGGTAAATTGTACTTATGTTTATATTGGTTTTGCAGAGATGTTAGCATTGGTGACACAGTTACCGTAGGAGAATGCAGACCTTTGGCTAAAACTGTAACTTTCAACGTTATTAAAATCGCAAAGGCTGCAGGTTCAAAAGCAAAGAAAGGTTTCAGTAAATTTTAATTATGTTTTAATAAAACTTATCGGAACCGTTTATTTACTTTTTGTTCACAAGACACATTTGTATTGGGCATATACAGTCAATTTTTGATGTACTTATTAATAATTCAACAAACCACCATGCTTTGAATTAAGTATTTTTTCAATTTAACGTTTGGTTTTCGGGGACTTAAACTGAAGAATTTACTAATTTAATTAATTTCTTATTGTATTTTCTTGCTTGTACGATACTAGTTATTATTTTTTTAGTGATTAATTGTCTGTTTGGGATATAATTCAGATTAATGTTTTTCAGTAGTAAAGCATTTACTCATGTTCCTTATTCATCTTTATTCTATTAATCTATGCTGTTGAATTTTAAAAATGAAAAAGTTATTTTTTGTATAATCGCTAACTTCGATTAGTGTTTTAAATTGTTTTATTTTGATTTAGATTTTCCCTGATGGATACTGAAGCTGGAAGTGAATCGTTTAGTTTATTGTAGGAATTACCCAACATTGGATTAATTAAAATAAAGTATATGGGTGGCAATGTCTAAGTCACCAAATTTTGAATCCTCTTAGTACACCAGCATGATCCCTATGTTGGCTGAGTTGTTCGCCTACATTCTGCAAAGTGTTTGTAGTAAAAGAATCAGATCAGATTATATTTAATTTTTTCAACAATTACTCCCTTTAATCACAGGCCTGATGTAGGTTACGGTACTGGTTTGATTTCATTTCATCAGTATTGGTATGATAGTAATTAGACGCGATTTTTATCAAATTGTTTTGTAATACATGCGAATAAACGTTTTTCGTATGTTGACGTTGCATCGCATCATGGGATGCTAATGATGCAGAGGATTTAACTAATCGTTACAAAATTTTATTTTCCAATGGTGCTCATTTTCCTGACTTCATCCATGTAGTGCATTTTGGACTAGGTATATTCGGGTATAGAGACTAATAACAGCAGTATAACTAAGCTTCCGCTACGTAGGATGGGTGTAAGCATACATCCAGATTACTTAAAAAGTATATGTATTCTATATACAGCCCTTTGGTAATGGGTGATAACCGTGACAAAAAATCAGACGTCAAGTTTTACGAACAGTGGTGCCCTCTATCAGTCAAGAAACTTTGTTATTCTACTACGTTTGTTACACTTATCAAGCCATTGAAATTGTTCGTTTAATATACCGCGCAAATATATCAATAATGAAGAGGTTACTGCGCGTCACTAACCACGATGAAATTGCGTTGTATGCAGGCAGACTGTTTCCTTGAACAGCCTAATTAGGATCTATCAATGTTAAATAATGATATTCGGTTATCCTGACAACCCTTGATTTGCCTAGCATAATTGATTCTATCATGATCATATACTCCACCCAATAAAACTTGGTCAAAGAGCATATACATTTACCGAACTTCAGTGTGCGATGTTTGGATTGGTTACTGGTTATAGTTTAATACTTGAACCATTTCGTTATCGATTGCAAAACAGATCCAATATTTTTTACGGGTTTTCCTTTAAATGTCATCTTTGGCTAAGTGAATAGCGTAATAAGTTTCTTGCACTTGTCTGACACAAAAAATGTGTTATTCTACGTTCGTAACGCTTGTCCAGTCATCTGAGTCCATTGTTTAATATGGTGTACAAATAATTGAGAGGTTTCTACGTTACTGCCAACATTTCATCAAATCGATATTTACAACAGCAACATACTTGGTGGCAAAGCGCTTGCGAAAGACAAACTTCGGAAAATAAACAACCGCGAACAAATAAAGCCTACAGCATACAAATTAAATGTTCCAACATTATTATTATTAATAATAATAAAGAATGTTGTATTGTAAGCAATCAATTGTGAAATGTAGTTCTGAATTTCTACATAGAAAATAAATCAAATTGATTTTATACAAAATGCAATTATTGCTATTATAGTTTACCTATTTAATAGAAATATAACATTTATAATATATTCAATTGGATAACTTTATTTAACTAATTTATATAATTTCAAAAGTTTGAATTCTGTATTAGATCAAAAATAAGTATTTAATTTTACTTATAATGCATATATACAACAACAAAAGTTGGTGGCAAAGCTACTTCTTTATTAGTTTCAAGCCCTCAAAGCATCACGAATAATTCCTCTCCATTGTTCACGATTTTCGGAGGCGAGCACAGATAGATCAGTCCAGCGACTTTGCCATTATTTCCAAGATAAAGTCCCGGCCAAAATGGGGTGAAGATCGGTCCAAACAGCAACCATCCGCGTACATTTCTGACCACCTTTTCTTTCAATCGGAATTTGGACAAGCCAAAGTTACGGAACGTGGGATTGCATCATGATTTTTACGAAGAACGTGATCAAACCAACGCAATGTACATTGTCGCGATTCCAAAGAAGGAAGTTCATGGAATTGGAGGTCATCTCGAATTTGGCGGTTACTTATCTTTTTTGTCCAGTCCCTTGATATGGATGATGCAAAATGAGTGTTGTGCCATATATATCTGAGACATCTTGCCTCAAATTTGTTGAGCTTTATGATCTCTGACTCTGTAAGAGTCTAGGTTTCAGATGCGTACAGAAGCACTGTGCGAACCAATGAAGAGAAAATGTTCATCTTTGTATTTGGATTGATGTTTTTTCATCTCCATAATGGATTAGCAAGTTTTTCAAACGCAGCAGCAGCTAAACAAATTCGACGATTTACTTTGTTAGATGAACCTCCGTCAAAAGTAACCGAAGAGCACAAATACCTAAATTGCTTTACATCGGGAAGCGCAGCATTATTTAATACAATCCTCGCATCATGAGCCTGTGATGTCATGATGACTGATTTTTTGGGATTGATCTTTAGACAGTATTCACCGGAAACTTTCACAAGAAAATCCAATGTTCTCTGCAGTTGATCTTCATTTTCAGCTAGCAGAACAGCATTGTCAGCGTATTCTAAGTCGGTGATGGGCTTTGTACCAACATACACGCCTTCCATTTGTCCAGAAACCTTGGAAAATATAGCATCGATTGCATGGTTGAACAACAAAAATAGAAGTTGGTGGCAAATCCACATCTTCATTAATTCCAAATTCGCATAGCATATAGAACAATCCCTTTCCATTGTTCAGGATTTTCCGAGGCGTATAGGGATAGGTCAGTCCATCGACTTTGCCATTATTTCCAACATAAAGTTTCTGTCAAGATCTTCCCGAACAGCATCCATCCAAGTACGTTTTGTGACCACTTTCCCTCTTCTCCCAATCGGCATTTCAACAAGCCAGGGTTACGATGCATGAGATTGCATTGGGATTTCTACAAAGATTGCGCATTTTACCAACAGTAAAACTCGAACTCATGCCATATAATTTCGAGTTTAGTGCTCTAGGCGCCACTGTAAACCCATGATTAACTATTAGCTACTCACGCTTCAATTGAAATAATATAAGATTAAGATAATTTGAAAATAATAATCTATGTACGACTTCCTTTTGACAAACCGAGTTGATTAGTTGCTAAAGTTATGAAAGCACACAACTACAATCTTACGCATTTGTTTTTGTACCTATTGGAATGTTAGTACTGCCAAAAACTGATAAATGCATTTCGCATTCTTTCAAACTATCATGAAAATTTGGTTAATTTTTATGAAGTATAAATTTCCGATTATGCTAATATTCTGTACGTCTATATGATTATTATTATGATTTACGAGAAACGTTTTAGAAAAGCTAAACAAAGGCCCTCATTGAACGCCCGTATTGACAGTCAAACCCCATATCCTCACAAGTTCAAATGACGTGGTCACCTCTTCATTATTTCCCATATTTATACGACCTATAAACGATCGATTTCGATGGCTTGATAAGTGTAACAAACATGGAAGAATAACAAAGTTTCTTGGCTAGTAGACGGCATCCTTGTGACGTCGCCACTGTTCGCAAAGATTGACGAGGCCGCCTGATTTTTTGTAAGGTTATCTCCCTTAGCCCAAGGGTTACATATAGTGTACGTACTCCTTTAGATACCTTTTTAGTATCCTGGGTGTATGTTCGCACCTATCCGCCGTAGCGGAAGCGCAGTTATACCGCTGTGCACTCGGACCATGCTGTTATTAGTCTACAAGCCTATAGGCTTTTTGTCATGTTAACTTCGTTGCAAATTCTTGCGACAAAAGTTTAAAGATGCAATAGAAAATTATATTTAAACACAAATAATACAATCTTCAATAAAATGAATAATTTTAATCACGAGTAGCATGGAAAGACTAAAGGTAAAGTAGATTCATTATTTTTAAAATTCAAGATTCATCATCGATAGGAGGACTCGAACTTCTCATAAAACCAGTAGCCAATTTCCATACCGTCGACAATGCATTGTTTGAACCGTCAATTGTTTGAACAATTTCATTCGACTTCAAATTTACAGGATCGAAAGAAACCCATTCCCAATCGGGAGCATTCAATGCTGGAATATGTTCCGACTCCGACCGTACCGAACTTAATCTTGTAAGGTTCGATTCTAACTGAATGCTGGATGGTTGTGAGTCTAGCGATTGATCATCCTTTTGTAAACTTAACGTATCCAATGCCTCTTCACCCTGTTCAATGAGTAAACTGATTGGAAATGCACGGTGACAACTGGAATTGGGATTTAATAGTGGAACGGTGCCAAAAAGTCCATTCAACTCCAACTTGTAAGGATCATCAAAAGAACTGTTGCACAACAAATGGAAATAGAAATTATTTCATATATATACAATAAATTGGATGGACTTTAATTTTCCGTTAAACCATCTGATAAACAATTAAAATATCATTCATCCACTGTGGTACTACAAATCGTCATTCAAACAAAATAAACACAATATTCCGTGCTGTTCACTCACCAATCCGTTTTGTTATTATCATTCACCAAATGAGCCAAACAATAAAGACCCAATAGGGGATTGTACGCAGACTGTCCTGTCCACATATCTACTCCCAATTGTTTCAAGCCGCTCCGAACATCAATATCTCGACTAATACATAATAAATGTACTGCATGTATAATTGCCGAATACACTCGTCCCATGTCATCGCGCTGCGGCAAAACCGACAGAAACGATCCGGACAAATGTAAATTTCGTCGAATAAACGCCGGCAGCCAAACATCCAACAAAATAGTAGCTACACGAATGGCTATTGAGCAATACGTAAGCGCAGTGTGACTGGATGGAGTGGGTTCGGGACCTAAATTGTATTGATGATATATATAATATTTAAGGTCTTAGATTTAACTTAACACAAATCATTACACAAACACAAAACAAATAAACATAAATATAGATAATCTAATGTGCGCATGCTTGTACAGTAATCTGTGTTCATTAAAATTTTTAACTTTCTGCATTCTCTCTATCTATCTATCTGTATATATATATATATATATATATATATAGCCGACAGTAGATGAAAAAAAAACAATTATGATTTTAATTGCTAAACGGGAACAGTTAAATTGTTTTACAAAATATTAAATATGGTTATTTAAATGTTCAAAAGCATTACAATTATTTTGTTAATTTGTTGTCGCACAAAATTATATTATATTTACAAAGTTATTTGTATGACAAAAAATATTTACCAGCAAAAATTTTTATTTTGTCGATATGTAAGGATGATCCCACAAATTTGTCGGGTAGTACTATATCAGCCTGTAAAAAAGTATTTATATATCAATAATAAGTTAAATCAAATTTACATAAAATTAATTCAATTTGTAACATGACGTACGCACCCTTTCATTATACCTATATTTGTACGGTATTTAAAACGATCTCACCTAAGTGGATACACAAAAGCTTGTTCGTTTTGAACAAAGCCGTTTAAGATCCATATGGTTTCGCTCGCTCCCATCTATTGAACGGAACCGTTTAATAAATAATAAAATATTTTGACTATTTCCAAATATTTTAAGGCACTTAACATTCATTAACCATCTTTTACATAGATTACCCACTCATCCAGTCAGAATAGATATGGAAGCCCATCCGTTACCCGGATGGAAAAGGAGACCAGGTGACCAACGGAAGATTTGGACAAACATTGTAGCACGCGAACTCTGTCCTTTTATAATACTAAGCCTCCTCGTCTAAATGAATTATTTAAATGGGCGTCCGTTTGTTTACCCTATGCAGCCAACAGAGATCATTGGAGGGGTTTAACTCGGGATGTAATTAACATTTAATGTCAGCACACCTCAAGTGTCGTTCTTTGAGTACACACTACAAAAAAGTTGACGTTTTTGCAGACGTTTTGGTGTCCGTTTGCTAGCTGTTTGCCGTTAATAAAGATCACTAGAGGAATTTAATGTAGGATGTAATTAACATTTAAAGTCAACATCCTTCAAATCTCGTCTAAATGAATTATTTAAATGGGCGTCCGTTTGCTAGCTGTTTGCCGTTAATAAAGATCACTAGAGGAATTTAATTCGGGATGTAATTAACATTTAAAGTCAACATCCTTCAAATGTCGCTCATTGTAAAAATTTATGTTTTTTGCAGCCTAAGTGATAATAACCGGTGGGGGTGTTATCCCCGATGATGATGTACACTCGGTCAATTGATTCATTCGTTTTGACTGGTGACGTGCTTAACAAACATAGAAAAATAACGAAGTTTCTTGATTCACAAAGATTAATAAAATTTCCTGATTTTTTGTCAGGGTTATCTCCCTTAGCCAAAGGGCTACATATGGTATACGTATACCTTGAGATACCTTTTAAGTACCCCGGGTGTATGTTTGCACCCACCCGCAGAAACGGAAGCCCAGTTATACTGCTATGCACTCGGTCCCTATTGTTATTAGTCTATATGCCTATAAGCACCTAGTCCAGGATTTAATACATGGAGAATAAACAGTCAGAAATACCACCACCATTAGAAATGTGACTTTATAAGCATTACTCAAATCCTCAGAATCATTAGCATCCCCCTGATGTGGTAGTTTTAACTCAGAATAAATTACAACGAGGCGCGGAATCAGGAATACTAATATAATCAAAAAGTTATGCTTTATAGACAAAACTCAAACTTTGAAAACCATTAACATCCTAATTTTATACGATCATAGCCCACTTTCCCTAAATATATGTACAATAAAGATGTTCATATAAAATATTTAAGCAATATACCCCAATATAATAATAATACTAATAAATGAGTATAAAACTTGATTAATAGTGTTTATGAAATCGATATGTTTACCAAAACCACTTCGCGAGGTAAGGCGCGTGTCACGCTACATCTTAAGTGGAGCAATATTTATCCTTCTCTCTTCTTTTTTGAAGATTATTGCAGTATTTTTGCATCGTAATATAAAACTTATTGTTATTAATTTTGTATATTTATTATTTTTGCCCGCCTTCCATAATTGTTAACTGTCCCACATCTACCTTCATTTCTGTCTCAATTTTAATTTACTCTCTGTAAAAAATCCCCCTTTACCCTACCCTCAATTTCATATTTTCCCCTGATAATTTGACACAATTTAAGAACCAGATACTAAAAGGCGTTTTCGTCCACTCAATTCGTAAATAATCTTGAAACACTTATTAAAAAATTGACCGACTAAAGGTAATAAATAAAATTAAATTGTACTTAAACTCCCTTAATTAACATTAATATAAGTGATATAGGCAGAAATATAAAATAAATTTAAATTTTTAGACTTACAGATAATTCTGTTACAAAATGAACACCAAACAGTTCTTCCAAAACAATGTCATGCATGCGTTTTATTTGTTTATTAGTAGTTGTTAAATTGAATATCAATACTTTTCTTCGTTGAGCAAGAGTTAAAAAATGTCTCATAAGAAGAGCTTGACGCTTAGAAAGTTGCTGAGAAGCTGTATGACATCTTGTCATTGCCTGTCGTAAACGATGTTGACGTCTTCGCTCTAAATACAATTTATAAGTGCTATTTTTAGTAAAAATTACTTTCTAAATTAAGATCCGAAAAATGTGAAACTGTAGATTTTAAACAAGAAATAAAATTATTCAACTCATTAGCGCGACTCTAAACAATACAATAAACAAATTTATTAAACAAACATGAAAGCCTTCTGGTTTGAATAACAGGGGTTGGTAATTCTTAATTCTAAAAAATAATATTAAATATCTATTTACCTTTGACTAACATCTTTAATTAAATTCCTGATCTCAACTAAACGGTTACTTGTTGATATATCTCTAGAATTTTATAAACATATATTATAAAACTACCCAGTCTTGTTAAGTACGGGATTTGTAATAAACAATTCACTTCTCACGCAATCACAACAAACAAATTTATTTTTAAAGCATTCACAAGTTGGACATTGAAGATTTAAATGAAATTCTAATCCCTGAGAAAAATCGTTGTTAAATGAATTGGTTTCCAATATTTGAAAGTCTGCAATGGCTAAATCATTTAATTTGTCAATAGACATCTATAAACACTTTATAAAAAACAGAATTAGGTACGAAATAAACTAAACGATTTAAATAAATATACAAATATTACCATTTCTTTCAAAAAATATCTAGCTGGTTACACAGACGATAAGCATAAAAATGGCAAATATATATATAAAACTTCCAAAAAGTAGTTCAAGTTGCTCGTCAATTTATTAATAGTAAATTAGTATAAATTAAAAAATATTTTGTTATTCATAATGCAATTAATATTTTTGTAATATTTATTGTTATTATTATTATAAGAATTAATACTTCACTAGAATTATATTTAATTTTATAACAACAATTAATTAAAAATAATATTTTAACAGATTATTACAATTTTTATGTAAAACGTTATTAAAATTAATGGGTATTTAAATACTAAAAATTTTTAATTTAAAATTAATTTAAAAAATACTGTCAATTATTTTTTTATTTATACTGATATATATATATATATATATATATATATATATATATATATAGTAACAGTCACCACGATTATGTTAAAATACGAGGTAATAAAATATTGTACAGCAAACTTAATTATTTTAATTTGTATTATAGAATGGATAAATGATAAATTATTAAAGGCAATTAATAATCGTTTTTTCAATTTATTTGCGAAATAAGGCGCGCGTAATACTACAGGATTCATGATTCAGAATTGATCACGAGCTGAGTAGACCAAAATAGTTTTTAGTTTTTGATTCTCAAACTGTTTTAAATTTTTAGAAAGAAATATGAAATGGATGGTAAGGTAATTAGGGATTTATCCGGAAAAAATGTATTAGTTAGAACAAAATTAAGGTAGATAGTGAAACAGCTAACAATTTTGGAAAGAGGGTAAAAATAACACATATACAAAAATAATTATAAAACAAGCTTTGTATTAGAACTGCATAAACATTGCAATAATCCTTAAGAAAAAAAGAGATAAAAATAAATAACGATCTACTGAACTTTTAGCGGGACGCACACCTTACCATACGAGTCACTGCTCGTCAAAAAGAGCGTTATCTTTTATTTTGTCTTTTTGTCTTGTAAAAATTATTGCAATATTTTTTGCATTGTAATACAAAACTTGTTTTATTATTACTTTTGTATATTTATCATTTTTGTTTACTTTCTATAATTTTTAACGTTTCTCATCATGTTCATCGATTTCTTTTGTTTGAAATTCCAAATCTTTTCTGGGATAAATGCTTATTCATTTTATCTTCCTTTACCCATTTTCCCCGATAACTAGAGAATTAAAAGGAGTTTCTTTTATTCAACTCGTATAAACTGCAACAATTACATCTGCAAGGTACACGTTAAGTGTAGTGCTATTTATTTATTTCTTTCTTTTCCTTTATTTGAAGATTATTGTAGTGTTTTTGAACTGTAATACAAAACTCATTTTATTAGTATCTTTGTATATGTATTATTTGTGCTTGCTTTCTATAATTGTTAACCGTTTTTCTATCCCATTTACTTCACTAAGCAAACAGACAAGATTAATAAGATGCGTGATGTTTTTTATCGCCGGTATCTTAGAAGTATTTTAAAGATTACCTAGAGCAATCACATTTCAAATCATGAAATTATGAAGAGAACTGACATTCGTTCACAACATAACATCATTACAATTAGGCGAAGAAATCACTTAGTCAAAAATGGTTTTGAAATGAAAGATCGAAAATGGTAAAAGAGATGTTGGTAAACTACAGAAAACTTAGCTAAGAACTACTTGAGAAGATTTAATTAAAATGAATGTTTTATGGAATCAAACAAAACGTTCGGTAAAATGTTTAAATACATAGAAACATTTTGTTGTTTTATGTTCTTTTTAAATTATGGGACTTTGTTGTTGTTTTGCTGTAAAGTTGTCTTATTGCCCCATGCTTATTTTTAAAGCAAATGGTTTTGTAATAATAATAAATAATAATAATTTAAAACAATTTAAAAACTGAGTGCTAAAGGCGGTTTAGCCTACTCAACTCGTAAAAAATCCTGAAATCTTAAATCGTTTTTTTTATTAGTTTACAGTGTTTTGTATAACTGTTATCTTTACCAAAAATTAAATTTGGCACAACACAATTAAAAGTGATTTTGTATATTTTATTATTAAAACAAATAAATTGTTTTTAACTGGAATACTAAAAAATATTATTTAAAATGCAAAATATATCAACACATATTTATGAAAAGTGTTCTTGAGTCAAGGTAAGCATTAACGGTTATAAAGAATAAGTAATACAAAAATTTAAAGTAATTTTATGCTTTAAAAAAAATATATTTGTTTATTCCTTTGCACGTCTAAAAAATAACATTGATATATACATTACTATTAGCAGTGTTAATAGTAGACCAAAAAACAGTAGTTTTCTAGTAGCTAAGATCTATATAATAATGCTTAATTAAATTTTATTAATTTTACAATTCACTATACTAATAAAATTTAAAATAAAAAATAATTTAAAAAATTAAATTTTTTAACGGTTGCATTACGATTGTATTTCTCTATGCTATTTTTATTTTTACGAAACGCAAAATATTTTATATGTAACACCATTTCTATAGTTCAACTAACCTCTTTAAAGCTGTCTAATTTTAATATACCAAATTTTCGGCTTTTACTCTGAAGTTAAATTCGCACATTGTCTCAGGCAATTATCCTCTCTACTCTTTCTCACTTTTATAAAAGCATTTTACACTAATACGTTGAGTTTGCCAAACAAACTATTAGAATTAGAAGAACCAGTAAAAGCAACCTTTCCACATGCTATAGATATCACAGAAACTTGGTTTACAAATGACATACTAGACAATAAAATACCTCTAACAAGGCATAGCGTAGTTAAAAAAAACTCATGTTAAGGTAAATGTAAAAAATGCCTTTTTTATGTCTGTAATAATATTCTGTATTTCATTGTGTTCTCCCATTCAAGCATTCATCAGAATGGGTATAATTTTATTCATCTGGCATTAGGTTTTTATATATATTTTTTCTCTATTTTACTGCTTTTCTTCTTTATTCAAAGCCTTCAGTAAAACTCTTATATAAAAACTCAAATATTACTTTTCTCTTTCCTGCATATACCGTATTTTAATGGGTGATTTTAATTACCCTTCCCAAAATGGGCACTTTTTTTCTTGTTCCTCCAACTTATTCAAAAATAAATTTTTAAATTTTAGCATTAAACCTACTTTTATACAACATGTACTATCTCCTACTAGATATAAACTTGGCTCCCTTTCCTCTTGTCTTGACCTTGTCTTTGCCAGTAAATCCTCTTCTATCGACTCACTCTCGTATTTTCCCCATCTAGGAAAGGATGATTACATCCTCTTACTTTTTGAAGTCTTTTTCTCCTTTTGTAGCTTCAACAATAAATGGTATTTAAACAATTTGTGTTTACAATTTCGTAAAAATACTTGTAAATATTATTAAATATTGTAATATTATAAAAACATATTTGTAAATATTACAAAAATTAATTTTTACTTTAATTTAAAAATAAAATATTAATTTTAAAACATTAAGAATTAAATAAGTTTATGTTAAATAATTAGTTCCCTTTCTTTTTGTTTAATCACTATATTATATATAGTTCATCGTTTGTGTTCGTTTTGTATATTTTTGATGTCACTCGAATTATGGCTTTTATCTGTTGTGTCTGTAATTACTACAATAGTTATAGTTACGTTTATAGTATGCATTTAATTGATTTATTTTTTTTTAGTTTTTAATAATTATGTACCTTACTACGGATCCTTATCCTAATTTATCACAATGTAAAAGTGCAGGTTATTACGATCCTTTACTTTCTGAACTTGTGAAAATACCATTTGGATTGACAGAAAGGCCTACAAAAGAGCTTACGGTAGTTATACCCGCTTACAACGAAGAAACTCGACGTAATGCTAATTATTATTTAATTTAAATATTTAATTAGTTCCAATTATGTTGTCAGAAACTTTGCAGTATTTAAAAAAGAGAAAGGTAAAAAAGATTTTGATTTGATTTTGATAGGAGTCATTTCCTAAATTTACATATGAAATTATTGTTGTGAACGATGGAAGTTGTGATGACACTTTTGGAGTATGTATTGTTTTGTCATCCAACTATGTAGGTTGCATTGAAATTTTCAAAATCCGAGGGTACGGATGTATTTCGAGTTGTTTCTTTACGTAAAAATAGCGGGAAGGGTGCTGCAGTTAGGGCGGTAAGTGCGGTTAAATTTCTTTATTGTTAGTAGCTTTTAACGAGTACGCAGATGTTATGATTATCGAATTTAATGCTTGTTGATAAACGATACTAAGTCTAGTCGTTTTCTACATACATTATAATAACAGAAAGCAAAACAACTAAGATTAACATTTATTCACTAGCGTTAAAATATAGTCAATTTAATGTAATTATGCAAACTACTGTATTTAAACCAGCAAGTTTAGTGTTTCAGCTTTTTAGATCTTGTCGCATATTATTGTATATTATTTAATAGTTATGTTTATTGTTATTAATTTAAAGTACAAGTGCTTTAGTGTAATAGTTAAAGATAACGCATTTTTTGTAAATATTAAATATTTCGCTTTATTTTTTGCTTTATATGATATTTTATATATAATATTTAATATTTTTATAACTAGAGTCTGATTAAATTAACATACACTTCAAATAATTATAGTTTATTTAAACACTAATATTACTGATATTTTAGATGGTAGTTAGTTTTTTTTTGTGTTTAAGTAATCGTACTTTATAAGCTGACCATTCTGCTGACTATTAAAATGTAGACTAGGATTTCAATTTTACCTGACAATTTTAGCAAAGAACTCGTAGTCGTAAATATATTTTTTGGTTTTGTTTAAAACTTTGTACACAAATTAAATACTTTGATTTAATTTAAGAGAAAATTGAGTAACTTTGTTTTACTCATTATGTTTAATTTAGTTTAAAACTTAATTTTAATAAGAAGTTAATTGTTTTCTATGCAATGTAATTCTATTTTTCTGTTGGAATAATATAATGTTTTGATAGTACCGTAAAGATGCGGTCACCTAGTTAAGAAACACGCTTTTCCACTAAATTTGATTTGCATTTGCAAGCGATTTTGCATAGAAATGTGGGATATACAGTTACTGGATGACTGCAAGCATACACTTATGATACTTAAAAGGTTTCTTAGGGTGTGTGTATAGTATATGTGGTCGTTGGGCTAAAGAGGATAGTTTTGACAAAAAATCAGATGGCCTTGTTAATTTTTGCGATCAGTGATGCTGTTACAAGGATGCCTTTTATTAGTCAAAAGATTTAGTTATTTTTCTGCGTTTGTTACGCTTATGAAGCCATTGGAGTTGATTGAAACAATGAAGAGCGAGAACATAGATGAGGTTTGAATTATAGTCAAATTTTGATTGTTTTAGTAAACATTTTTAGGAGGGCTTGATTTTTAACAGACGTTTTTATCGCTATTCGATTAATCTCAAAAGTTGTACTTATTATTTACGACGTTATTATAGACATTTTTCTGTTTTATGCATCGTTTTGACATTTTAATCGTCTTCATAGAGGATACATTTTGTACTTCTTACCGGCCAGGGTAGTCGAAATTATCAACTTTTATGACTTGCACTCAATCGGTGATGAGGTGTGCTGACTTTAAATGTTAATTACATGCCTAATTAAGCTTCTCCAATGAGCTCTATGAACTGCAAAGGGTAAGCAATCGAACGCCAAATTGAGTAATTCATTTGGGCCGGGAGGGACTTAGCATAAATAAAACGATAGAGTTCGCGCTACAGTATCCGTCCAAATTAATCATTAACCACATAAGTGGATAGACAGAATTTATTGTTGACCAATTATGTTTTGAATTTCCTACCCCTTACTGGACAGATTGTTTAAGAATTTTTTATAAAACCAAAATCTTCACTTATTATTGACTCTGACATTTGTATGTAAAAATGACCAAATAGTGCATTTTATTAATTTATTGTGAATTCAATCGTTGTAGGGTATATTGTTTGGACGAGGACGATATTTACTTTTTGCTGATGCCGACGGTGCAACTCGATTTTCGGATATCGAAAAACTTCAGGATTCCATGTCATCATTGATAGCTAATCGATGGGTAGGTTGGGAAAATAGATGCTTGGTGTATTTTTATTTTAAAAAATGAATTCTTATATCCAATATTCTTTTTTTTATTATTATTAATAATAATATTATTATTAGAGATGATCAGAAATGAACCAATCTAGCCATTATTTTCAAGTCTGGCAAAAAGACGAGGATTTAAGCCTTTGTAAAAAATCGGTGTTGTTACAGAAACAATAGGAGGCTGCTATTACGACAAATGAAGGCAAAGACTTGGAAAAATGTTGTCAGTGTTTTATAGACTCAAATCATTATGGTCGTGTTCTTCCATCCGCCTGAACAATGAGCACATGAAAAGAACGGACTTTCATCTATTAGATGACATCATTACAAATAGACGAAGAAAATTACTTGGTCAAATTCTACATTTACCGCCCAAAAGACTTATAAGAACGGTTTTGGAATAGGCAATTGGTGATGGAAAAATAAAGTTTGGGGATAGACAATACAAAACTTGACTAAGAACCATTCGGGAAGATTTAATGGAAATTAATGTCTAATGGATCAACTAAATATTTTGGCAAAACGTTCAAACACAGAATTATTTCGTTACTCTTTGTTGTTGATTTTGCTGTTATTGTTATTCTTGTTAACCCATGCTTATTTTAAAGCAAAAGTGTTGCAATATAATAATAATAATTGTTATTCCTATTATTATTGTTGTATAGAATGGAGGTATGGCTGTTATTTGTGGTTCGAGAGCTCATCTCGACGAGGAAGTTGTGGCCAAACGTAATTTTTTTAGAAATCTTCTAATGTATGGATTCAAATTTTGTGTTTGGCTTTTGTGTGTCGGTGGAATCAAAGATACTCAGTGTGGTTTCAAATTATTTAGCAGACAAGCGGCCAGAAAATTGTTTCACAACTTGCACGTTGAGCGATGGGCATTTGATGTGGATTTGTTATACTTGGCGCGTCATTTTGATATGACTGTGATCGAAGTTCCAGTTCATTGGCGCGAAATTCCAGGTAATTCTAACACATACACACATACAATCGCCTAAAATTATTATTAAACTAAAAAACCTCCAGCAACCACATCTTATTTGAGTAATACTTATAAATTTCAAATTTTTATTGATGGTGATATTGATGACTATTACCCCCACGTGTGGTGCATTGTGAACTAAATGTATCTAAGCACCTAGGCTAACACAATAGGGACTGAATGGGTATCAGAATAATTAGGCCTCCACTTTGGTGGATGGGTGCAAGTATACACTCATCGTTTTTAAAAGGTATATGTATACCATACGTATCTAGTGGACTAAAGAAGATAATTGTAACAAAATGTAAAGTGGCTTCACCAATCTTTGCTAACATTGGTGCCTTTTATTAGTTGAAATATATATAATTTGGTTTTCGTTATTTGAATGTTTCATAGTAAACATTTTCAGTAAGCGCTCTAGTTACCTTTGTCACCCTGACCTAATATATATTATTATTTATGTTTGCTACTTTGAATGTTTTACTGGAAACGCATCTTTCAGCAGTGGACATTTTGGCGAAGTCGAATCTGGGCCTGCATTTTAGTGCCTGTGGTGGGATTCGAACCCATGCTCACTCAGGTTTGAGTCGAGCGCTGTACCGCTACACTACTCCGGAATGTATACAGGTTTCTGTTGCGTCAATGTTTCCCGGGAAACAATTTTTAGCGGGCCAACTTTTAGTGAAATTGAACGAGCGCTGCAAGAAGAATCCTAACCAATGGCCACTCAGATACGCATCTAGCGTTTTTCATATTTGTGCACTTGAATGAGTAATTAATACACATTATTGGTATTATGTATATGTTCAAGGATTATTGTTATATGGATTGAGTTGCGTACTAACAGTAAATGTGACGTCTAACCTGCAAGAAAAATTTGTTTGTTTTATTAGACTTTTTTAACATTTTTGACTTTTAATAGAAAAGTGGTAAATAGTTATAATTGAGCAAACAATACATAATACTTTTTACTACATGCATGTCATTATCAAAATAATTTGTATACAATTACCAACGCAACATGGAAATAAATGGAAGTAAATGAAAAATAGGTATTCCAACAGTTTTCGTATGGTATTTTGTAAATGATATAATTTGCAAATTGTAGTGTAGAAAGTTTATTCTTAGAATGAAAATTAGGTAAATGATTGGATAAATGTATTTCTTTTGAGAAGCAACTAAATAGGTTTTTGATAGATGAAAACATTAGGAATAGACGTTTTATAAATCAAGGTTAGTAATGTACAATGCGTAAATGTAATATTTTTATGATTGTGCTAAAACGATACTTCAGTACAAATACATTTGGTGTATTTTAATTTATTGTGGTTGGTAAGTTAGTTACATTTTCACTATTTCTATATATGCACGGCATATTAAAACGATCGATTTCGATGGCTTGACAAGCGTAAGAAATATAGAAAAATAACGAAATTTCTTGGCTGGTAGATGGCATCTTTATGACGTCGCCACAGTTTGCAAAATTGACTAGGTCGCTTGATTTTTTTCTCAGGGTTATCTCCCTTATTCCAAGGGCTACATATAGTATATATAAACATTAAGATACATTTTAAGTATGGTTGTATACTTGCATTCACCCGCCAAAACGGAAGTCCATTTATACAGCTGGGTACTCGGTCCTTACTTTTATTAGTTTAGATACCTGTGGGCACCTAGCGTAGGATGCACCACATGGAGGACAAACAATCAGGAATATCACCATCATTAGAAATTGATACTTTATAAGCATTACTCAAATCCTCAGGATCTGGTGGTCGACTTTGCCGTGGGTGGATATGGGTTTAAATCCCACCACTGGCACTAACTGCGGGCCCATTTTTGGCTTCACTAAAAAGTCCACTATTGAAAGATGCATTTCCCGTAAAACATTCAAAGTATGTGAAGTGAATGTCAACCGATATTGATTTTGAATAAAAATACAATTCTGCTTTTTATTGCTTTAATAATTTTCAACCTAATTTGGATTTCCTTTTTTTGGTTGTCGAAAAAATTTCCAATATTTTTTCTCTTTAAATTAGGTTCCAAATTGGTGCCCGTTTTTTCGTGGATTCAAATGGCTAAAGACTTGCTGTTAATACGATTACGTTATTCGTTGGGTGCTTGGAAAATTGAACCAATACACTGCTAAATTTAAACAATCAAAAACGACGCATTACGATCGAAAGAAGTATGAACTTTCAGCATTCCACAACTAACTTTGACTTCTTATAGATTCTTTTAACTTTTACATCTGGTCGCAAATGTTCCTTCCTCTTATTATTTAATATTAATAATGAAATTGTGTTTGCTATGTGTTTTCTTAATATGATTGAATAATTGAGCAATAATTAAAAAGCGGTATTTTACGGAAAATGATGACTGAAAGCGAACACAAGTATCATATCAACTGCTAGATTCAAGCGTTATAATTGTTGATTTTTATAGCCCAGCGTAATGGAAGCATATTTGAAAGTCCATACTATTGTCGAAATAAGGATAATGAGTAAAGGTAGTCTTTAAAGAAACACTGATATCTTTGATTGCTTACTGAACTGAACAGAAGAGCACTTACACACAAGTATATTATTTAATTTACAAATGATGTACAGATAAAATAGCCAATTTTACTCAAATTAGAGTATAGTTTCTAAAGAATAAAATGTATATAAGCGAAGTTTATACACTTATACAACTCTGCTACTGGTAGTACATGGATGATTGTAAAATTTATTAATAAATTAAATTGTATATTGTGGAATAATGAAAGTTTAAAACTTAAAATATATTATGTGATGTAGTAATCACTTCTCAGACTTTGAGATGCTAATGATCAAGAGAATTTCAGTAATATTTCTAAAGTGTATTTTTAATAATCCCCATCCTTGACTCAGACCATCAGGAATTAGTAATCGTGAGCACAGGGTTACAACTGGGCTTCAATCTCGGCGGATGAATGCAAGCATGCATCCAGGTTACTTAAGACATGTATATACTAGATTAAGCTGTTGAGATAAGGAAGATAATCCTAATAATAAATCAGGCGGTCTCGTTAATCTTTACAACCAGTGGTCAGTCACAGGAATGCCATCTATAAACCAAAAGGCGTTATTATCCTACGTTTCTTACTATTATAAAACTATTGAATATGGAAATAATGAAAAGGCGACTACATTACGAACCACTATATATGTACAAGGTGGTTTAGAATTGCTTGTTTTCTCACCAGGATGACTGACCTTGGTTAAGTGGTCTATATACTCGGGGTCGAAATCAATTGAATGCCGTGGTCAACAGGACAAGCTAATGACCAAATGCAAAAAATACCATTCTCAAAGCTCAAACGCTGCCTGTTTTAAATATTACTGGCGATAATACAGCGGTTATTAAGTCTAGAATTAGCCCTTTAAAGTTAAAATGTCCGCTTATTGTTGGCTTATGGACCGTGTACTTACTGTCTGCACTTGATGCACAAGATTGTGTTGTTGCTGAATCTAACCATCATAACAGCGCCACTGCTCGCAATTTTTGACAAGGCCACCTGACTGTTTGTCAAATTATTTCCGTTAACTCAATGTACAGTATACGTATACCTTAAGAAACCTTTTAAGTATCCTATTATATTGCTGTGCACTTGGTCCCTGCTGCATTAGTCTACTGCACTTAGTCCAAGATGGACCACGTAGAGTCAACAATCAGAAAAATAACCATCATTGATATAATCAACGTAGCATTACTCATAAATTATTTTTAATTTCAATTAGTAATATATTAAATAAATAAAAAATTAACCTATAAAATATGTCTTTACTACAAAAGTGTTTTTATCCATGCTCTATAAATGTCCAACCAATTTAAATGTGCTGTATTTTAAAAGAGAGAAACAAATGTATCTTTTATTAAAAAAACAACTTACTGTTTTTAAATTATACTGTATAATTTTTATTATATATAAAATACAAAAAAGAAAGTTACTTCCTAAAAAAATAAACACTAATTATTAAGGGGAATGAATAAAAAATAAAATCTCAAGCAAATAGAATATGATTTAAATGTAAACACCCTGTAGCTAGTTTAATTTCTAAAAACATTGTATAAAAAACTTAACAAACCAGTTTCTAACATTTTCAATCATGACCACTTAATCAGGCATTATTAATCATTATAAATATCAGTTTTCCTTTGTTTCGTAAGTTCTATTCACTTGTTTGTTTAAATACTGTAGTTTATATAATTATATAGATTTGCTTATGTTATAACATAATTGATTAAATGCTGGTTTTAGTTTGTTTACGTTCTGTTATAATCCATGTGAGTAAATAACTAAAGACGAAGTATCCCAATTAACGAGTGTTGAATTCGATCATTATACATGTTAAAATCCAGCGATATTAAAATCTAAAAACTCTAACAACAAATTCCTCTAAATACTTGTTTATTATAAATACAAAATTCTTTCGTTTTAAAACGTATAGAATAACAAAATTATTCCATATAATTCTACTACAAATTTTGAAATTAAAAATGCAGCATATAAAGAATTAAACTCCTTTTCAGACTTCACCCAACCCATCATCAGAAATATGCTTTCAATCTTTTCTACTTTGTTTACATGTATTTATTTTTCAGAGAATCCAATCTGCTAATCTTGTGGTTTTGTCCTCCTCTCTCAACCGGTCACAATACAAGATTGCTGAAAATAACTTTTATTAAAAAACCAAAACTAAAATCAATAAATACATTTACACCAGTAATAATACTACACAATCTTATAAAAAAGGTATAACATCAAATAATATACTGTTCAAAATATTAAAAATAAGCATTAATATACCAGAAGGGTTAAATTACTAACATAAAATTTTAATGTTTTTTCAAAATTATATCACTTCAGTAGTTTCACTTTATATATATATCCAAAATTAAACGAAATATTATAACAAAAATGTTATTCAGTAATAATCTAATCGTCGTCTGGTACAAATATTTCATTCTTTTCTAAAAACTCGGCTCCATTTTTGCTTACCAATGCACCAGTATATATTGTAAAACCTACAACTGCCGCAGCTTTAAAAACACCAAATTTTGTCATTGGTGGCTTTGAACGCAAAGATCCATTAGATTTATACGACCCCGATTCACCTGAATAACATTGAACATTTCTAAGCACTTTTTGATATATCTCAGTACTAATATTTTTTTGACAAATTTTCAAAATCATTTTCTATATTCAAAGCTAACATAAAAATGTAAAAAAATTATTATAAAATAAGTAATGCGACTTATTACAACTTTTATCTATAAAATAATTCAAACACAATTGATTAATAATTTTTCCCAATTATTATTTTATATATATATATATATATATATATATATATAAACGTTCACATTTTTATAAAAAACTTAATAAAACACAAGTAAACAAGCAATCAAAAATTAATAAAAATAAACAACTACACTAAAACATAATTGTGTGTATCAATTAATAAAATCAAGCACTTTATCTCACTATAAATTAGAAAAAAAATAATAAAATGTACAAAACTTGATATAAAGTAATACATAAAATAATATGCAATACTAGTTAAATAACAATTAACAATATATAAATTATTCAACTTTAACTAAAATTAAACAAAATTTGATTAAACCATAGCAATTCTAAAATTACTAAAAATACACCAAAATGGGAAAACCGCTAATTACACTAAATGACCTAGAAAAACATTTTAGTAAAAAACGTTTTAAAAAAAATATAATTGCTAAAAACCAATTAATTATTTTTTATTAAAAAAAATTAATAATAATTTTTATTTTACGTTTATAACCCAGTTTTTGTAAATTTGGATGAGGCAAGATTTATCCATAAAAGGTTTTTGAGCAATATAAGTTTTATTAATAAATAATGTTTTTTTATAAAAAAAAATTTTAAATTAAAAAAAATATAAAACATTTTATTTTGCATAATTATCTATAATTACTTTTTCTTTTAAATATTTATTTATTATAGTTAATCACTCGCGAGGTAAGACGCGCGTCACGCGTCCATTAAAGGTATTTATTTGCATTATAGTTAATCACTCGCGAGGTAAGACGCGCGTCACGCGTCCATTAAAACAGGTTTACAGGTTTACAGGTTTACAAATTTATACACGAGTTGAGTAGGAGTAAAACTCCTTTTGATCCTCGGTTCTGATGTATCGGCAATATCGTATTCAGAAAGGAAAAAAAATAAAACAAAAAAGTTAAAAATAAAAACCGTCAACCACTGGGGGAACAGGTAAAAATGAATAGGGCATAACGATCATAAGCAGTCTTAAATGATGGGACCGAGTTGGGATTAACTACCTGAGAAGGAAGACTGTTCCAAGCATTAATAACCCTCTGTGAGAAGTGGTGGAGCCTCAACGTGGATTGCACTCTGGATTTAGTCAGTTTTAGGTTGTGTCCCCTACAAGAATTATTTGATAGTGTGAAGAAAGAAGGGGAGGAGCCAGATGTTAAGTATTGATATACCAAAATAAAATCCCCCCCCGAAGCCTCCTATTCGTTAGAGGAAATAACTTTAGTGAGAGGAGCCTGTCCTGATAAAGAAGATGTCTTAGAGACCTAGGTATCTTAGATATACCTTTTGTACTTTTTGAAGATTAAGGGAGTCGGATTTTAGTATAGGAGCAGTGACTTGTGCGCAATATTTTAAATGCGGTCTGATATAAAGCATGTAAAGCAGATGCACACATTTAGGGGAAAGACTACCTAGATTTCTTTTAAAAAACTTAATCAGTCAATGGCAAGTTTAGGTGGCTTTAGTATGGTGCCCTGTGAACTTCAAAGCAGAGTCCATGGTCACACCCATATCTTTTATAGATGTAACCGTTTCTATCCTACGGGTGTCTTGATAAGGCGTTGAGAATACATTCCCTGATGGCTTACCGAACGATATAATTTAGTTATTTAACTATATTGCCATTTAAAAGCGGTAAAAAAATTATTAACAATAATGATTTTATTAACTACAAACATTGTAAAACTGTATGAAACATTTTTTCTGATAAACTTATTAAAAACATCTTTAAGGCCAAGGTATTTAAGATTGACAAAAAAAAGAAAAAATTAAAAACTTAATTGGGAGTTTAACTGTTTTTTTAAGCAACGGTCTGAGTTGCTAATTGGTATAATAACGAGAGTTTTACGCAGTAAAAACGGTGTAGTACGTAGAATAAAAGTTTGTACATTTAAAGGTGTACTGAATTTGGATATAAGTCAAATGTCGCTACTTGGGTGTATAAATTAAATTTGTTGTCTGTTTGGTATGCTTGTGGTTGTTATATATAAATAATTTGACAAATGTCCGATGTTTACTATTTTATTTAAATCAACATTAACAACTTTGCATATTTTTTTACCGTAAATTTATTTTGTCCTAAAATTATCCAAATTTAAGAAACTGCGTTTTCTGGCAAGAGTGTTTCTGTGGGAAAAAAATATTAAAAAAAACAATTATTTTATTAATTTTTATTTTGATTACAATTTTTATACTGCTGTGCACTTAATTAATTGTGACATTGTTTGAACTTTGTTTTAAACCGCATTTTTTGTAATTTAATTTATTACTCCTCTTGTTGACGTAACAGTGATTATATAAGTATTGTCATGTCATGTTTTTTCTTGTTGATAAGCACTATTAATATGTAGATTTGAATTATTTAATAATAAATTGGATAACGATATTTTAAATTACACAAGAGGTGTTTTAATTGAAATTATCTGAGGATCTTAATAAATATACATATCAAGTTAAACCAAAAAAAATAGGACAGGGATCTTGGTAAGATCTTACACCACTTGCAACTGACATAAAAAACTTATAAAATTTTATTTTTTATTAATTTTATTACAGTTAGGAATTCTATATTATAGTGTTCTTGTACAATACTAACAAAATTTGGACACTGTTTTAATACAGATCAAATTTATATCTTAAATTGTTGTGAAAACTGTATTGGTGATTATTTTGAATACATTGTTTTTTTTTCTATTTTTATTAGAGAACATTATTAGTTTATAAATATTTATTTTTTGTAGTAATAAACTGAGGGATAATTTAGATCACAGAAAAGCCTTTGTGATTAAAAATACTCATGGTGTCAATCATGGCATTATCTCTATTATCTTAAGCCTAAGGAAGAGAAAAAAATCTCAGTAAAATCTGCACGATTTTTTATTTTTTCGCATTTAAAATGTTTTCATTAAAATTTAGCAAACTTTTACTAAATTAATATATATGTGGACATTGTTGATTGATTCAATATATTGAGTAGTCAACATTAATTATTAATAATACTTAATGTTGACTTATTTGTAAAAAAATTTTACTTTATTTATTTATTTATGTTTCCACAATTAACTCAACACATTTATACAATTTATAACTCATAAACTAACAAGTAAATACAACTCATCTATGATCAGTTTTAACTCCGCTTGCAAAAAAGGAGCATTAAATCACAGTATTAGCAACTTAGTATTTTAAAATAAACATTTTAATAAACTACGGTAAAGAGACAAAAACATAATTTAGATGACAGGATTAAGTAAAAACCAATAAATGCTCAATTGTTACTCGCGAGGTGAGGCGCGCGTCACGCTACACGTATATTGGAGCGTTATTAATAATTTTCTATTTTCTTCTTTTTTGAAGATTATTACAGTGTTTTTGCATTGTAATATGTAACTTGTTTTATTATTACTTTAACATATTTCTAATTTTTACTTATTTTCTATAATTATTAATTTTCACTGTCTACCTTGATTTTGTCTTTATTTCAAATATTTATTCTGTCACTAATCCCCTTTACCTCATTATCCATTTTATAGTTCCCCCCAAATCTTACTGATATTATCGATAAATAGAACTGAGAATCAAAAGGAGTTTTACTCCTACTCAACTCGTGTATCAACCTGTCAATGTGTCATACACTTGAATAACAATAACAATTAACTATCTTGTTGCATTACGCCTTTCACGGCGCAAACAGTTTATAATAAAAATAACTGTGAAATATTAAAAATTAGACAACTTCATTGTTTTAAAAAATTTGAATATTTTAAATTTGCTATGCTGCACTCAATTTTTGATAAATCTGTTAAATACAGCCAAATGCAAAAAAATCAACAATGTGTACTAGAATATGTCTAGTAATTTGCTAAAATTTATTCAAAATTTATATTTTAAAAATATTAAACAAAAATAAAGTAGCATTTAAAATAGACCAAAAAACATTAGCAATACTGTATGTACAATAAAATACGGTTATAATGCATTAATTTTTAGTTTAAACTTTTAATATTCCTATAAATTGCATGTACAATGTATTTATATGTATACAAATTTTTTCAGTTATTTTAAACGTGCAAGGTGAATCGGACTGAAAATCGAGGCACACCTTACCGAAAAAATTAACTACGTGTTGGACAATCGAATTCCACAAGATTATATCAATAATTTGGTCGATTCCTATCCAAAACGGTTAAAGGAAGTTATTAAAAAGCATGGCTATCCCCTAAATTATTAATTTTGGACTATTGGTGATGTCTGCTTTATATATATGTACATATTTTATAATATAATTTATTTTTAAGCAAACAACATAGTAGCTTTTTCATGTTGTCAAAATGTGTAAATTCTGGGTTTTTGGTCTAAGCGTAAATTTGATAATGCTATTTGTAAAAAGGAAATATTTTTAGTGTTTTAAATATTGATATTGCTAATGTGATGTTTAATGCTTATTTTAGTAAAATGTTGATGTGCCTAATATGCTTAAGTGATCTAAGGAAAGTCAATCAATTTCAATATGCTAATTTTGACAGCTCCCATTTTAGCCCCTGTAATTATTTCATCTATGTTTTTATTAAAATATGTAAAACTGTTTTATATAATTCTAAATTAAAATATTAGAAAACTTATACTGTGAGATGAATTCATTTCGTATCATTCCTTGTCAAAATAAGCATGTTTTGTAGCGGCCTAGCGGTACAGTACTCAACTCAAACCTAAGTGACCATGGGTTCAATCCCTACTACAGCTAATAAATGCGGACCTACGTTTGGCTTCGCTAGAATGTCTACTGCTAAAAGATGCGTTTTCCGTGCAAACATTGAAAGTAGTAAAATAATAATAATAATAATTACCAGGGTGGTCTAGTGGTACAGTGCTCGAATTTGGACCTCGGTAAACATGGGGGTTCGATCGCCATCACCACCAGCCCACTAAAATGCGGGCCCACGTTCGGCTGCGCTAAACAATGTCCACTGCTGAAAGGCATGTTTCTTGTAAAACAGTCAAAGTAATAAACATAAAATAAAAATAAATAAAGAAAAAGTAATAAACATTTATTTTTATATTTATACTGACAAGTTTTGACAAATTGTAAAAATTACACTTCAAAATGTTTTTTAAATTGTTATTGATTGTTTTATTTTTACTCACTTACAAAATAAAATAATAAAAATAGGTTTAACCGATTAATTATAAATGACTGAGAATTAATAAAATAACAACAACAACAATAATAATAATAATAATACGATTTAGACTTACAAACAACGTTTAGCAATGTGGACAGTAAAAAAAATAATTAAGAAATTGTACCGGGTTCATAATTTAAAAATATAAAAATCTGCAAATGTTTGTTTTAAAATGGTGAAATTAACAAATTAAAAATATGAATAAAAATAGTGGAAAAATGTTTAAATGCAAAAAAAGCAAATTCAAAGTTGGTTTAACAATTTTTTCAATTGAAATCACAGATAACGATGTAAAAAAATAATTGTACGCAGTATTGACAATAATTGTTCTGTATCTAACAATAGTATATATATATATATATATATATATATATATATAATACCATAAAATTTCTAATCTGAAAATACAACGATTGCACAAATTTTAACTTAAGCTTTGTTTGTAAAACGTGTAACAATGAAATCCGAACACAGTCTCTGGTTTAATAATATAGAACAAATTGCATAAATTAATTTGCTACTGTAGGCACCTTTTTACAGAAATGGTTACACAAATGAAAAACTAAAATGCCAACTCTGTAGTGTAGTTAAAAGCGCTTAAATCATGTGAGGTAATCATTACGTAAGTTCATAATAAAAAAATTACTTCAATCAATATAGAGTAAACTACTGTAATTAACACCTTACAAATCAATCAATTTATTATTCCAACAAAGAAACCATATTTTCCAAGTCCATTTTCAATTGTTTGTTGGACATCCATCGCTAATTTTGGTAGTCATTTGGGTCATTGTTGCCGGAGTTACCGAGACAGTTGATTTCTTGACGCTTTTTTGTAGCTTCTTGGTGTCCGACTTGCAATCGGGCGAATGCGACGAACCAAACAAGACGTGAGTCGCTGCTGCTGATGGCAAAGACAACGTATGATTGGAGTTGTTGATGGATGCATTGCTCTTGTCGCCAGTTATTTCGTTTATTTGGCCAGGAATACTGGATAGACTGAGAGACGATTCACTTGACAAATTGCCGGTACACCCTGTGTTACCTAACGTAAGCACTGGCGTATATGACGTGTGCAAGTCTTCACCAGGCAAATGCGAATCAATAAGGATTTCCAAAAAGTTGACAAATAGTTGAGCAGTATCTGCATTTTGGTTGGCCTATTATTGAATAGAAATAAAAGTAATATTTGCAGTAACAAACTTGTCACTGCTATTTGACAGCTTTTTGGAAAACATTTCACACGACATCATTTAATTGGAAAAAAATGATAATGCGTTTAGATTTATATGTATATATATTGAATCATTATAATTATCAGCTAAACGCCATAGAAAATAAAATTACGGTGCTGCTTATATAATAATTGTATTAACAATAATAACAATGATAAAAATAGTACAATATAAACAAAATAAAAAATAAAAATTTATTTATTTTTAATTTTTTAAATTTTATGTTTGCTACTTTGAATGTTTTACGAGAAACAGTTTTTAGCAGTGGACATTGTTTAGCGAAGCCAAACGTGGGCCCGCATTTTAGTGGGCCGGTGATGGGATTCGAACCTATGCCTACCGAGGTCCGAATTTGAGCGCTGTACCGCTACACCACCATAATTGTCAATATTGATATAAATAGTATAAATAATGAACAACAATAACGTATCAACATTCATCATGCAATCAATTAATATGGCAAATAGTTTACAGTAACATACCTTGGAAAAATGGCCCGAAAATCTCCACAATCCACCAAATCCAATACCTACAAAATTAACAGCAATTGTTGTTTTAAAATGTTTTATTTTAAATTATATATACCAACAGTTTTGCACTGCTTATTTCTCAATAATACTTTGCTGAAAAATATTCTTATTAATTTTCAAATGCTCTAAAGCCTATAATAATGATAATAATAATTACTATTATTATTATTATTACTATTATTATTATTATTATTATTATCATTATTACTATTATTATTGCCTCTGCCAATAATACCACTAATAAAAATGAAAATAATAATAATTATTATTGTTATAATTGTTTAATAATATTCAATTTTTCGTTTCACCACACTGTAATTTGTTAAATGATTGTTTATTTAAATACAAAATTAAACAAACAGTTGGTTTTCATTTGTCCCAATCTATTCATCATAATCAAATAATCTAAAATGCACACGTTTTTAAGCAAGAAAACAAATTGAACGTTAGTTTTTCATTTCTACCTGCTTATATCAAAGCTTTAATAATATATTGATATAATATAATAATAATAATAATAATAATAATTATTATTATTATTATTATTATTACTTAGCTAAAAGATTTTGTAACACAAATTCACAACACCAATAATGCATTTTTAAAATTTAAAAGCAAAATAACAACTTACTTTGTAAATAGTGGTGCTGCTGAACAGATGTTTCGCCGGTGCTAATCATATTTTGTATAATACTTTGAACTGCACTCAAAATCTTTTGATCATGACAATGCGTAAGAACGTAGTTGATTTTTGAATCCAATAAGCTATGTCTATTTTTATTCCCAATATATATATATATATATATATATATATATATATATATATATATATACAAACTGAACATAATATTTAAGCTATGTTTATTCACAATCAGTGTTATACTAAGGCTGTCAAATTTATTGAATAATAAAAATATTTGGTTTGAGCCAACCAGGAGCACTGTACAGCTGTTCATCACCAGTACTGCATACCTTTCAATTTTCATATTGACTCAACCCCGTGTTCTTTCAAGTTTGAAACCAAAGTTTGGTTCACTATGCCTAGCAATGGTTGATTCAGACTTTTCAAAATCATTAATTATAGTGAATCCGATACAGGCTACCGACTCGAAATGTTGTAAGTTACTCGAGATTCTATTGTCCAATCATTCACATAAATGACATGGACAATTTTATGAACGGATAATACAAACATATATATTTTTATTAATGAATCCACATGCTAATTCATTTAAAAATTGTATGCAATCAAACAGTTGTTTTTTTGAATCACAATTGCAAAAAGCCAATAATAAAAAAACGCCAAACAAAAATACAACTAATGAAAATATGAGATGGAAAAATATAGGAAAAATGTATGATAATGTGTGATGATCTGAAACAATAAAATAAGCATACTATTAGACAAATAAAATCTTTCCAAATGAGAATCCAATAAAATAGAAAAGTAACAAGTCATCGCCAAAAACTACAGAAAATTGGAAAAATCTTGTTGGTATTCGTTAACGATGCTTTTTTCGAATTGGTTATAGCAGGTTCACAATATGCCTGTTAACAAGAAGGTGGGTAAATTAATATTTTAATATTTTGGTTTAAATCTAAAAATACGGAAGTCCAGATATATCGCTGTGTATCAGGATTACTAATGGGTGTTAATCTGGAGTCCAAGATGTATCATATAGAGGTATGTAATTAGGGTTATCACCGGGATTGTAAATTGAGACTTGCTAAGAATTGTTTTTATTTATAAAATGATTAACATAGTAATAAAACAAAGACAAATAAATATTTTAAAAAACAAATTCCAAGAAAACTTACATAACGGGAAAAATACGTGGAAATACCATAGAAGCATCGGCCAGAAATTCGTACAACACACGAGATTCGTTTTCGTCTGTTGTATATCGAACCAAAGTCGTCTGAAATGACCCGCAGCCCAAAAAATTATTTTTTTTAAAAAACAGGTCCAATTTTATTTAAAACCATTATTTCAAATTACTTAAAATTATACCTTTATTGTTCCATTTTATTCTAGATTCTTGATGGAAAAATAAGGATGGCTAATAGGTAGAAGTAGTCAACCTTTTTTCTCTCTTTCTATCTAAATTTTGTTAATACAAATATTATTTTTGTCAATACCGTTTTATTGACTAATATATTTTCATAAATTATATATACATTTATTGATATATATATATATGCGCTGTAAAGATCATAAGACAATCAGATTGTTCGATATAAAAATACACTACATTTCGGTCTTTGTAGACTGTGTATATCGAAAATTGAAATACCACGTCATCAGAATCATGCTTTCAGTGCTTTGCCTTAGTTTAATAAAATAGTGTCATGTTGATGTTTGTTTAGCAGAGATCACGTTGTCAATATTGCGATCAAACTCTCCTCTTTTTTCAACTGGACTTTGGACCGACTGTGGCAGAGTTACATTGAAAACAGCAACAACAATAATAATAACAATTTGCAAAAAAGAATAGTAATAATAATAATAATAATAGTAATAGTAATAACAAAAGTAATAATAATAATAATAATAGTAATAATAATAATAAGAATAAGAATAAGAATAATAATAACAATAATAATAGTAATAATAATAATAATAATAATAATAATAATAATAATAATAATAATAATAATTATTATTATAAAAGTAATTATAACAATAATAAAAATAATAATAGTAATAAGAATAATTATAACAGTAATAATTACAACAGTGGTCTATCGGTACAGCGCCCAATTTGGACGTGGGTGGGCATGTGCTCCAATCCCACTACCGGCACTAAAATGCGGACCCATGTTCGGCTTCGCTAAACAATGTCCACTGTTGAAAGATGTTTCCAATAAAATATTTAAAGTAGTAAACATTAATCATAATAAACAATAAATAATAATAGTGGCAGTAATAACAAAAATTACCAAAACGGCAATAGTCAATGCCTGTGTAGCTTCGTCGGTCAGGACGTTTGGATCAATAAGAACGCCACCATTCAATCCCATCGACGGCGATTTGCCGTCCGACTTGCCAGACCGGTTGTCGTCAGCCGACGTATTCGCCATACCTTCCTCGTATTCGACGTTGTCCTTTTGGACCAACAACGGACATTGCCGTTCGCCATTTGCGTCATGATCGTTTTGGCCAGACGTGGGACTGAGAAACGATGATGTACAGTCGTCGACAGACAGAGATCGAGTGTTTTTCGACGAGTGTGCATTGATAAATCGATGCGATTGGATGTTTGATTGAGTTGGCGACGAAGTCTGCAATAACAATTCATACATTTTTAAATATTATTTGTATAATTTACAATTTGGTTTTATATTTTTATTTATTATTATTATTATTATCATTATTTTGATTTATACTGCTTAGATATTGTATAGGAAACCTTTTACACGAAGTGGTCAATTGGCACAACTAACAAAAAAGTCGGTGATGGGACTCAAACCCTAATCCTAACCCATCGCTCATCCATTGTTCTAGCAACTACTTCCACTCCGGCATTGTATTTTTATTCATAATTTGTAAAAATGAGTGTGCTACTACGTCATTTTATAACAATTATAGCAACAATGTTAAACAATAAAAACCGGTAGTAATATATAATTGGACATTGAAAACAAATATACATATTTGAGAATAATTTTTTTACATCAAAGAAGTAAACGTTGACCCAAGGTCAACTACATAACAGCACAAGAATTGCTAAGGTTAAAACAATAAAAAATACCAGTAATATTAACAACAACAACAACAACGGTAATAATAATAATAATAATAATAATAATAATAATAATAATAATAATAAAATGCCGAGGTGGTCTAGCTGTACTGCACTCGATTCGAACCCAGGTAGGCATGGGTTCGATCCCCACCACGGACACTAAATGCGTGCCCTCGTTTGGATTCTTTAAAATTTCTACTGCTAAAAAATGTTTCTTGTAAAACATTTAAAGTACTAGAAATATATTTTTTTAATATATAAAATCAGATTTCCGTATTTTTAATAAATTTGTCCATTTTTGTTCTTGTTAATCTCTATAAAAATTCGTACTGGAATCATTTTTCGAAATACACACACAGACACTTATCCAATCATTTAATTGCCAACTAAAAATGCCCTATACATCATTGTTCTACTCAACCTTTTAACCAAACAACGTAGAAAATTGGTATTTATATTAATTTGAACTCACTTCGACCGACGTCGCATCTTTTGTCAGACTCGTCACGACACCACCGAAGTCGGCACTCGAGCTGATTCGCTGATTTGCAATCCTCGTGTTCGATTTGGCAGTATCATCGTGGTCAAACAAATTCGAGTCGGCCATCAACCCCAACCGACCGGCTACTTTGGTATGGTGACTAAGACAATCACCACTCATACTACTGACAGCGGTAGAAGTAGTATAAGTAGTATTTGCGGTTTGAAAGCTTTTGGTCATTGAAGTCGAATTGTTGCGCAAATTTTCCATCGAAACACACCAATCCAAATGGGGCTTGCAAGGGGGACCACCTAAAGCTGTCACACTGTTGTTGTTGGTGGTGGTGGTAGTCAGAAGTGGGCAAACGTTGGAATCAGTGGTTTGGCCAAGTTGGGTCAAGTCGTTAGGTCCAACCAGAGTACCTGGAATGCGATATTTGAGTTTGCAGCGCTTGCGCACCTCGTCCGATACGGGCAGCAGAGCAGTCAAGTAGGCGACGTTTTCGCGGCTGACCTGATACTTGTCACTGAAATTGAACAAAAGGCTGATCGTTTTCAAGGTGCATTTTGCCTAACGTTGACAAAATTGCTGGTAGTACACCCTAGTCTTTAATTTCTTTCGTCAAATGACATAATCACTCCTTTGTTATTTCCGCAATAAACGTAAAAACTTAACAAAGTTTATTGGCTAATAGATGGCATCTTTGTGGTGGTGCTAGTCGTCAGAAAGATTAACGAACTTGTCTCACTTAGCCAAACGGCTACATATAATATATGTATATCTTAAAATGTATTTTAAGTACTTTTGGTGTATGCTTATTGAACAGGAAGCCCAATTGTACAATTGTACACTCGATCCCTAATCTATGTTAGTCTGCTTCCAGGATGCACCATATGGAGGTACTAAGACAGGGTTATCACTATCATTAGAAAATGAGACTTTACATGTTCAGCATCATTAGTATTTCAGACTAGACATGTACCTTAATAATTGCAATCACAATAATTAATTTTTTATTTCAAACAAATAAAATAGAAGCCATTCTTACCAGTTAAATGGCTTGGCTACAATGTTCAATAGCAAATTCAAAATTCGAATAGTTCGGGCAACGGTATTTTGAGCCGGATGTCGAAATCCTTTCAACAAGTGGCCAACCAAAGCGAAATGAAAACTGTCGCGAAAACTCAAGCCCATAGCGTGATCCATTTGTTTGTATTGCAGTATAAATTGCTCGCGACATCTCATCATCACCGAACTCAATGTCTAGAAAATGAGAGCAGCATTGTTGTTTATTCGTGGGTTTTCAAGGGTGAATTATTAGATTCATTTGGTTTCCGTCAACCAGAAACACTCTACAGCTGTTTCACATCCTTGTGTTTAGAATAGTGAGCAGCGTTTACCTTTCAAGAGTCACACACAAACTTCAACCCAAGCCCTATCTGTTGTCAGACCAGCGCCTTAACCATTGAACTAGGAGCAATCAAAATTGACCCTACAAATTTATTACTTACAGTAAATCTGATCAATGTTAATTGCACAGTGTCCTTAAATGCTGTAGGTTGCTACAGCTAACAGCAAGTAAATGATCCCTTCTCTTGGGACTTGTTACCATATAGGTCCTGGCCTACATAACACAATTAGATTATATCTGAAAGCTACTTCTACTGAAGTATCCAAGCCAATAACCATAAATAATAATAATAATAAATAATATCTATTTATTGGTTTTCATGGGTGAATTATTAGAATTGTGAGATTCACTTGTGGTGTTGGTAGTGATACTAATGATTGTGAATAATTTTAAAAACTGTCAATTACTTGCAAATTATTTGTATTTTCAAAGTACAGTGCAACATCTTGTATGGGTAGGAATTGTACTACTACTAAATGCAGACTGTCGTCTTGGATTTTGTAAAAGGTACATGCGATAAAAACTGCATTTAACATCAAAGTACTTCAGTAATACAAAATAAATGAGCATAGATATTTCATATTATTATCTATAACATGCTTTTATTAATAATTTTTAAAATGGCACTTATATTTAAATGAATGAAACAAATATAATAATGCCTTTTATCAATTTCTGGGCTGGTCTATTTATTATTATTTTTTAATTTTATATCTATTACTTTAAATGTTTTAAAAGAAACATCTTTCAGCAGTGGACATTTTAGCGAAGCCGAACGTGGGCCCGCATTTTGTGGGCCGGTGGTGGGATTCGAACCCCCATGTCTACCGAGGTCCAAATTCGAGCGCTGTACCGCTAGACTATCCCAGCACAGTACAGTTGTTAATTTCGAACTTGGGTATGCATGGGTTCGGTTTCCACTACCGGCACTAAAATGTGGGCCCCCCTTCGGCTTCGTTTAGTAATTAAATGTTTTCCGTCAAACATTCAAGCAATAAAAATTGAGGAAAAAACTAATCAGATGATAAATTTGACGTTTCTGGATGTTGATAACCGCCATGTCATAATTGAAAGTCAAATCCACAATTACCTTTTTGTAGATCAAATCTTCAATCATTCATAATAATAATAAACTAGAAAAAATAATCCTTTAAAAAATGCGTTCAATTTATTGATGAAATATCGAACAACGAAAATAATAATAATAATAAACTAGAAAAAATAATCCTTTAAAAATGCGTTCAATTTATTGATGAAATATCGAACAACAAAAAGTGTCTATTTTATCGTAATTGTAGCAAATCAGTCGCTTTGCGAAAGACGAGGAAATTTCACATTGACATCAAATGCAAAGCAGCTGCCTACTTGATATCGTCTCGGCCATATTTAACAAAATTCCATCCAAATAAAGTTAAAAGTGATATCTACACAAACCTATATAATTAATAATTATTTACATCTGCCTAATTACTTCTATCTTCAGTCTTCTCATCATATTCCCCGACTTGTATCCAAATTATCGTTTAAATTCCCACACCACATGTATATTAATCATCCACAATCATCTGGTGACGGTAGACCCAACTTTGTTAGACTTTTAAGAATCAAACACATACAATCACTACACTAGTAAGGGATAGTCCAAATGAACCAGAAATATCACAAACTTGGAGTATTAAAAAGGCACAAGAAAAGAAATTGAACTCAGTGGTAATGACGGTGTTTTGATGGTCGTTCAATAAAGCCATATTGTACGAATTTCGGCGACGGAGTAAAAAAAATCGGGGTCAACCAAACGGGAAATGGTTAGATTGTGTAGAAGTAGGAAATGAAAGAAAAGGGACTAACAAAGGTTGACGTTGCCGACACAAAACCAAATGAAAAAATGACCAAAAACAGGGACTCTTTATCAAACTGTTGAAAAAAAGGAGTTGACTACAGTCAAGAACCTACTTCGTGATCAAATGCGCCATGCTGATCCAATGTTAACAAATTTTGTTCTAGTAGAGTGAGACCAGCTGCATACAGCGAAACTTCATCCAATTGCAAAACACCCAATGCAACCCAAAACAAGGGCTGGTGTGTTTCCGAATCGGCTGGCAACAAAGGAACCATGCGGGTCAAACACATGATGATGGCTTCAATGAGATAGAGCTCTGGAAGTGGAAAAAACAATAAATGTACATTGGTACACGGAGTAGATGTGCTAAAATGACGCATAAAGGAGTGTAGTGTTAGACTTAAAACTGGGTTCAAGTCTCATCATCGGCACTGAATACATAACATGAAACATAAGTAGCAGAGCCACCTCTACATTTATTCCAAATTGGAATAGTTTCTTCAATTCCTATACAAAAGGTTGTCTGATGCGAATTGAACTTAGAAGGATAAATAGTTTCTTGGTTAGAAAAACGATTCCTTGAGACAATGCCAGGAATTGACGCCGGTTCACGGATCTACAAGTCTAACAGGCTGCATTGAGATACCTTTTAAGCATCTCTGGTGTATGCTAGCACCTATTCACTAAACGGGAATCCAGTAAAACCCCAGTTATACCGCTATGCACTCGGTCCTTGCTGTTATTAGTCTAGATGTCTGTTGGCACCAAGTCCAGGATGTACTCCATGGATGATAAACAGTCGGGAATATCACCATCATTGGAAATTGGCATTTTATAAACATTACTCAAATCCAAAATAACAATTAGATAAATTAATCAAGTGACAAAATTAACCAATCGTCATTAGTCATAATATAAAATGGAACTAGTTCACATAATAAGTATAGATCATGTTGGTGGATTAATCACAAAGTCATTCGTCCATTGGTCGAGGTTAGTAAGTAATCGAACTAAATATGGCGTGCACAAAAATTAAAATTTTTTTACTTTTAAAGGTAGGTAAGATCGTCTCGCTGTCTCAAATTATTTTCCTTTTTTAGTATTTCATCTAAAGGATGGATGGTGATCTTTTCAATACGTTTGATAAATTGGAAGCATGATTTGAAATGTCTGTATCAATTATTTTAATTAAGCACTTGATGTATTTAATTGCTGAAGATGTAGAAATAAACGTTCTGATAAAACCTGCTAAAATTTTGTTTTATTATGGCAGGAAAAGTTAAAAATAAACAGTATAAATAGAACCGGTAGAAAACACGATCTGATATATTATTATTGCATTAAGCTTTAATATCTCACTAGAAATACAATCAGCGTAAAATACATTTTCACCGCAGCAAAATTTTTAAAAAAGTGGTAATACACGAAATATGAAAAAACATTACATTTTAACTTTGTCGTATATTATCAACATGATCAAACCACACAAGATTGTTGTTTATGTACACTCCAAGATATTTAATTTTAAATTATATATATCATTAATGTTTAAACTTGGCTATTATTGCTTAAATATTTTGACAAGAAACTCTATTTTTGAGCAAGTAAAGATGCAGCAAAACCCGAAACGACGCTTCACATTTTGATCGACCAACATTGAAACTCCAACCCAGTAGCCACTTCGACCCCACAGTTTCATTTATTTATTCTTATCTATGTTTGCTACTTTAGATGTTTTACGAGAAACGCATCTTTCAGCAGTAGATATTGTATCAAAGCCAAACGTGGACCCGGAAGTAGGATTCGAGCCCCGATGCCCACCCAGATCCAAATCGAGCGCTGTATCGCTACACTACTCGGGCAAAAACAGTCAAAAAACGAAAAATAGACGTACCTGCTTGTCCAGTGTCGACACCACGATGTTTCAAATCTTTGGCCATATTCAATTCGTTGGCGTAGGATTCGAGAGCACGCGACATGATGCGCAACAGCTGCTTGATGTCTGTGTGAGTGAAACTTTTGCAAATGCATCCAAATACAATGATGGCTCGGGGTTGCAATGCGGGATTGTGTTGGAAAGCGAATCTGGACAAGAAAAATTAAACCGAATGTCAGTTTGCAATTGAGGTTTACAGTTAGTCAGTTATCACACATTGAAAACAGCTAAAAGACTGCTATAAAATATTTACAAAAATACGTGGTTCTTTAATGGAAGTTCCAAAACTCTTCACATTATGAAGTTTCCATTATTTTAACAAGAGATATTTATTGTCTCTGTCGTTTGTTCATGCATATGTGGCAGCAATTGTGCGAACCAATTTTCTAACCATTTCTGTTTAAAATGTGTCTAAACCACAAATATTTTTTAGAATTGTCAGATTCACTTGAATAATAAATCCACTAGGTTTTTAAGTCAACCAGGAGCACTGTACAGTTGTTTCACATAGGCTATTAAACCTGGCAGTATGCAAGGACCTACACGAAAGGATTCTCTCACTTGTTTATATCCACACATTGAAACCTACTTTGTGCGCACAAAAACAGGTCGTCACTACATTGAACTTAGCTTGGTTGCAATGTCTGTTTTTGTGTATGCTTGTACTAACTTAAATATCATCTGTCCCCCCCCTTTTTGTAAATATATATATACTAAAATTGTATACGTTTGTGACTGACGTCTTCTCATATTTTTATTTGATATTCTATTTTACTTATTTATTTTTTATTATTTATGTTTACTACTTTAAAAGTTTTACGAGAAACATCTTTTAGCAGTGGACAATTTAGATAAAACAAACGTGAACCTGCATTTAATGGATCAGTGGCGGGATTCGAACCCCGATCCCCACCGAGGTCCAAGTCGAGCGTTGTACCGCTAGATCAGCCCGACAAACGATTGAGGAAAACAAACGTTGCAATAATTATGATGGCTTAAAGGATAAATTATTAGATTCACTTAAATAATAAATCCACTTGGTTTCAGTCAACCAGGAACACTGTATTACTGTTTCACATCATCGTTTGGAATCATCTGTAGTAAATACCTATCAAATCTCCCACACCAACATAAATCGACGTCCAGGCAAATGCATTAACTAGTTTGGATTAAACTCCGCCTAGTTTGAATTAACTCCGCCTAGTTTGGATTAGAAATGATTCAATCTAGCCAGTCCCAAGCCTGGATAAAGGAGGAGGGTTTGAGCGCAAGTTTGGCAACCTGGCCTCTGTAAAAATTTATACTGCTGCGGAAACAATGAAAGATGACGCCATTGCGGCAAACAACAACGTTTCTGGATGGCAAAGTTACCAGATGACAAGGTTGAGTGAAAGCCGAAAGAAAGCGCAATCTTCGATTTGCAGAATATTTAATGCCAACGAGACTTTGTTATTGTTGTTGTTGTTTTGCTGTAATTGTTGTCTTATTGCCCCATGCTTATTCTTAAAGCAAAAGGGTTTTGTTGTACTGAGTTACGGTTGGTTCAAACTGATAACCTACATTTATTATTTATAATGAATGTGATCAATACTAATTTCTCAGTGCTGTGCGTTATTATCGCAAACAAGCAATTAAATAATCCTTTCCATTAGTAGTATTGTTATTTATATTAATAAGCAGTAACAATGATAAAACGAATTATTAATCATAATAGTAGTAATGATAACAGCGATAGTACAACCACGTCCATATTCAACAACAAATACCCTTCATTCAATTTTTAATAAACATCGCCTCTCATCGTACTTTCAATCAACCCCAATTAACAAACGTACTTGCGTGCCAACTGAGCCCATTTATTCAACCAATCGGTATATTCGGGCAATTCTTCGAGTACCAAACTCATAATTTCCAACAGCGTGTCGGTCAAAAATTCTAACGACCCCAACGACAGCAATTCGGGTTTGTCGAGTGCACCCGCATGAACGGAATTGGTCACAAAATGCGCGTTAAACGTCTGCGGCCCAAAACATTGGCCAGCCAACGATTCGTTAGCCGTTACAATTGACGGACAGGCTGTCGTCACATTGGCCGACGTAGCCAAGCCGTACGAATGGAATCGGGTTGGCGTGCGCGAATGACTCATCGACATCGTTTGAATGTAGCCGGCATACACGTCGCCTACAGTTAGGAAGGATTTGTGCGAAGGCGACTCCAAGCACGACTTCATCCGATTGCATTCGGATGCAAACATGATAGCCGACGATACGCTGGGACTTGTCGTCGATCGACAAGTAATGGGCGTATTGCTTTTGTTCATTCCAAACAGACTGTCGGGGTTGGCAAGTGAGGCACATGTACCATTGCTGCAATTGCTGCTTATGCTATTCGTGCTGCTTCCTTGACTACGATGAAGGTTCGTGCCAATGATTGGCGGTATGACTGGAGGAATGAGGGAAGACATGTTGGACGCCAGTGGACTGATGTTGACAGGCGTAGCATTGGCCGCAATCAAACCCAAGCGTTCGCCTGGACGGAAATGGGGAAATGCACTTATTGGAGCGCATTTTACATGTTGAATGCCAAACACTTCGTAAAATTTGGGTAAAGTAAATTCGGCCAACAGTTGACGCAATTGCTGTACGGTCTTTTCTGTGAATTGCAATAATTTATCGAATTGGTGTTAAAATGCCGTTCAAAATGCATGTAACAATTCAAACATTGACGCTAGCATTAGACAAATTCAAACTTACGCAACCCGACAGTAGCAGAAATGCCCAAAAGCGCCAAATATGTAGGTAAGTTGGTACTAAATGCGGACTCATGTATCAGGTCTACTTATTAAAATATGTTTTCTGACAAAACATTCCAACAATAGACGGCAAAATTAAAATAGGTTAGCTATCCTAAACGTTCGATTAGTTACACTCAAACTGTGTTTAATTAAATCCATTCCAAAGTATTTACCCATGCTCATATCAACACAGTAATAATAACAATAATAACAGTCACTGATAAAACTACATTGTTTAGTAATATTATATTTGAATAAATTAAAATATTAATAGGTTTTCCAGTGGTCTGGCAATACAAAGTTCGCATCCCACCACAGGCCTTCGTTCAGCTTGATTAAAATGTCTACTGCTGACGGATGTTTCCCGTAAAAGATCTAAAGTAGTAATTTTTTTATTGTGAATTGGACTCAAACTGCGAATCTGTTTTTACACTTACTATGCAATTGACAATCTGTTGAAATAAGAACCTAAAACAATCAGTCTATCGAATGCTTCTTCAATATAACTTGCAATACATTGTACAATAATTTATAGTACATTTAAAACAACCCAACGTTTTCAATACAACCAAATAAAGTCACAATTCCTCTTTCTTTATAGCTTTTGTCTTTTTATGAAGAGTCGCTAAAATCAAGTCACAATCGCTTCTAAAAATAATAGTAATGAGGATAAACCCTCACCAGTTCCAGCTAGAAAGCAATTTTTTCACTGACAAGTTGTTATTATTAACAAAAATTTTCATAAATATTTTAATAAATAATTAGCAAATTTTCAAAGTGTTTAAACCGGAAAACGGTTGTCAAGTTTGGAACCTTTTAACTACTTTAGTTACCTACTCCCATCACTGTGATTAATCCTCATTGACTACTTTCATAATAACATTATTTTTTTATATATTTGCTACTTTAAATGTTTTACAAGAAACGCATCTTTCAGCAGTGAGTCGGTGGTGGGATTCGAACCCCGATGCCCACCGAGATCCAAATTCGAGCCCTGTACCACTAGACCACCCGGGCACAATATATAACTATAATGTGAACATCCAATAAAGGGTGATTCTATACGCATCCAAAAATGTCGGCCAATAAAATTAAACCAATGATAATAAAGAGGTGGAGAGTACTAGGGGATGAAGGGGGATAATGTTAGCCAATGGAATATGAGCAATTGTGACTACTAACATTGAGAAAAGTAGGCAAAAATGTAAACTATCTTTTTATGAACAATCGATTGAAGAAATTTTTCTCAATAAAAACTTAATGAAAATTAGAATTATGTAATATTTACAAATATTATCTGTAATTTCTATTTCTGCTCTTTGTCAAAAAACAACCGTGCATACTTGCTTAAATCTCGTACCGCAATTTCCACCTGCTGGTAGTCAACGTAACAACAACTCCAGAAAATTTGCCCAGCAGTGCTCTCACAAAAGTTTACCTTATATACAAGCCCCTTCCCCCTACTTCCCGTAAGTCAGCTGTTGACTAAGAAAAATATTTTGTTTGTGTGTCATTTGTAGGGTTGATCAGCACAACTGCAAACAACGTACCACGTAATCGCTTGGCCAATGAAGAGGTGCACAGCGAATGAATGACATTGATTACAAATCCGTGCATTGACGCTTTCAACGATAGAGGACCAGTGCACACAAGCAGCGTAGCAATGTGAAACAAACGTGGCAGATGAGTGAGAACTGAATATGTAAAATTTAAATATAAATATAAAATGTTCGATATTTGTTTAAATAATGTGGAAAAATCATATTGTATGTCAATATTTGTCCGTTTGTCCATATTTTACGAATACTTTCTTTGGCCAATGCAACAGTAATCGCTCATGTCACGTCAATACAAGCAATTAAGTCTAATTATCTTATTAATGTTTGGCAGAATGGCAAAGCGTTGCTGGAGACACTAAAGTCGTTGTAGTTGGGTAAAAATGGATTCGATTCTCATCGTCGACACTTTACGGAGGTCGACGTTTTGTGCTTAAACAAATGTTTGTAACAAAAATATTATTTTTGCATAAAAATTAAAACTAGACTTGATAGCCGTAAAAAATGTGTCATTCTTACATTGTAGCTGAATGCGAATTTTTTTTATAAAAAAGAAGGAAGAAGCAACGTACCATCTAAGCAATTGTTAAATGAAAGCATTAACAAATATCGCAAAAGGGGAGCTGTTTCCGGCCAAAGAGGATGTTGTTCGAGCAATATTGTCGGAGCGGAACACG